>CM069450.1:51467314-51819667 GCA_035610835.1 Ophiura sarsii | reverse complement strand
GTGAGATTCTAAGAGGTCAGGCCCCCCCCCCAACCCCCCTGCCCCCCCCCCGCCCCCCCCCCCCCCAACCCCACCCTCCCAGGCAATCATGGCGGTTGATAAATGCAGACGGAATTGTTGAATTCAGAGGTGCGACCCCATGGTGAAGTGAACTGCACAGACTCCCATGCTAGTGGACCCCTGTTCGAATCCTGCCGTTGGCTGGGCTGTGACTCCTGCCAAATTTTACTCATTTCCACCCTGGCCCTGATACTTTCATACCCTTGCTTTTCTATTCAAAAAGCACTTTCAAGAGAAACCCTTGTACTTCATTAGGACACAAATTTATTGTGATCATTTTATGTAGCAAAATAATTCTTCATGCTTTTTGTTCAGCAACTTGATGTTATTTGGTATGGAAATAGTCATCAAATTGTAGAGCACTCGTCCAACTTAAAGAGCATTTCAAGATGTGATACTAGCTAATTTATGCCCCGAACTGCTATAAAGTTCAAGATTCAGCTTTATATATTCCCTCCTTGAACATAAAAGCCTCATTTTACAGAAGCCAATCGCATTTCGAGACTGCTATGTATTGCGCAAACATTTTCAGCTGTTGTTTTAGCAGCATTACATAGTTTACAAAAAGCTGCTCGCGGAAATTGTGTTCTGCACGGGAGCATTATGTAGCCGCTTTGCTGGCGGGACACAGGGGCTCTAACAACAAACGAACAGATGGCTTTATCATAGCTCGTTTAATCAAGACTGATTTAAACGGTTTTGGCAATGTGTAACTACTGCTGTACGTATTGTATGTTATAATGAATGGGAGTGCAATTTCCTGATTTTGATTTCATTTATTGTTGTTGCTGAAGTCCTTCTTATGAAAGGCCAATATCTAATTTAACCCCCTGAGAACTACCGGCCGATTGGTCTCAAAGATAGATACATCATTTATTGCACCAATCAGAGACAGTGTTAGAATAAATGTATCCCTGATAAAGATTGGAGTGAAATATTTTACAAGCTGCATTTTAATTGGCTATTCAAATGAGTTTATCTTGCAATAAACCAATCAGAACCACTGTAAGATAGGTCTGTAGTGCCCAGGGGGTTAAGAAAGAGTGAGAGCGACAAGAGTTATTTTTGTATATATTGTTATCACTATTATCAGAGACAGCCGCCATGATAGTGCTTTTAAGGTAAAAGTGAATGGGAAGTGTTGAACCTTTACCTTTTTTACTTAACTCTCTCTTTAAATAGAAACAAAGGTAATTTTTGTTAAATTTCTAATTTGGATTTTTCCTTAGACAAAATATCGTCAACATTTGTCGCATTTGAAACTGCATCATTTTGATGAATTGTTGTCGATCTTGGTTGATAAACACTCTTGATGGCAAACAGGGAACCATAATGGTGCTAAGAAAAGCCTTAAGAGTTTGGGTTAGATAACCCAAACCATTTGTTCCTACAAAATCATTATTCAAGTATGACCTCAATATGTGATGTACTACATTCACTTGAATAGTTAATTATTCATTCCTAATATCATTTTATTATATGATTCGATTTCAGTTTCATTTTAATAACACTGTTGTTTTATATTATTTTTATATATCTGTTTAAAGGTAACATTTTGTATTTGTATTTGTTCTCATGCAGATAATGACTGACATGAAGTCACCGGTGACTGCCATCCAAACCCCAATCAAAGCCGACGCCTCATCTAAATTTCCGTTCTGCTTAGACAAGGTAGGTAAACTGTTGTTATCTTGTCTGACATCTCTCGTTACAGGTGCATTTACTAATCTCCAGTCTGTCTTCTGACAAAACGTCACTAGGAAAGTGACAATTTTCACGCCCTGTTATTTCTGAGCTTGCTTCTTGCAGTAATATTGCCGATGCGTGGTAGTAATACAAATCCACAATTATTACAATCGTTATAATGTATAAATGTCTATGTAGGGTTTCAAAAAAAATATAATAATTTATGAAAAGTTAAATTGTAAATTTAATAACATACGATATTGTTTTTAAGGTTTGGAAGAACATACAAAAAAATCAATATCCAGAAAATAATAGGATTTGTGATTTCATGGTAGAATGCCCTACATTTATTCTTTGTTCATCAAACTATGTGCGGTGATGTCAGAGCATATTCTAGTGATTGATGCAGCATTTATGTGAGAGTGCCAGGATTTGTCTTTGATTGAATGAGTACTAATGTAACACAATGGGTAATGAGGTGCGATCATCTGATTACCCTCTGATGTCACTGCACAGAGTTAAGTTGAACAATTTATACATATATATACTTCATCCCACCTCAGGTATAAATGTGATGTCAAATCATATAGAGGGGGATCCACTTCACTCATGCGTGCCTGTAACAAAGGGTTCTCGTTCCCGTAGTATTCGTTCACAAGTGTTACAAGGATGACCATGACCTATACATTTTACACAGGGTTATAGCTACACCGGTTGGCGCCGGCAGGGTGTAGCCTTCACTCACGCCGGCCGACCGGCACTCACGCCGGCCTACCGGCACTCACGCCGGCCGACCGGCACTTAAAAAAATAATCTTATGGATAGAATCAATAAACTGCCTCATAAGATAAGAAATTATGTGGCAGGAACCCTCAAATTGCATTAAAAAAACCTAAAAAACCATTAAGATGGCTCCGGACCCCTTGCCAAGATCCACTACACTTTGTTTTCGCTACACTTACTAACAAGCCTCCAAATAAGCAGGCACCCAGGAGTTATTTACCCACTGGTTGCCAAGTTTTGGCTCCTGGTGTTTTCCAAATTTTGACCAGTAAAGTAAAGGACCAGAAGCCATTTTTGGTCAAAATAATAAAAAGTAGCTCCTGGTCAAAACCTGCTAATTTGGTGGCTTGCTTACTCCGTTCGCCATCAGTAAAATTAGCGGGCACTTAATCTGGCCTAGCTATAACCCTGAGCCCGGATTACTACCTGATTTTCAAATAATTTTAGAAGCCTGATCAAGGCTAAAACGAAAGCGATTTTCAAGCATGAATGCACCATTAGCAAATCAATTATCCATCATACACTTCGAGAAGTGCTCAAAACTTGCTTTGAAATGGCAACAATATGATGGGGAAAATGTTATTTTAAAATAAATAAATTAACTTTGTGTATTAAGTAGAAACAGCTTAAGCAATTAGTCGGACCAGACAATCGCGGATCTCCAAACTAAGGTGGTTCTTCACCATAAACAATAAATAGCCTGCCATCGCTGAATGAGATGACCGAGTTAGCAGGTGCTATAGTTTGATCAGTTCCAAATTGGAAAGGCCTCATTACAGCAGTGAATGAATGCAGAAGGATGCGGACGTGCGTGAAAGGCAACAAGCGCACAGTGTATGATATGCATGACACGTGCATGTGGCAAAACCATGTGCGTGTAGCCATACTAAGTTCGGATTATTTTTGCGCACAGAAAGATAAAAAACAAATATTTCTCGCCAATTTGGATTTGATTAAACTAAAGCAGCACAGAGGTGCAGTGGTATTTTGTGATATTTGGTTGGGTTAGGGTGAAACATCCACAAATGGAAAAAAGAATATCGAAGGAATATAGAGAAATATTGAGTCTGAGCTTATTTTGTGCCGCGTCTGTTTGCTTCTATTCCAATCAAGGTGTAAAATGTTAACCATTATTATTGTAGGTGATGGTTTCAGTGATTATACCATGTCAATTGCCAAAAAAAATGTCCTTGAATTACTGAAGAAGAAAAAAAAATTGAAATTAAAGTTGTATTTGTATTGCAAACTTGTTTTCCATGAAAACTCATTAAAGAAAATATGACGCATGCAAGTTCAATATCCATGTGTCCAGACACCTAGAGTGCATCAACCCAAAATGTAATGCCTACCTTGTCGTCTTGCACAGAGTTTCACCCAACATATTTCTCATTTAGTATCCGTGTATACAATTATAAGATGCTATCGTACATAGTAAGCATAGTTAGCATCCTGTAAATGACACATGTAGAGCATAAAGGCAACACAGATACAAAGGGTGTAGTTTAGGATTTACCAATGGGCAGCCACTGAATGTTTTTGTTATTGAAGACCCATATCTGCAATAATAGCCAGTCAGCTGTAGAACGGTGCCCCGTTTCAATTGAGGGCGCTCTAAATCGACGGGTGTACGTAACTAAGGTAACGCACACCCGTCAATTTTGCGCAATGATTGAATTTTCGCCTTTTACCCCCAATTATCTGCATAAAAAGTAACTATCCATCGAGTTGAGGGAGCATAAGGTACCAGAACTCCTTGCGACATCCAGTTCGATGATTTAATCTAACCTTTGACCCCAACATCACACAACATAAGCTAATATTATGTCTTTTTTGACCGGTTTGCTGCGATGAGACCCCCATTTTCCAGACAAGATTACACCATTTTATAGAATTTTTAGGGTAAGTGTGACAATTTTTACGATAAATATAAGCCCTTTAGTATTCAGAATTGATGCCTTTGTAACGGTTATCTCTGTGATAAGAGAGTTATTTCGTTGTTTAAAATCGGCAAAATCTGCTTTTAATAAATTTTGAAAATTACTGTGACGTGAGGCCGTTCCCTTGGAAACACAGTCCCGTTCCTAAGCCAGCCCTCTATTGAAAAGTGGTTTTTGTTCGTATTCCAGCGGGCGATGGACTTCCATCACTTGATGAATTGCCTTGTAAAAAATGACGGCAGTGCGTCACTAGATAGAGTGCCCTCAATTGAAACGTGCCCCCGTTCTACAGCTGACTGATAGCTGCATATGTGTGATTTTCTTGATTATTAATGTAATATCCATACATAGTCCGGCCGGCACGCTTTATACAGGGTGGGACTTCAGAAATCAAAAAATCAACAAAAGGGTGGGGGTTAGAATATTTTTGATATAAAGGGTGTAGTTGTATAAAGCGTGGAGATAAAATAAAAAGGGTGGCGGTTTCTCAGCGATCATCAAAATAATCAAAATACCGACCTTGTTGACTCGCTAGCGCTAGTTATATCATAAATATGTATCCGAAGATATACTTTGATTTGAAATTAAACAGTCGCCACCTTTAAATTGGTTTGTTGTTATATAGCGCCATCTATTGTTGAAATCGTGACATTTTTTCAAAATGGAAACTCGACGGGAGCTACGAAAGTGTCGTCCGCAGCGTATTATCACAATTTAGGGATCATAAGAGTACCAAAAATGCACTGATTTGATTAAATAAATCCATTTCAAATGAATCTCCTCTATAGATTTGCATTAAATAATCGTGCATCCCGGGACCCATCCCGAAAAACAAAACGGGTCCCGGGATGTTTCTGTCACTTTGTCCTTTCTTCCAATGAGTGCCTTTTCAAATTTGAATGCACAAAATGATCAAAATGTCCCCTTTTCGGTATAAAGGGTGGGGGTTGAACATTCCCAAATAAAAAGGGTGGCTATGTAAAAAGGGTGGGCCAAAAATAAAAAGGGTGGGGGTCTGACCCCTGTCCGGACAGTGCCATAGGAGTATATTCACACAAAAAATATACCCTCTACAAAAATGGCCTTATCACCCATCTTAAAATACCTTAACATGGCCCCTCTAGCCTCTGCCACTCATCACCATCCTAAATTGGGCAAACATCACTCCTTAATCTATCTGTAATTGACTTAACCATACACCTAGCTTCCTTAAATTGACCAAACCTTGCTCCTCTTCCATCTTAGATTGGATTTAACCTGGACTCCCTTCCATATGCCCCTCACTCAGCTTCATCCTAAATTGATGAAAATAGTTTATCTCCCATCTGAATTGATCCAACCTTTCTCCTTCCTACATCCAAAATTGGCCAAATCTTTCCTCCTCCACCCATCCTAACTTTGCCAAAACAAGCTTTTATTCGCCACATCCTAACTTGCCCAGACCTGTCCTAAAATAGACAAAACCTTACTTTTGCCCACACCCACCCTACCGGTAATCACTGGCAAACGAGGACCATCAAAATGGTACTATCCAAACGAGGACCATCAAATGGTACTATCCAAACGAGGACACACCAACCTGGATACACAGTACACACCGATTAAACAAGGGCAAAATGGTGATTGTCTTTTTATCATACCGCCAACCAGACATTGCACTATCCAACAGAGATATATGTCAGGGGGTATCGCATTCGAGGACCTCATTTAGATTTGCAACATTTTGCACATTATCAGGAAACCGATGGCCGTCCACGGTTGCAGGTGCGTCCACATTTGGAAGGTGTGTAGTGTATTGTATTCAAATTGATGTCCGTGATTTACGGCGATTACCTTCACTAAATGATCCAAACCGTACTTTTCCCCCACAGCCTAAATTGCCAAAACTTGGCCATCCTTCCCCAATTGACAAAACCTTTCCCTCAATTCTCCATGCCAAACTTGTGCTTCTCTTCATCGTAATTTATCCAAACTTGCTGCTCTATCATCCTAATATTGCCAAAAAACGCGCTCCCGTTCTCAGCCAAATTTTGCTTCATCACATTGTCTAAACTTGCCCTTTTTCTTTGAGATTGTGGCTTTTCCATTGTGAGTCTGTCACATACCAGCTTGCTGGGTGTACATGCATAATGTAATGTAGACCCAAAACATTGGATAGAATATGCCTATAGAGGGCAGTCATACACTTTATCTGTCTTTACAGTTTTTCAACTCGATGTTAATGAGACATTCACCTCTGGTTGTGTATTACATGTACAACATATACAGGCAACATCCTGTACGTGCATGCATGTAAATCACGCTCACAGGAAATGTCGGCAACATACATTGCATACATTATGAATTATAGAATATTCCCTCTATCTCTATCTAAATATAAATAATACATTTTAGTGTAAAGGCAGGGCAGAAAACAATTGAAGATTATTCACCTTCTCAACTTCTTGTTTGTATAGCTTTAAAGAAATAAATCGCCCGTTTGGTACAATATCAAATAAAATATTGATTTGTTCCTATTTTCCTATTTAAAAAAAGTGTTTTCCATTTTTTCACCAATTTGTTACAGAATATATGTCCGCACATCCACACCTCAAAAAAAATCAATCAAAACAAAATGTAAAACTTGACCTTTATGTGCCTATAAAAAGCTTGTATAATACTGTTAAAATTCTTTTCAAATGGTTGTTTTTTACCTCTAAATTCCGAATATGAGTGATGAGTGGGAATGAATAATAGTAGTAGTTAGTATAGCAGAGAAGCGCAAGCATCTCGGAAAATTGATTTGTTTGAAACTTGAGCCGAGCTCCACCATATCGGAAAGGAATTAAGTGGATACTCGATACAGTGGGTGCACATACCATGAATAATTGGGACGGCAGGATTTTAAATCATTTGCCCCTCGCCGTTATTATTATCGTCATTGTAATTATGGCCGGTGAAGAAAATCTGATAGTATGAAAATTGTATCATATTATTGAAGAATCAAATTTTTCCACCTCAGGTTTTGTTGGTTGACATTTACAAGAAAATTAATTTATTTCAAAAAAGTGTTGGAATAGGATTTGTTGGCACGACCGTGTTGTTTTATGATGAATGCGCTCTGTGTATCTGCGGTAATGATGCCTTTATGCGTGCGTGCATCTTTTATGTCGGGGGATTGTGGGATCATGTTACCGTAGTTACCTCTTGACAAATTACTGCGTGAAACCCGAGTCACAAAGCAGCCAGTTCTTGTTGGATGTAGTCTTTCAAGGAAGGACCCTTAGTATGATACTTTTGGAGGGAGGGGGGGGGGGGGGGGGGGGGGGGGGCTGACAGAGTATGGGGAGGGCTATCCATTTTATTCTTCATCCAGCATGTTTGCTGAAGAAACAATGACATGCCCCGTAATTCTGAAATTGATGACCCCCCTCATCCCCCCCCCCCCCCCCCCGGATTAATGAACGCAGATGTGAGAGCTAAAATTGATTATGCTTTTTAAAATATTTTGGTTACATGCAAACATGAACCCTACCCTAACCTCTTATGAGTGGGAATAACACTATCAGGGAGTAAAAAGCCGAATGAGGGTGATGGTGGGCATCAACTCTGCCAACTGGGGAAGTATTCAGTACCAGCAACTCTAAAAAACGCATCATATTTAGCATTCAGGGCTGATTAGCTTAATAGAATACAATAAGGTGTCTCATGACCCTAACCCCTAGCCATGGTTTTTGTTTGGGATTCAAACAATTAGGGAAAACTTTGGCGAAATCAGGGTGGAAAACAGACTCTGTCTCCCCTGGTCTTTAAATTTAACTTGAGTGATTAAGCTAACTTAAGTAGCTTAATCACTCAGGTGGTCACGTAAATGTACCATGTTTTATGTGCAATATATTTTTGGGAGGGAGGGGGTAGTGTGTATGGTGTGGGTGGGGGTGTGTGGGGTATGTATGGTGTCAGTCAGGTGATCACGTAAATGTACCATGTTTTATGTGCAATATCTTTTGGGGGAGGGAGAGGGGGTAGTGTGTATGTGGTGTGGGGGTGAGTTTGTGTGGGTGTGTTTGAGGGGGGTGTGGGGTCGGGCTGTGTGTTTCTCTCAGTGCTGCTTTTGTGTATTTTATCATGTAATATGTATGTATAATTCTTATTTTACTGCTGGTTTTTGTTCAATATATTTTTATCTAATGTATACATATTGTACAGCACATTGGTCTTTTGGAAATGCGCTTTATAAATCCTTATAATAATAATAAAAGATGATTTTTAGGTCGTCCGTAGGAAGAGACCTTATGGCAGCATCCTTCGTGTGTGTTGTCTGTGTGTGTGTGGTCTGTGTGTGTGTGGTCTGTGTGTGTCAACAATTTGGTATACACTTTTTGTTTTGTCCATTTCTTTTCCATACAATGACCAATTGCAATCAAACTTCGGTCATAGATGCAACATGGAAACCTTCATATGTTAATGAGGTCAAAGGTCACGTCAAAGGTCACATACCAAGGTCAAAGGTCATCTGAGGTCAAGATGTAAAATTTAGTATACACTTTTTGTATTGTCCATTTCTTTTCCATACAATGACCAATTGCAACCAAACTTCGGTCATAGATGCAACATGGAAACCTTCATATGTTAATGAGGTCAAAGGTCACATACCAAGGTCAAAGGTCATCTGAGGTCAAGATGTAAAATTTAGTATACACTTTTTGTATTGTCCATTTCTTTTCCATACAATGACCAATTGCAACCAAACTTCGGTCATAGATGCAACATGGAAACCTTCATATGTTAATGAGGTCAAAGGTCACATACCAAGGTCAAAGGTCATCTGAGGTCAAGATGTAAAATTTAGTTCACACTTTTTGTATTGTCCATTTCTTTTCCATACAATGACCAATTGCAACCAAACTTCAGGCATAGATGCAACATGGAAACCTTCATATGTTAATGAGGTCAAAGGTCACATACCAAGGTCAAAGGTCATCTGAGGTCAAGATGTAAAATTTAGTACACACTTTTTGTATTGTCCATTTCTTTTCCATACAATGACCAATTGCAACCAACCCTTGGTCATATATGCAACATGAAAACCTTTATATGTTAATGAGGTCAAAGGTCACATACCAAGGTCAAAGGTCATCTGAGGTCAAGATGTAAAATTAAGTACACACTTTTTGTCTTGTCCATTTCTTTTCCATACAATGACCAATTGCAACCAAACTTGGGTCATAGATGCAATATGGAAACCTTCATATGTTAATGAGGTCAAAGGTCACATACCAAGGTCAACGGTCATCTGAGGTCAAGATGTAAAATTGGCTGAATATGTAAAATTGATTACATTTAAACAGAAGTACAATTGCAACCAAACTACCCATATAAACGGACGACCTATTTGGGACCGCTGTCCCTATTTTTCTAACAGGTGTGTCTGCTGGATTATTTTATGAGCAGGTGGCTAATAGGAAAATAGCTGATCATAAAGATGACTAAGTTGATATGCTCCATCATCTGTGTCAAGTAGCTTAATCACTCATTTTCTCTCCTCATTTTAATCCAATTGGGTTGGCAAAACCTAGTAGATTCAAACTACAATTTTCAGGGTGTATTATAGTGGGGCACACTTGTCTCTCATGTGTAAACTTTAAGGTTCAACTATATGAGGTATTGAGGGGTATGGGGGAGGAGAAAATGAGGGTACAAATTCTAAGCCTGACAGTAACAGGAAAATAAAAAGGAGGGTCTATGCCGTTCCAGATTATAGGACTACTTTACAATGCGGTAACCAAACAATCCCAGGGCGATTTGGAATTCAAATATTCGTACCGTACCGACTGGCTATCATGTCGTCTCAAACTGTCTCTATTCCATCGGATAAAATTGAGGTATTATCTTTTATACTCTGTCCTCACAGCGGGTCTACTAAATGTATAATCCACCAACTATTCTTCTCTATATAGTTTGATGGCCTTGGGTTGTGTTAGCTACTCTAATTTCTAGATGTCTCTATCCGCCTCTCTCTCTCTCTCTCTCTTTCTCAAATAAATTGAAATAAAAACACACGCATTTCTTTAAAATTGTAACTCAAATCCGCCGAGAACCTGAGGGTGATGCGAATTCACCATAAAAAGTGTGTATTGACGTCAATTGTTGTCGAAGAATAGAATGTGGCGTTTGCAACTAAGATGGACACATTTGAATAATACATGCAGGAATGTGTTATTTTTAGATTAGATAAGATCAGATTGGAGAAACGTTCAAGAAATTGATTTCTAGGATAGAAGAGGTTTATTTTTATAACTTGAATTTTTTTCAAGATTTTTTGTTGTTGATAAAGATTACATAGCAACCCAATTCCCCTCCATAGTTACTAAATTTGCAGGGAGGATTTTTTTATTTTTCAATAAATATTTAATACTTTTACCTGCTGAGAAAGATATTTAAGACATTCAACTGAAATAAAGAATCTCTTGTATTATAGTCAAAGTTGGTGATTTATTTAAGACAAAAGTCATGTAAGATAAGCATCAGGGATTTGGGGACTGATTTAAGTGTATTTGACATACAAAAATAGAAACATGTGGTTTGTTTTGTCCAAGTGTCTTTCACTTCTTGTTTAGAGAAGGGATAGCTCCCCTTTGGGGTAGGAAGTCAATGTTTTGTGTTACCTCTCGAAAATGTGCAACATATGTTCAACAACATGAGTCATTTGAATAGTCTAGTTAATTTAAAATTGAAGGAGGCTTGAGTGCTTGTAGCTTGTTGCCCCGTATTCTAGGGTAGGGGGGGGGGGGGGGGGTAGGGGGTGTAACTCGCATAAGGTATACAGGTATGTGCCGCCCACGCTTTTTTTGCTGGGAAAACGGTAAACATGAATACCAAAGTAAAATCAGCAATTTTTTGAGGTAAAGACACCCCTTTAAAAGTGGGTCAGGGTTTCAAACCTCCAGCGGTACACCCCCATCAAAAAAATATCATATGTGCGCACGCCTAGAAGTGCTGATGGCTGTGCGGTTCTGTGTCTCGTAGTAGAGTTAGAGGGAGTAATTCTGTTATACCCTTCACAGAGGTATTCATAGTACATGATTTTTAAGAACGACGCATACTACCGATGTTGGTGTGTAGGGTATAACAGAATTATGCCGAGTTGAAGCCCTAGACATCTACTAAATTGGGGATAAACTGGATGTGAATCTTACTACATATTATTTACAAAATACAGAATGAGGAATCGCAGTCTACTGGACATGAATATCAAGAGTAAAAGGCATTTAAAACATTTGGTATTGCAGCGCCCTCTATTGCTCAAATGTGTCAGATTGGCAGATTGTCTGGATTAAGCCACTGTTGGAATGAGTAGATGCTTGGGGCTTTAAGGAATTTATGCCATAATTATCTATTTTACAGTCAGATGACATAATGAGGGGAAAATGGCAAGCAATTAATTGAAGTCAAAGTAATTGTGGGAAAATATTAACCTTTTGATGAGATTGCTGAGGAGGCAAACTTATAATTGCTCTTTTAGTATTCATTTCAGAAAACTGTATTATATAAGGATGTTTACTCCGTATTAGCTACCGTTTAAACCTGTTGTATGGGATTAATTTGTTAAGGTTAGTGTACATGCATGCATGCACCTTCGGTATTACAAGTTAAAGCAGTGTCTTATGGGTAGGTTATATGAGACGGTTTGTGTCTTGAAATTTACATTTAAATATGTGAACGAAGACATTCAATCAACTTGAATGCTTCTACCTCAATGCTTCAGGGAGATGCCAAACACTTTTGCCGTTAATGAAAATGCCATTTTTAAGGGATGGAACGAGGTGTGTGATAGTGTATGGTGTTTGATTGTGTTGCCATTTGATTCCTTTTGTAAACAAAATATGATCCCTCTTTTAACCACAATTTTGTGAAATTTATGTCTGCTTTTTTCTTTTTTCATTATTTGCAATTTTGCTCATGGAAACATTACCATATTCTTAAAATTGTTTAGCTTTCTTACCCCCCAAGATTTGGCCAGATTTGACCAGGTTCGGATGAAAATTGGATAAAACATTCATAAACATGTCAACTTAGCTTCATTATGCCCAGCAGCGTCGTCTGGTCATATTTTATAAGTCCATTTTTTCTGGAAAAAAAGTGAATGTTTCAGTCCACTTGGGGAAATTGTGCATATGGAATACTGGACGTAAATTGGTCAGTAATCTTTTTTGGTTTAAACCACGCATTTGAAGTATACACAATGACGTTGGTTTGGCGTCACAAGTCATATTAATTAATTGATCAAATGTAAATTATGCAAGTGTCCTCTAAATGTGGAGACATTTTTGACAAAGCTTGTTCAAAGGTTAAATGCAAGTTTGTCCAAAGTGAGGCTAAATTGAATTCTCAATTGGGTCCTCATTGATGCGACACATGGGGGAAGGGGCTGTAAAGGGCAGGGAGTTTTGACCAGGGAGGAAAAAAATTATAAATCAGTCCCTTTCTCCTCGTCTGACAAGAAAAAAAATTGACCCAAAACTGTGATACTTCACCCCTCCAACCAATGTCCCTTATTGTAATGTGCATGTTGGTCCTTATTTCTCAAGAAAAGTATAGGTATTTATTTTGAACATGATTTTTAGCAAACAGTAATTTCCCTCCATAACCCAAAATATTGATTGAGCTACCCCTCCCCCCTCTCCCCTCCCCCGGTGAAATAAAATTATGTATATTGTTTCAAGTATCAATGGAATACTAGACTAATTAGTACAAGTTCCTGCGCTCTAATATCCCCCACTCAGCCACTATTGTTCAATCAGTTCAAAATTGGCAAGAAATACTTGGTTTTATCTTTCACGTGCAGAAGTAATTCAATGAGCAGGATTAGGCCAAAAAAAAATTTGTTTGCTTGTCCATAGATGGGTCAAAAGAAGTTGGGTCGGTCGGTCGGAAAATCTTTTTTTAAATTTTTTAATTTATTTTTTTAAACATTAGTTGTTCTAGCCCTATCCTACAAACACAAAAACTAGCATGCACCATTTTGAGCCTTATCAATGGCAGGCTAATGGCAATGGTTAATTTTAGCATGGTTTAGCCCACATTTGATTTGAAATAACCAACATATTTATACCCCATGACCCACAGCATAGCGTTAGAAACTTTATCTTTAGATCCTAATTACTACAGTATTAAGTTTATTCTGTTCAAAAGTATAACTTTTTTTATGTACCATTTCTGAATTATTTGGTCCTTAACATGGAGGTGACATGAAAAGGGTATTGGCTCACATGAGGAGTAACGTAGGGTTCAATATAGGTCATTCAAATGAATGTTTTAAAAAATTCAACAAAAAAAATCTTTAAAAAAATCTAAAAAAAAAATCTAAAAAATGTTTTACAAAAATTCAACAAAAAGAGTTTTTTTCTGACCAGTCGGGACTGCCTCACACGGTCGGTCGGACGAGGACAAGCAAACAACTTTTTTTTTTTGGCCTTATGGCCACACTTTTATCTTTCACGTGCAAAAGTAATCCAATGAGCTGGATTATGGCTACATGAATGCGTTATGGTCGCAAGCTCGCATTACACATATGATGCACAGTGCACTTGCTGCCTCCATACACACCTGTGTCCTTCGGTATTCATTTGCTTTGCCAATTTGGAGCTGATCAAACTATAGACAACACCTATGACGTTGGTTTGATGCTACACAAGTGCTATTTATTGACCACAACGACCACGATTAAACACCTTGAGAATTCTCAGGTGTCCCTGTTTATTATGCACACAGCGCACACAGAAACTGTACTACACTATCACTCTGGTGCCATCATCTCTAATTACATTTGGTTAAATAATGTCACTCAAATCTAGCTTCATGCTCAAATCAAAACGTCTCTATGTTGGGGCAAATTAACACTTTACACGCGGCCGGCGATTGCTTGAATACCATATGCCAACTAGTTCTTTTGAGAACATTTTCCTAACTTTCAAATCCTATTTCTATAATTTCTGAGACAATACTAGGCATGTTTGTACTTATGTTAGTGTATTTCTCGCGGAGAATCCAAATATCGCAATGAAATTTAATTTTTTTGACATTTTTTGAAACATTTTGTGAACTAGAACTGCAACTTCACAATACTAGGGATGTTTGTACTTATGTTAGTGTATTTCTCGCGGAGAATCCAAATATCGCAATGACATTTAATTATTTTGGCATTTTTGAAACATTTTGTGTACGTCTGCAGTCGCCGGTCGCGTGGAAAATGGCATTCAGTGAGAATTATGACCTCTTTTCTTACCGTTTGATCATTGCTTAGGGAAGTTTTACCATAGATATGATTTGCCACTGATTTTCTTAAATGATTTTGTCTTGGATTTGGTTATGTATGGGAATCATTTTTCATCGACTTTGTTGGCCCACAGATAGTTGGCCTTGATATAGAAAAAAGTGTGTTAATTTTAGTATGAATATGATGGAAGTATGGTTTTGCAATTGTGTTTATAATTATCAGCGGACATTAAAAAACTACTCATCTATGGGCTCCCCAGCTGTACACTAATTAAAAGCCGACAAGTAACGCAAGCGAAATCCTCGGCAACCTTGCTCTGATGGATTGCGCACATGATGCTGGTCTTGTGTCATATCAACATCAGAAGTGTAATATGTCGGAAATGGCGCGGAATATTAATTCCAGGCAATATTTTCTCTCTCTCTGGATTGATAATTCCGGCGCCAATGTGAACCATCTTTTTTAAGCCAGAGGTGCATAATTGAGATTAGTGTTCATTTTAACAGATGATGATGATGTTGTTACTAAAGCAGTGGTTTTCTTTTTGTGAAATTTGTTATTCTATGAAACTAGGTTAGCCTTCCATTAAGCTTGTTATGTTATGTTATGTTAAGTTATGTTATGTTAAGTTATGTTATGTTTGCATGTGATGAACATTACCATGCATAATTAGCAAAACAAAACATACTTAGGCGACAAAAAGAACGCCTGTTCTACGGGCCTTTTGAAAAAAGAAGAAAATTGTTGTAAATTCACCAAACTATTCTCAAAATAAAACGCCTGACCAACCGATTACCTGAAAGGTCAGTTTGCCTGTAGAACAGGGCTTTTTCGTTCGTTACCTTCTGCACTTATTATAACAGGAGATAAATAACACTAATTGAAATACTTTATATTTATTGCCAGTAGTTCAACTGCTTAAAACTTACCTATAACCTTTCAAGTATAGAGCATTCGCTAAAACACCATATTTATACCTTTGCCAGAGGTGTTCCGTTAGTTAATTGATGCACGTTAGAAAAAAGAAGAAGAAACAAATTATTTTTTTGTATTTTTAAATTTGTCAGATTTTCATTGATCACATCATTTTAAATACAAAAGGTCACTTTTACAAGGATTTCAATATTTTATATTTAAAAAAAAAAAAAAAAACTTTAAAAAAAAAGCATTCCGCATTAGGTTTTGAAAAACTGAAGAGCTTTGCGACAAAATATTTTTTTAATATAGCCTAAGCTTTTGTGAGATTTATAGGTTAATTAGTTTAGAATCACTTGAAACCTTAGGATGTGACGATATGCTATTTACCATATTTTTGCAAACAAAACATGCAATCAATTTGTGCGAAAAAGGGGAAATCCCACCAGGACTGGTTGATTTTGCCTATTCAAATCTGATAAAGGTCTGCAACATTACTTGGATAGTTGGTTCGTGAAGGGGAATTCCCATTATAGTTGCGCCTTCAAAATTGTTGATCAGTAGCTGTCACTACTACTTACTTGTATTTGTGCAAGTGGGTGGCACCAAAGCATACCTGGATTCAGCCATCTCACACTGTTGTGGACCAAGTACTGCAAGCAATTCCAACAAACCCTTTGAACCTGATCAGCCATACAGAGAAAGTAAAATAGGCTGATCAGAACAGGTGAACAGATTGATTATATGACTTTGAGTAGTCATATGATTTCTTTCAAGTCACATTTTCACCAAATGTGAAAGACCTTTTTTTTCTCAATAACGATATGTTAGACGAAGTCTAAAACAAACTTGAGTTTACCCACCTGCAGTTCCCAGTTTTTATACTCTGGTCACGCCCTTGTCGCGCTCGTTTTTCGTAATGCCGTTCGCTTTATTTGGCTGTTCCCTTTATGGTTGCGCCCTCACGTGTGTCCATGGCGGAGTGATATCTTGTGTTAGTTTAATTTCGCGTTATTTTGCGAGTGGATCTACTCCTCAGTCATAATGTCTCCATTCTTTCAACATGAAAGGTCACTGATCTGCCAGTAGAAGATTGATAATTTAAAATTTCCCACCCTCCTCTCCCTTTGAGGACTTCATTAATTCAGTCATATTTTGTCACAAGATTGCATTGTAACAATAGTTGCAGTGCGGGCATGGTTTTTACTCCAAAGTATGACATGTCAAGCCAATTCTACCATAAATTCTGATTTGTGTTGTTTAGTTAATGTTATTTCAAGTATACATTCAAAAGTTGGGTCCTGTGTATGGAATAGATTAATCATATCTGAATTTCGATGCTCTTTCTCCTAGGCTAATGCTAATAGAAGAACCCCCTCCCCCATATTGTATAAATATCATACACCCTTGTTCCTGAACCTATTATAAGTGAGTCATGTGTTTTGGTCATGGCCTGCATTCGGGTCACCTCGCCATTAATTGATGACTACATGTTGTAATTTAGTCTTAATCCTACCATACTGACATGTTCAATTATTAAGTAAAGCATCTTGTTTCCCTCTCCGCTCCTGCTTTGATCTTTCCCAAGAATCATCACGTTCTTACATAATGTATGTGATCACTATGTATCATAGGTAATGGTTTACATTCACATACTGGTACATTCTATTCCCAGGGTTGTTCAATATGTATCATGGAAAACTAGGTCAAAAGTGGGATTTAAAGTGAACTGGTTTTTCCCCCCGGGGAGGGGGCACTCATATAAAATTTGTAATCATCCATGTGAAAAACTACTCTTAACGGATTCTCAAGGAAGGAAAAAGAGACCCTTAACTAGGATTATATAGCTCAACGAATCATACTCAGAGTAAAGATATATAAGTGTATGATTCAGTTTTGTTATAGTCTTAAAGGTAACCATTTTGGGCTATATTTACAATGATGACATGTGACTATCGCCCCAAGCAACCCTTAGCACGGATTCAAGTTGAAAAAGATACTTTTATTTTCTGAAATTTGTGATTTTCATACTCTTAGCATTGGTCTACGTTGTGGTTGAAAAAAGCACCCTTAATCCACGTTTTTGTTTACGCGGATGATTACAACATTATACCTGACTGGCCTCCCCCCACCCCCCGTTTTTTCCCAGCAGAATTTCTTCGTGAAATATAAACCATAAGGTAATGTGTTATGCTACAAGCTTTTTAAGTAAAGATTTTGAGCGCGTCCAAATCTCATCTGAATTTGTTCTTATAATGTTTTTGATCCAATATTATCAACACTTGGATTCATCAAAACATAATAATGGTCAAACTTGAAATCTACCATTTTCACAAAAGAGTTCATAATTTCTATCACAAACGTCCGATTGTTAATATTCAAAATTCCTAAGAAAGCTGAATATATGTAGATCTTAGAATCATAAGCACTCTGATCAATAACAATGGAATTCATAGCTAAATTAATACACATTTCCCGGTATAAATCAATCTGGGACACCCTGTGGTCGATTCATATAGTTGGCCACATATCTACAAGGCTATTATCACCCACCCTCTGATCTAGAGAGATCTAGATATGACAGGTTATGAAGTACACTCAGAGTCCTGTCACCAAAGACAGGAAGGGGCCATTTTGTAAGTAAGACAGTGATTCAACATTTGTCAAATGTCCTCAATTATCTTTTATGAGGGGAGATTTTTATCTAGCGGGATTCTTCTTTCTTCCTTATATGGTTTGTTGTCCCATAAACCAGCTACTGTCAATTGACCACGTTTCGTGGCTGGTATTATGTAGTGAGGTTAGTTTGTTGGTTTTACATAGTGATGTATAGCAAATTTGTGTCACTTTTGTGATGTTTGGCCTTCTTGTTTTGAATAGTTTTCTTCATTATATTACCAAGTCTCAGAGAACAAAATTAATTAATTAATTGGTAATTATAATCGATTAAGGAGAAATTCCTCTGTTTGATTTTTGCATTTACATCAATTTTAGGTCGTCCGTAAGTCGTGTGTGTAAATATGTGTCAGTACAGTCTGTCCAGTGACAGTTAAAAATATATAACTGTGACTGGTCTGTCAAACATTTGGTATACACTTTTTGATTTTCTCCATTTCTCTTTTATAACAACGACCTGGTATAAAGATGCAACATGGTGACCTACATATGTGAACGGGTTCAAATGTCACATATCATGGTCAAAGGTCATCTGAGGTCAAGTTGTAAAATAAGCTGAAAACGTCAACAATTCCCATTTCTTTTTCATACAAAGACCTATTGCAACCTAACTTGGATTATACATGCAACATTAAGCAGCCTTCATATGTCAAAAGTCACATGTCAAGGCCAAAGGTCGTTTGAGGTCAAGTTGTAAAATAAGCTGCAAACATCAAAAATGCCTATTTCTTTTCCCCCTTCGTATAGATAGTCCCCGAACATTTAGCCTGGTGGGCCCGTGGTGTAGTAGTTGAGTGACTCACCTGCAAGTCCGGTGACCCAGGTTCAATTCTTGGGGCCGGGGAACAACAATGTTTAGATCTCCCTGTTGACCCCCTGCCACAGTTCTGTGATCCATTGCCAATGCAAGACCGTGGGAGTTAGGGTTAGCAGAAGTCTGTACACCTCATGTATTCTGGGGTTTTTCTTTGGAAAAAAAATGTTAACATTTGACGGGAAACCCTGTATATAAATTGGTAAAAATCTACAACCAAGTGCATGTATAATACATCAGAACAAGTATAAATTATGACCAGCATGTATGATGAGAATTTGAGCAACAAACATTTACAAACATAGCAAGTGTAATCAGATATTTATATTTAAACATAAAAGAGTTTATATAAAAGCATGGCTCATTTAATGCGAAATGGTTACGAAATATTAAATACATGTTTTATCTTTGCAGGGATTCAAAAGGGAGAAACCCCAGACGTGAGCGGGATATAAAAATATAATCACATTTTTGTCACCTCATTTCTGAAAATCCACTGCTGTTACACAAAATCTCCCCATTATACAATATACTCTGTTTGCATATAAGGAACCTGACATGTATAGCAAATCTAAGTCCTTCGGGCAGTTTAGAAAAGGGGAAATCCCATTCCCTAGTGTCTTTATAATAAAACGAGACAATTTGTGTGTGTGTCATAGAGATTGCGTTTTGTTAAAATCTTACCAATCTAACTGATGTTAACGTAAATCTCACTGCAAATGATAGGGGCTAATGATTAGGCCAATTTTTTTTTGTTTGGTTGCCCTTTCCCGACCGACCGTAAATATTGAAAAATCTCGGTCGCGTTTTTGTTTTTGTTTTCAAAAAAAAAAAAAAATGTATTGCAGACACATATTCTTAGGCCATACATATTTTATTCCTCTCTAGGAGCTTCTAGGCTGATGCTAAAAGAGCAGTACACGACAATCGTAAACATAATATTTCACCTCACATGTTTCGCTCGGGCAATTTTTAGATCTGATTTGTCTGAGTGTGAATTGTTTGTGTAAGAAAAGATTGGTAATGTATGTAAAAATCATGTAAAATCCCTTTCATCTTCCATTTTACATTTGTAAAAACACTTATATTTCGAAATAAAAACATATCTAATTCACTTGAAAGTGTATTTTTGGCATTCTTTGACATCTAAAAAAAATTTTAAATAAAAAAAATAAAAAAAAAAAAAAAAAAAATCGACCTACCGACCCCAAAAATAATTGAGGTTGAAAGGGCAACCAAACATTTTTTGTTGTTGGCCTTAGCAGATAGTTCTTTCACTTAAAGGTAGGTGTCCCGATTTCTAGTCAGATTTTTAACTTGATATTTTCTATTCTACATGATGGGTCATCCTTAAAAACGTTGTATTGAGTTGTATAACTCCAATGGTTCTTATTTTAGGCGCACAAGGTGATATGCAATTTGCCTATTCAATAGTACACAAACTGGTTAGGAAGTTAACTACTTTTGGCAGTAAGACACTGCATTTTGACCTATAACTTGTATTGAATATAATGGAACATTTTCTTGGGCCACATTTTTACAGATATAATGAGAAAAATATGGGTTTCTGGTGAAATCAAAATATGTTGATGGAAAAAAGCTAAAGTGATCAGAACATCAACCTTTAACCCTAACCGCACTGAATCTCACTAAATCTCACTGCCAGAAACTATCTCCAGGCACGTGCTGCTGCATTGCCGCGATGACGTCACCTACCGCAGGCATATGTGGCCACGGAGTTTGTGGCCGCATATGACCTAGGGAGTTAGCTCAGTTGGTAGAGGGACAGACTTGGGTGCGGATGGTCTGGCGATCGAATCCCGGGGGGTGCTGGGTGATTTTTCGGGTCCAAAAAATAGCACTTTTTCCCCCCCTCCCCCCGATACGCACAAAAAACTAGCTTTACTGGTTAGGGTTAATAAATGTCAATTTTTGATGTGCATTAATGCAAAATTGATATGGGTTTCCAATTCACTTGTTGTCAAGAAGAAAACAAGTAAGAGGAAGATGAAGATTGGTTACAGACTAAGATGTACGTGTAGATGAAATTGCCTCTCTGGCAGACAAAGATATGTTTATTTTGATACAATTGACTATCACCTGTATTTGTGACAGGTTAAAATAGCAAAAGCAAATGTTTTGGGTAGAAAATGGGGAAAACACCGGATTTCTTTTAGTAACAGTAACTGTCATATAATTTGCTCTTAAGTGAATCCATAACAATTTTTTTTTACATCTTTTACAAATCTCATGCCATCCCAAATTTAATTTGAAATGATATGTTTTAGATGCAGCATTTAATGAATGAGAGCTTACAGTGTGAAAAAAGACAGATTCACTAATGACGTTAGTGACGAGTTATAAAATCACTTACATAAAGCAAATGATAAAAGATACGCCACTGAGTCTGGTGTACTACTCAATGGGCACATGTCTTTTGACCTTCATGACCTTGCGCTTCTAAAAATAGAACCATTGGAGTTATGCAACTCAAACTTCGGAATGCAACAATTTTAAGGATGATCTTTCATGTAAAATAGAAAACATCAAGTTGAAAATCGGGTCAGCAATCGGAACATCTACCTTTAAAATGATGTGACAAATTCTTTTGGTGGAAATCTGATTCTTAACAATGGGCAAGAATCTGGGAATCAACACAATATTCTCATTATTTGCTTTAAAAAAACACCCTCAACAAATCCAAAAAATAGGGAAGAAACACACTCATTTTGTGAGAGAGAGAGAGCGAGATAGATAGATAGAGGGGGTGGGGTGGGTGGGGGGGGGGGGGGGGGGGAGAGAAAGGGGAAATGGGGAAAAAGGGGAGGGAGAAGAAAAAGGTATAAGAAGTTGTAATGGGGAAGAAAAATGGAAGAAAAACGGAACAACTTTTCAAAATATATAAGCCTACACTCTTAAAACGTCGGTGTCATTGTGACAAAGGGAGGTATCAATTATGCACCTAAAAAGGGAAACAGTATTGATATTTTGTAATGGGGAAGAAAACTAGAAGAAAAACGAACAACTTTTCAAAATTTATAAGCCTACACTCTTAAAACGTCGGTGTCATCATGACAAAGGGGGGGGGGGGGGGGGGTATCAATTATGCACCCAACCTTAATACGGGTCAAATTTGAACCACATAGTGGCCAAAATTTGACTCTGGTTTTGTGGAATTCAAAGATATTCTTTTATGTTACTCCCTTCATCTTTTACACTGAGTTGAAAACCATAAGTTGAGATTGTATGAGTGGATTTGACCAAATTTATTGAAAAAATTAATATTTTCTAGTTTTCTGATTTAAAACAAACAGTTCCTGGTGCTGTTAAATTCATAATTTCATGGTTACTTATTATTTATTAATTTATTATCCTATACTATTTAATCACATTGTTCACTTTGTAATGTCCATGGTACAGTATTACAATATGGTATTTTGATTGATTGAGTTTTATGTGTTCCCGTTAAGTTATTAATTTGCAATGATGAAATGATGAAATGTGCAGGTATACTATTAGCTTTAAACTGTTGGTAAAAGACCTTTGGAGAAGAAAATGATGCTAAAGCTACAGGGGACTAAAAGCACAGGCAAATAACTATGCTTTATATTTGGTTATATTTGGAAGATCTGTACTTCATAATTAAGGTGATAATTAAGGGTTATTTCTCCACCCTTAACTGGACAGAGTATAGTATTTGTGTCCATGGTTCATGCTTGTGATATCCATGTGACACAAAAATGATGACCATATGTGGAACCCAAACAACAAAAGAATCAGATCATGTTACTGATATACCTCCTGGCGGCGTAAATGTGTCCATGTGACATGCATGTGATGTCCATGTGATATGCATGCGATTACCATGTGATATGCATGCGATTACCATGTGACATGCATACGATGACCACGTGACATGCATGCGATGTCCATGTGACATGCATGGTATTTCCATGTGACATGCATGCGATGTTCATGTGACATGCATACGATGACCATGTGACATGCTTATGATGACCATGTGGCATGCATTTGATGACTGTGTGATATCTATGTGTAGATTACAAGCAGAAAAAGAATGGGATCATATGACTGAAGTAGCAACTTAAACTGGACAGTATGTAGTATGACGTACATGTAATGTCCATGTGAAATGCATGATAAACTTACGATTTCCAGACGTCATGTACCACTCAATACTTGAATAAATATAGTTCAAATATGTTTGATAAGATTATAATTATAATATCCAATTGCAAATGATAAAATTTGATCAATTATACAATTGTTCTTATCTTTTATTCCATTTTACAGGTTAAAACCGTGTCAGCACTAGCTACTATTAATGGTAAGTAATTTTTCAAAGAGGATTGAATACTTGAAGATGATGCCAATTTATTTATGGGGGTCTTGGAAAGCAGGCCTTTTCAAATATAACGCAATTAAATATTTACATAGGCCTATATTTTATGCCCCTGTCATGTGCAAACTGCTACTCACAGTTTCTGTTGGTTATAATAAGAACCAGGGACCTCCACCCAAATATCTTCCCATGGTATAGAAACAAACTGGGGAATGTTGCATGAAAAATAGGAGGATAATAGAGGTTCTGTGTGATTTAAAGGTATAGGTGTTCCTGTTGCCGGTCAGATTTTCAACTTGATGTTTTTTATTCTACATGAAGGGTCAACATTTAAATAGTCATATTCTAAATTTTGAGTTGCATAACTCCAATGGTTCTTATTTTAAAAGCACAAGGTGACATGAAATTTGCCCATTGAGTAGTACACAAACTGGCTTGGTGATTAACCACCTTTACCATTAATTCACTGCATTTTGGCCTATGATGTCTAAAATGGAACATATTGCGCCTAAGATTTTACAAAAATAATGAGAAAAATATGGGGTTTCTTCCGATATCAAAATATTTTGATGTACTGTATTATCTCTATTAAGCACCCAGGCCCTAATAAGCGCCCACCCCCTTATTCTCAGGTGACTTTAGAAATATATACGAATTAACCGCCCACCCAAAAAATAAGCTTACTCAAAAGTAATACTCACATCACACTAAGTCTCGGAATACAAATTGCTTGAAAATAAAGAGGAAATTGTGGTTATTTTAACTTCAGACATACTTGACATATTGTTTTGTGTTCCAAAAGTGAACTTAAACCATGTGTTATGCCTTCAAACAGCAACAGAAACCAAAATACGCACGTTTCGTTTTTATTGTCATTCGTGGAGGCCGCCATCTTGATTTGCAGGTTGTCAAATTTTGCAGTCTTGGGACGTAAAGGTTGTTGAATTTTGCAACCTTGACGGTCAACAACTTTGTAAATCAGTTAACAAATAAACGCCCACCCAAAATGACTTAGTTTACCGCCCTGGGCGCTTAATATGGATAATACGGTAACAAACAAATCTAAAGTGATTGGAACATACACCTTTAACTCTAAACAAAAGGTTGTAACCTGTGTCTTTTTCTGTTATCATGGTGTAAGATAGTCTATTCAAAAGGATGTTGTACCTAACCTGTGTTAAAAATTGTGAAGATTAGTGCATATGCTTCCTATTTGATTTAGTTACAGGTCACTACTTCATACGCAAAACCTCTATTTTACAAATGGATTCTCCACAAGTGTCACTACAAATAGATACATTTTGTTCCTCACTTTTGAATTCTGAACAATTTTAGAAGTGTGCAAATTTGATATACTGAATGGATAAAAAGGGGTATGGCAAAAGCAGGAAATTGTGCAATGGGGTGTGGGCGTGTTGGATAATACGTCATTCTACTGCTGTCTAGTTATTGCGTTATTGCTGTAAACCATATCTTATTCTTGTTACTTGACTTGGATATCAAGGACTGTCAAAGTGTAAGGGAGCCCTCGTGTGACCAAAAATGATAACAGACTGCAGCTGAGTCCTTTTTGTCAATCAGTGCGTAGTCATAATATTTTTCATGCCAAATTTTACAAGATCATCTTATTTCTAAATCCTCAGTCCATGACTAATTCTGTGATATGTCACTTGAATGAATGGATGATTCAGACTGAAGTACTTTAATTTTTGATTAATTTTGATTTGATGAAAGGAAACTGAGCTAATGACGACGAAAGCCTCATTTTCATCAATGCAAGAATTTTTCTATTTGTGAGTCTATAGGTTTGTGTGTAAACTCATATTTTTAAATATATAAAAAAAATAAAAATAAAAATAATAGTAATAAGGCTATATTAAAAAAATTCATTTGTCTCAAAGCTCCCGCGCGCGTTAGTTATTTGATGTGCGTAAGAAAGAAAGAAAGAAATTTGACTCGGCATCAATTTGAACGAAGTGGGTGTTAACAAGAATAAGTGTCAGGTCTCCAGTATTCCGGACACAATTATTGAAATACTTCACCATATAATATGAACAGTATACACAGACATCAGATTTGCCCACACTACCGCACAAGCACTCGACACTCACGCTCCCTCGCTCGCTCAAGCGTAAATGCAATATGTGACCTAAATATTTCCCCTACCCACCTCACCCACCCGCCCATTCGTCTCTTCTCTGCAGTTGTAGAGAGACATTGGCTATTTCATTTGAAATCCATACACCCCTTTGGAATGGAAGACATGACCTTGATCTCCCCATGCAGTAAGTGTGAATTTCAAAAGGGGTTACCTTCATGGGTGACTCCATTTGAAATCTATACTCCCTATGTAGAAGATTAAGGTCATGTCTTCCATAGGGGATGTATGTAATTCAACTGGAACAGCCAATTTGAGGGAGGAAGGAGAATACATTGAATGCTGGTGTAAATATCTGACCCTGCTCACTGCAAAAGTAAAGCAGTTTATATAATACGATGTGCCGTTTCCTTGGCAACGCATACAATCGCTTAAGGTTTTCATACTTTTTACGATTGCATTTTTTAATTTGTGGGAAATAGTTTCAGGGTTATATATAGAGTAGTAGATGGATTTTCTTTATTAATATTATGAAATGCCTTGAGTTGTCAGATATTTAAAAGTCTAGAATTACAATTTTGGAGATGTAATTTTGTATTTCTAAAAGAAAGAAAAAAGAACAAAAATAAATTTTATTATAATTATAATTATCCTGTATGTAAATGGCAATTAAATATCTCCCTCACTTGAATAATAACTTGAAATAAAGGCAGAACTTATAGTGGATTTAAAAAGTGAAACTAATAAGCTTTATTTACAGAATGTTTTACACATTGAAATATTGACAAACTGATCTTCCTAGAAAATTGAATTTAACATGAAGAAATCGGTAATTTTGGAAAATGTGGTGATTTTTTGAAACTTGTTTACAGACTTACTTTCATCTTTTAGAATCAAGTTGATATGAGGACAGAAGACATTTTAGAAAAAAAGTTAAGTAATGGGAAGATTTTTACAGCATATTTTTTCATTTGAAAATCAGAGACGGTAGCACTTACTATCATCTAAGAAAATTTAAATTGAGATGAAAGTCGATGTTAGGGGAAAACAAACCTTTTAACGATGTATTTTCCTATCATGAATATCAAAGACACTTAATATCATCCAAGAATACTCAATTCAGATTTTAACAAATTGGAAAAGTGTAAAGAAAATAATGTTTTTTACATTTACTTTAAAAATTGTGAAGGGAAAAAACCCTTTTCTTTTTGGTATCTATACCAATCTTAAAATAAAGTCGACACTTATCTATCTCCATGGCTGCATTGAAGGAGGTCACAACAAAATTACCTGTATTGCATATCATTCTAAGATGTTAAGGTACATATTGAACTGGCAATCAGTTATTCTCAATACAGAATAGGCTAATATTATTAGGATTCTGCATGTAAGTAAATATTAAACAAAATAATACCTCAGGGAAAAAAGGAAGACAAATTCCTGATATTTGGGGGTAACATACTCAGGACACATTGGAACTTAATCCCATTGTAGCTTGCAGCCAATCAAACATGGTGAACTATTGTTGGAATATGCTTTGGTGAATGTATCAGTAGGAGATATGATGATTAACCACCTACCCTCTTATTAAACCTATTTTGATTGGCAAAAGGCAGGTGCTTCGTTACTTTTTGAGCTAATTAAACACATTGTAAGATAAAGTGGCAGGGCTGATGGGTATTTGGCTTGAAAGTGCTAAGAGATCTATTTGGATTGGTTAGTGTCATGTTTTATATTGTGCAGTGACCAATCAAATAGATTGTACAACATAAAGGCCCAGGAAAGCAATGGTACCCAAGGTGTTAAAAGCTGTATAGCGAATATGCTGACAATATTGGCAAGGATATCGGATTGCTTCTATTCAGTGGCGTTGTCGTCGGCGTCGTAGTAAATGGTAATGTGACTCCAAAGTAAAACATGAGTCTTTTTATCCTGGCTGAATGTGTTGACAAAGCATACAGACAACATCATATGTTGAACCAACCAAATGACATGCAACTGTTCCTGGCTCTTTGATGAACTTTGACTACTGAAACATAGGGTTAATTTACCTATGACTGACCTATGTCAGTTGATTTATGCCTAATTTTAGATGTGCAAGCTGATCAAATTCACTTTTCCCCCATCAAATTGAGATTTTGCCATACAGCATTTTTAGTTTTTTGTTAACCCTTTGAACCCGAAAGGCACCATATGGTGCCTTCAACCTTGGGCGTTATAACCCGAAAGGCACGATATTGTGCCTTTTGAACAGGTGACACATTGATCACATGATTTTGAGTGGTCATATGACTTTCAAGTCATGTGATGTTTACCCGATGTTAGATACCTTGTTTCCGCAGGTTTATGTTTGTGTTTTGATGTCATTTGCTGATGAAAACTGTCAAAAATAGCACGAAATGAGATGAATACGCATGCGCAGATAATTCTCAGGTAGACAGTAATGCATTGTAGTACGGTTATGAATAGCAATTTTGGCGATAAAAAACAGAATAAAGCTGACAAAATACAGATGTTTTATTACGAATACGTTATTACGATGATAGAGGGCCGTATATCACAATATAACGATCAATCAGAGGGTGTAAGATAAGGAAATCATTAACATAGAATTATCCATTATTCGCGAAAATAACTCAGGGTGGAGATACAGTCCCCCACCAATAACTCAGGGTTCAAAGGGTTAAAAACCCCAACTAATCCCACTGATCCAGGCAACAACAAAAACACCCCAAAAAAATCTGCCTCACCCAACTCTATATAAAGGAATACATTAACCCTAACACTCCCGGTGGATTTTTCAACGGAATTTTTTTCAAGCAAAAAAAGCACACACAACAAGAGGTGCCACGCCCCGGGGTTTGAACCCACGACCTCTCGGTTTGAAGTGGAACGCTCTACCAACTGAGCCACGGGGGAAGCTATGCTGGGCGAGTGTACTCGCCCAGCTATGTAGCCCGGGGCCATTATTTCACCCAAAAACCTCAGCGCCAGGTGGAACCGACAGGCTGGGAAATGGGATTTCATGGGATACGGGGCTGTAAGGGTTAATCAAGGTAAAATTAGAGAAAAAAAGTGAAAATTAAAAAGAAGAAAAAAAATCGTTCCTTAACCTAACAGTTTTGTGTATCAGACAGGCAAAGACCTGAACAGCCTGATAAACCCCATTTATAAAATGTCAGTACATGTCTGGAAATCATGATATCCCATATATGATCCCATATGGCGATTCATGAGGTTCAGGAGTTTGCAGTAACCTTGTCCTGCATGGCTTAACTCCTATTAGGCATTATAATTTAACACAATTACCATCTTTCACCAGGGAGTTCAGATTTCAAATGGAGTCACCCATGCAGGTCACCCCATTTAAAACAGGTAGCATTGACTAGTACTGTTGATGTCTGTACAGCACCAAACGCCAAGTAGGACTAAAATGGGATATGATGGGGTCTGGGTGTGTTAGGGTTAACAATTATTATTTTTGTTGTTGCAGCCTTCACCCACGAAAAAAAAAGTCTGCCCAACCCAAACTTCCATGCCATCCCCTTGAAAATCTAATAGTGGGTCCCAAAAATGCTGCCACCCTGTTCACGCGCATGTGTATGGTCAAGTTCAAATTGGGCTAATGCAGAATTCAGGCTGTGTGAGAACGGAATAATTTTACACTTAAAAAGGTTAACATTGTTATTGATTTTGGCATCTGAAGTAATTTGTGTCATTATTGTGTATATTGAATCTGTTTACTGTCAGTTTATAAGATAATTGAGATGGAAGTCACCTGGTGGTGGAAATCTGGCCTTTCTGAATTCTAATATGGTTGAATGATGTTGGAAGTTCATGTGTCGAGAGTTTTCAACTGAAATTAATATAAAAGTTCTTTATCCTATAAAAGTATTTGTCATTTAATTTTAATATATTGTTGGTTTCATTCGCAGCATAGTTTGAATGATTCACTTAAATTACCAAAACCATAAAATGGAAATAGGATAGATGTTATATTTTGTTTTAGATAAAAGGTCACTCTGCCATCAGAAAATCATCCAATTAAAAATTAAAAACCATCAAGCCTAGCATTGGAGATGATTTGACCATGAAATTAACAAGCTCTGTGGTGATAATAAATGACATCTATATATACATATATAATCCTCCACGGCAATATGATACGATGACCAGCGAGCATCGTGTTTTCAATAAAACACACTTGGTTACACAATTGGCGTAGTACAGTTGTTGTGAAATGCGGTGAGGTGTAGGCGAGTGAGGGGGTGCTTCTCCTCGTCATGTTTACCCGGCGTAAAGAGCCGCTTAAAAGATGATATTAGGACAAGAGGTCGCCGAGGCTGTGTCTCCTCAGTGCGATGCATGCCTGTAGCCTGTGGCTGTGGCGTGCATGCTTCATTATGCATATCGACGCAAACCGACTTGCTTCCTAATGAATAATTTTTGGACTGATCGTTTTGCAGAAAGAGGTTTTTGAGGAAGCGTCGATGATGTTGTAGTTTCGTCGCCTTCTTTTCATTGACAGCTGTTGCTGTTGGTGAATATTTATTTGAAGGTTTCACAAATAGGATTCTTTAGTTGATTGGATTGGATTAACACTTTTATGAGTGGTATTGATTTTATTGAAAGGAATTCAAAATTAGTTTTTTGATACAAACATTTGGGGTTTGGGTATCAAATGAACTGGAAATTCAAATTTTTCCCTTTGTGAGAGATCTAGTTTTTAACACAGAAAATGTAAAGTAATCATTAATCATTAATGTTTCCCATGTGTCTGGAAAGCCGAATGGATTGAATTTATTTTGACATTATGGCATTTTTGATGGTAATCGTGCCGTACGTGTATCGCGGGTAATTCATGGTAGACATAATGTAGGTACTATAACCCCGTAGTCTGATTTACCAAGTCAGTATTTTTGAGTGAAGGAATTAGTTTTTATGTCTGTTAGGAAACAACAATTGCAACGTGACAATTACATTTGCAATTACGGATGATGGGTTTCGCATCGCTGAAAGAGAAATGTCGATATAATACCGCTGATCATAGGGGATAAATGCCACTAGACACAGTGTCTCCCATTTGAAATTAATGTCATATTTTATTTATAATCATATCGTTTTTGAGAAATGGATTTAAACAGCATAGGGAAATTATTTTATTATCTATAAATATGAACTTGAATTCAACTTGATGAGAGGATTTCAAGTTGACGATTTTGATATTTTTTCATTTTGGAATGGTCATAATTTATTTATGATATTTTGTAATTGATCTCAAATTAACTTACACAATGTGGGGTATAAACACTTATAGGCTCTAAGTTCAATGTGTTGCAATGATTATCATCAGACAGATATGATATTTGATGATAAAGATAGAGTACATAATGGGAAAATTGTACATCACCAGGCAAAAGATATTGTGTGGGCAGGTGTTGTGGCAGGGAATACGAAAATGATTGATTCGACCACAATAACGGAAAATTGTCGAGTTGTTTGTTTGTTAAGGCAGAGTGTAGGTGCACAGGCTAAGAGTTGTGTGTATTACTATTAGGTAATGGCTTGATAATTCTTGGTATTCCAAAATGAATGAGGTAGAGACGAAATTTGTTCTCTTTTAAGATGTGATGAGATTTTAATCCTAAATCTATTGGTTTGACCTATAATGGCAATAAAGTGGAGAAGGACTCAATGAATCATATTGGAACTTCTATGTCAAATACTTTGCCCATCCCTCAGTGTTGCCAGTATCTTTTGCTATTGCAGCTCCTCGTCTCTGGAATGAACTTCCTATCCATATAAAAACTGCAAAAACTGTTACAATCTTCAAAAACCTGGTGAAAACACATCTGATTTCTGAGACTTTATGTAATAATTAAGTAGTTTTATTGTTGTTGTTTATCGTTTTTTAATTTATATTGTATTTTTTATGTTTGTGCCTTGAGCGCTCTTATTTAGAGTGGATATGTGCCTTGTCACTATTATTATTATTATTATTATGTAAGAGAGCCAGAGATAGTTCAAGTGGCGAAATAACACCTCATTCTACGGTCAAACGGACCTGTCACGTAGGGTCGGTCAGTTGGTCAGGTGTTTTTTCCCCAGGAAATGTTGGTGAATTTTCATCAATGTTAGAATTTCTTTTTTTCATTTCAATTTTTTTGTTATTAATTTGTTTAAATATTCAAATTGCGATAATTTTCATTCTTTTCTTTTGAAAAAAAAAAAAAATGGGTCAATCGAGGCCCGTAAAAAAGGAGTGTTTACCCCCATCGCCTTCGGGTAAAGACTTCATTGAGGGATCATGGAATAAGCTTATAATCCCTGAATGAAATTTTCATGCTAGACAAGTTTGGTGATAGCTTACATGAAGATAGAAACCATCCCTCAGCCATCCAACTCTTGGGTGAGACAGACCCTAGGGAAATGGATCGGTTAAATGCCTTTTCACATCCCAAAGTGGGGTGTCATCGATTTGTATCCAATCCATTTTAGACCTCTCGGCTGGGTCGACATAGCCCTTAGGTATACATGCCATTGATAGGACAGCTATAATTAAAATGAAGTCCAAAGAGGGGTTTTGTGCCAGGCAACAATTGATTAACAAAAAGGAATTGTGTGTTTAATTATCAATTGTTGTTTCACTATGTATTTTTGTGTTACCTCAATATAGAGAAACACTTACCAGCAAAGGGTCTTGTACGCATTAATAGGAGCATTTAGACAAGGGGCCCTAAGCTAGAGATAAGCGTCAAATCCACTACATAGTCTCGAGATTTAACTCTCGGTTAACAGCTGTCTAAAGCTGGAATTTTAACCCTAAAAGATCTTACGATTTACTAGTCCTGAAGCACTAACTGAGAGTGTGTCTGCTGTGTGAATCCTTCAACCATGTTAACACTTTCCACGCGGCAGGCAGCTGCAGACGGCATTCCAAAATTTCACAAAATGTTTAAAAAATATCAAAATTATGGAATGTCATTACCATATTTGGAATCATCTTGAGAAATGCATTGACATAAGTACAAACATGCCTAGTATCGGGTCAGTAATCCTTGAGATAGACTTTGAAAATTGTGAAAGGTTTCTGAAAAATCTGTTTTGAGTATGGTAAAATAATAGCCACGTGGAAAGTGTTAACCTTGAGTGAGATTTTTGTAAGGCCATTGCATATCAATGCATTATACTTCCGGCAATCTGAGAATCGTGCGACCTTGAGTTAGTCTCAAAGCTACCGCAGTGGTATCGCTAAGGCTAAGATTGTTGTCTGGACAGGCACTCTGGGTTAGGCAACGAAGAAGAAAAAAACCCTGTTGTACGGGCCCGACCGACCTTTTTGTTATAGAAATTGGTGAAAAAATATTTTCACATGCAAATTGCAAATGAATACCGATTTTCAAGGGTAAATAAAAGGAAAATATTAAAAAGCCTGACCGACCAACGCGACATGAGAGGTCCGTTTGCCCGTACAACAGGGTTTGTTTTATTCGTCGCTTTAGCTGTAGATTTTTGAAAGCTCGAGACTAATGATCGTCTGAACAGGCCTAATGTTTACATTGGTATTATCATCATCAACTTGTCCTCCATAATTTTCTACCCTCAAGCTATCATTGTGGTATATAATAATCAGAGACTTTTTACAGGAAATTTCCTGAAATCTGAAAATAGAATAATTTCCAGGACATTTTCATTGGTAATCAGACACATTTCAAAATAGATAATTTTAAGGTGATTTCTAGCATTTCCAGGAAGTAAAATAGGATGCCAATTATATTTCTGAATAATTCAGATAATAAGAATTGAATCAACAAATACCACAATAGAAATGATTACAATAGTTTTGCCTTATTAGGAATTTTGAGCACCAATATGAAATCATCCTATTCCCTCTTATTTGGTATTCATTCATCGTTGCTTCTTGAGCAGAGAGTTAGTGCTCATTATTGAATCGCACCAATTTTGCAATCTTACACGCTAGAAATGCTTCAAGTAAGGCATGTCATTAAACTTTATATATAATTTGTCTCATTTCTTGCAGAAATCAAGCCAATTGTGCCCTTGGAAAGGTAAGTTTGAAAGCCAATTATCTGTAGTCTTGAATCTCTATTAATATTGTATTATATCCCATTACAGGTGTGAAAATACCTTTTTGGCTATATGAGGGCTATTTTGAGCAAATTCTGCCAAAAATCGCCCCCAATAGTACATTTTACCATAGGCCAAAATTTTCTCAGGGTGCTATTTTGTAAAAACTGGGGGCTAATCGCCCTTCGCCCCCCATGTATTTTGAGGCCTGTCCCATCACCTTAACTTTAATTATATATGCATCCTGTGAAATGGATGCAGGGATACATTGCCCTTAGAGCAAGATTAAAGGGCAAGGGTGAGGGATCTATCGTTGAATATTCAAAGTTAAGGTAAGACAACGAGTTATGCGTGGTTTAATAAAAAAAAACATTTTGGATGCTGTCCACGGAATGGTTTTTCTGTCCGAAATGAAGGGTATGTTTTAAAAAAAAAGAAGTTCTGTTCCATTTTTAAGAATTCTGTAAGTCTTGAAAATGGTTCTTAATTAAACAGGCATCATTCCTTATTCATTGTTTTAGCCACTGATTATCAATACTTTCAAGCTTCCATAATGGGTTTGTTAACCGTTGTTTTGTTAAAACAGGCATAACTCCTGATAGAAAGGACCAATTTCAGTGATTCTTTTTTCAGATGAGTGGCAGAACATGCGTAATTCATTGGAATGTCAAATTTGTTTGGGTTTTATTTATTTATTTATATATTTTTTTTTTTGGGGGGGGGGGAGGGGAATCAAATATGGTCAACTTCTTTCTGACTCGCACTGTATGTTCTTTTCATCTATTCACCTTTGGAGCATATTTGTGAATTTTTATTTTGATGCAACCATTCTGGTTTGCATAAACTTGTGTCTGTATATATCGATAGGATGAAGATTTGCAATTGTACAGTAGTCTATCGAAATTTAAATTAAAGACTGTTTGGTGTGTATAAGGTGTCCCAGAAAAAAGGATAGCATGAAAATATGTACTTGTAAACTGTCTCTTGTTTGGGGGGGGGGGGGGGGGGGGGGGGGAGCTTAATTTAGAGTGAAAGGTATTTCTGTGTCCTCAGAATAGAAATTAATAAACATAGGTAGGTTGGTAGTCGTTACAGTTTTTACTACATGGAATAAACATGTTTTATTCATGCTTGCTTTTATGAGCTTGATAATTTAACAAGGGAATTGCATTATTTTCACCAAGCGAGAAGTCCATTAACATTATTAGTTTAGATGATTGTTAGTACCAGTATATTATTCATTCAGTGACCCAGAATCAGACCACAAAAAAGAAGAAGATATAATTACATTGTTGACATTTAGACAAATATGCAACTCTTCTGGTTGAGGATTTTATTTGTATTCAATTAAAATGTTTTATTTTCTCTGACAATTCATATATGTTTCTTTCAATTCAAATTGATAATTGGTGCATTCACTTCTTTTGCAACTACTGCAATATATCCCAGCATGGGGCAACTGTTGAATGTGATGCAAACACTTTTGTTCTCCAGGTCCGACTGACCCACACCTTTTCAATTTAAGAATTTTTTTTTCATTTCAAATTTGTGAAAGACAAAATTGGAATTGGAATTGGAATTTGAAATTGGAATTTTTGGATTTTTTTATATGATAATTGTTAATTTATAAAAAAAAAAAAAAAATCCAAAATGTTTACGAAAATTGCAACGCTGTATTTCGTCTTGTGCTTGTATTGTCTTTTTTATTGTTACATATGCATGCAGCAGTTCCCCCACCCAAAAACATTACTCGGATACTAGGTACAACTTTCAACCCTGAAGTCCATATTATGATGTTATGAAGGTTTACATTTAAAGTCTAAGCAGGATAGTTAGTAAAGGGAGTGAAGGGAGACTAATTTGAACTTCCAGCAAACTCTTTCTGACTTTTGTGTTTTTGCCCTAACTAGCCACTATTTCCCCTCCCTATCGGAAACCAAAGTTGACTCACCCAAACTATTACCAATGAATAATATAAGCCATAACAACAAATAGACCTAATTTTGTGGTGGTTGTCCTTAGTTACTTACTCATTCATTCACATGTCAGGTTCGCATATAAGACACCTGTTTGAATGCTGACCATGTATTGCGTGTATGTAGTCCTTCTGTAACGGACCCCAAGTAACAACATGAACAAAACACACCTTATTTGTGGATGTCATTGTATGGTTCAATCAGTTCCAAATTGGCAAGAAATGTGCGTTTATATCTATCCACGGGCAGAAGTATTTTGGCTACTCTGGCTAAACGCACATGTCACACATTTGATGCACAGAGAGTGCTTGTTGTGTTCATGTGCATCTGCACCCTTATGTATTAATTGTTGCTGTAAGGAGGCTCGCCAATTTGGAACTGATCATACTATAGAAAGCTGGTTCAGTCATTGATGCTAGGGCAGGGTTGAAACACCTGTTGGAATGCTAACCATGTATTATTAAGTCCTCTAACAGACCTTCACCTAAAAATGAGATCATTAGCAAAGATAATTGGCACATTCATTCATTCCAGGGTTACGAGTCAAGGGGGGGAGGGGTGGGCAGTCGGGCATAATGATGTTATCATCCGTTGGAACGAAAACGGTCCTTTTTTCGACCACAACACAGGCCCGCGCTGGACCCGTGCTAAGGGTATCAAAATCATCAATTTCAAAGAATAAGGGTGTATTTTTCAAGGGTTGCTTGGGCCGATAGTCACGTGTCATCATTGTAAAATAACCCAAAATGTTTTGGCTTATAGATAAATGTACTAGCAAAAAGTGAATCACACACCTACTTCATACATTCATTTTCAGTCTAAACTCGGACTTGAGGACCTATATCCTTATGAGTATGATTCGTCGAGCTATAATCCTTGTTAAGGGGTCACTTTTTCCTTCTTTGAGAATCCACTTTAAAGTCTAGTTTTTGAGAGTGGATTCACATGGATGTTTTAAACTTTTATACATGAGTGCCCCCCCCCCCCCCCCACCCCCCCTGGGGAGTCGGACACCTATTGGAATGCAGGCTTTGTATTATGTAGTCCTCCTGTGAAAGATATTTACCCAAAATATCAACAAATGCAACAAGACACACATTTGTTGATCTCATGAGTAAAGCTGGATCATTCATTCTTGCTACAATGTAGGGTTCACACACCAGCAGCAGGCACTGTTTTTTGTAGTAACTCTGTCATGGTCCTTCATCCCAAATATTAAGCCTTTGCACACTGGCCTGATGATCGATCTGCTAAGTGGAGAAAACCCTCAAAGAAATTTAATGGGTCATTTGTCATTGGATTTACACAGAGAAGTGGTCCATTTTTGGTAATTGATCATCATAGCGACTGTTATTGAGCCTCCAATATGACAATTGATTGGCCAAAGATCGATCATGGTGCCAGTGTGAAAAGACTTTTATCAAATGGAACACAATATTGACAGGTTGTTGGTGGCTTAATGCACTTATCAATTGCAAGCCCGGGACCCGGGGCATGGCGGGGACCATGCGGGGACCGTACAAGAGAAGAGTGTACACAAAATGATGCCCGGCTATGCGGGGGAGTGTACGCGTACGTACAAACTGTGCCCCCGCTAGCCGGAGCGTGTAGCGGGGACGTACGCTAAGGTACACCCCAGGCGCTTGCTATAAGCTAGAGATGCGATGCGCTTGACGAAATAAGCCTAATAACACATGGAACACATAGAAATGCATTCCGTTATGGTTGCAGAAAGAAATAAGCGACCTTGGGACTGTAGCCGGGTGAATACTTTGTCCTGGGAAATGGGTGGCCGGGACTGTACACTTTGTCCCGGCCAAGGGGGGCCGGGACTGTAGCGGGGACGTACAAACAATGATGCCCGGCCCTGCGGGGACCGTACACGATTGTACCCGGGACGTCACATGGGCAATTTGTACGTCCCGGCCCTAATCCTCGCTGTCCCCGGGTGGCCCGGGGCCGGGGATGCAATTGATAAGTGCATAACTGTGTCATTCTTGCTTCAGTTCAAACATCTAGGTTTACATGTCCTAAATGTAGGCTATCATTCAGCCGAAAAATTGAAATTTTTCATACCGAAAATCCCAGGTATGCCAAGTATTTTGTGTGTTGAGGAAGTAATTTAAATACTCCAATTAAAAATAAAAACTTTAGTCAAAATGTTACTGCAAATGAAAATGAACTCAAGGGAAGGTCCTCACTTATATAAAGTATACAGGGATGTGCCGCCCAGATGGGTCTCTTTCTAATCTTCAATCCCACCCCTCGGGTATCGGGCCCCCTTAAGATAATGTGATTGTAACTGTTTTCTGCCAGTCTGATTGAAAGGTTTCATCAGAATAATTGAATAATAAAGTGGCAAAACGTTCTATTTATGTATACAATGAAGATCGTCATCAGACTGTAGTGTTATGAAACCTTTCAAACCCTCTAGTCGTATTGAAAAATCAACCTGGTAAAGTGGTGTAATGAAATGTGTAGATGTCTTAATAGATGTGAAGAGTGTAAAAAATTGTTTAATTGGTGAAACAATGACTGGATGAGTTTTGCAATGGTGTATCTATTTTTACAAGAATGGAATTTTGTTATGTTCATTTCACCGTAAACCATAAAGAGAATATCCGGGTTTTTATTTTTGTCAGTAGGTTTTGATGCAGTTCACCAGCTATTTGGTTTTATTATTGATAAGGCGATGAATACTCAAGTAATTGACGTAATCAGCCGAGCCTATATATATAGTGAGTGCAGTATACTGCGAGAACGAGAAGCTGAGTCTTGGCTTGTCTATGCCGGCTGGTGTTTTGGGTCCAGGGGGTCCAGTTCGATCCCGGGTCAGGGAGCGGCTATTTATTTAATTTGTGATCCCGGTTATGGGGTTAGAGGGTTTATATGGCCATTGTTGTTGGCTGCTTATCCAATATTAATTATGCTCATTACTCTATGCTGCGATCAAATGCATCTATTGGGCTATAAACAATGTTTCCATTGGTCGCACAAACTGGCAACACTGCAAGGTGGATTAAGGGACAGTGTATGGATGGTTTTGTTGATCTATCATGCCCCAGCACCACAGGATCATCCCATAAGTCTCGTCCCACTCCAGCTGCAGTAGAAATGCATGTACTTCCAACTCATGGTGTTATAATGGCATCGTGTTGAAGCTTACACGCTTAGCACGCTTGCAATGTAACTGATTGTGAGCCGTTTAACCACATAGCTCAAATGGTGACGTGTTGTTTACAGAACCCTCAGTGTCCTAAGTATCCCTGGTAAATTACCGATGCTGCAGCTTAATGCCCACTCCAGGACGTGTAACACAGATTGGTCCGTTACAATGCATATTAAATGTATTTGCTTGTAATCTTTAATGTGCTTCACGCATGGCTTTCGTCGCAACAGATGGATTGTGAATTAAAGGGGTCAGTGAGGGTGGGGTAACTAAGGTTGGGGGTAAGTAGGGGAAAGCTGCCAAGGATGATTAGATAGGTCATTATAGTGTGAATGACGGCACGCTCAATGTACTGACTCGTGGGGATTTTAGTATTCTGATTTTCATTGATTTTATCATAGGTTTAAGCCACAGTAGTAGGTTAGTTTTGAATAGTGTTTGTTTTCAGTTTCCTTTCAAGGAGTATCTTTTTATTTCAATGACTTGATTTCAGTTTGCAATTTGCCTTCATATTAGACTATTGGGAATATCCAGAGCGAGTCACAACGTTAAGGGGTGGTGGTGATGGGGGGGGGGGGGGGGCATTTAACCTGAAATGTCAGGTATTCCGTGTGAAACCTAACCCTATCTCCCGAGGTGAGAGGAGGAAAATGGGCCAAATTAGGGGGAAAAGTCTGGCTGCACTGGCGCCAGGAATTGAACCCTGGTCACCTGTGACCTAACAGTCCGACCCCTATCTAGTTGAGCCACGAGTCAGCTCGAAAAAATCTCAAGATTTTCCTATGCATATGATAGTCTGCCTGGTCCGGCCACCAGACTGGGGAAACGTGTGCTAACAGCACCTAACATAGCAGTGTAGCGATGAGGAAGATTAATGTCAATAGGTAATGTAGTATGTTTCCCTATGACTATGATATGAGTTTGTATTTTTATAAGGGAGGGGAATGAACTGGTTAAATATAAATAGTATGGAGCGTTTGTGTCAGACTGAGGGTATGAGTTTAGGTAAAGTTTCTACTGAGATGGGAATTTGGGGACCAAATGTCATAAGTTTAAGTGAGGGGTAAATGGTAGATGGTAGACAAGGGGTAGAGGTCAGGGCACATGCCAAGGTGGATTGTTGAATGGTAGTTCAATTGTGGACAGGTGTGCTCTGTTTACTCTCATGTGGGTGTGGGGGTTGGGGTTGATGCTAGCATAGAAATGTAGAGTTGTGGTGCTGTAAGGCTGAACTTCTTTGCCATCAAGTATTATTCGTTTATATTTGATGCAACCAAAACTCACATTATCATGATTTCATGTATATTTAATTGGTTGTTACAGATTTTGTGGAACACCATAGCCACAGAATGAGTAAACATACTTTGGGCTCAGCCTTCTCAATTTGTAAGGAAAAGAATTTCAAATTCACCCCAAGCCCCCCAAAAAGCAATGAATACAACCCCATAAAGCAATTAATACAATTTAACACAATTTATCATATGAATGATAAACTATTCGGATGTTTGCAAATTCAATTTCACATTTCCCTCTAATTTTATCACAATTCCCCCTGCAATGTGGTTGTAATTGATGCATGCCAAATGGAACGCATTAAGTCATCGCAATGCAAGCGCCGTATTTCCGCCTCAATCGCGCCGAAGATCCTGACAACAATTTGTGAATGCTGCCGCGATAATGATAACTTTTTCTCATCATCTTATCTTTGCGATGCCTTGGAGAGATGCAATAACACTTATTATAACCCGCCGTCGTCGCTAATATTATCATAGCTATAGACACGGTTCAATGACTTGTGTGTAAATATATGGAAGAGTTAAATGCCCCTTGTGTCCTCTGGGTATCATCCATCTTGTACCTCTAAAGGCGGTGGGGTCTTTTGCACACAAGTACAAAATGATGTAATTCAGGACTCGCAAAAAAGTGCTGTATTTCTTCTCCACCACTGACAATAGATTGGGGTATTTCGTTGAGGTCTGTCTGTAGGTGCTTCATGCAGTGTCAGGGACTGATTAATACGACAGGGGCACTGAAAGATACGTATATGAGTGCGCCCTCACTTTTCATGGAAATCTTTCTTTTTTTGGCACGTATGTAATACTTGACCCTAACCCTGCCAAATCCAACAGAATCCAACGAGCCAATCTCTATGTTTCACCTGGCGTGCAAGTTTTTCGAGGATAAAATGGACCCAGGCTATATACTCTGAAAAAAGTGCCCGAATGGGTTAGCGTCAAGGCATAAACTAAGTACCATCTGAAACTGTTTAAAATTTCATAATTTGGTCAATTTGGTGTAGATCACATCAACATTTAATCAGTACAACTCGCCACATATTGCTTCAACCAATTTTCTTCTATCTAGTTCCATCATTCAACCCTTTTCCCATAAATTATTACATTTTCGGGTTCCTACTATCTATTGAACCAATTAATGTTTTCCAAATTTCATTCTTCTCGACAATATCTTAATATAAGTTAAGAGTTTAACAGGTTCGTCAGTCGGTCAGACAAGTTTAAAGCTTTCGTCAGGATTAGCTCTGACTTCTTCAGGACCAAATTAAACTCTTAACTTATATTATAAATATCTCAATGCCCCTTTAAGCTAGTTGGGGTATATCTCTAGCAGGGTCTCTTAAATGTGTACTTCAGGTCGTCTACCTAAGATAGCAATGGTAGGAGTGATTTATCAATAATATTATAAACCTCCTCACTCTGCCAAGCAACCTTGGAATAGATGATTAAAGACCTTTGTTGATTGGTAGAAGGATGTGGTGTGTCAATATCTTTGTAGTGAAAATATTTTCTCCATCAAATTGAATTTGGTTGCTTTGTGCACATATACATCCATAAATAGGCATTTTCTTAGAAAATGGCAATGGTAGTTTCCAATCACTGAATAATAATTAGGGAATGCTATGTACATCCATTTGAAGTTCGACATTTGAAAATGTTGACATTTTTTAAAACATTTTTTAGAATTTTTGTTATTGTTTTTTTTGTGAAAAAACCAACCAACCCACAATACAAAGCAATAACAAACGCCCGCCAAACCAACCAACCCTACCCGAGATGTATATGTACCAGAAGAACAGGGTTTTTTTTCTTTCTGTCACCGTAACTACATAATTATATTCTCTCACCCCTTTCCTTTTTGACCTGATTTATCACTGGAAATGGAAATTAAAAATACATACAGTACAAAAACCGTACTTGTAAATTAATACTAATACCCACACTGGGAGAGAGAAAAAATATGCGCCGGAAATTCAATAGGTGTCGTTTCTACTGGTTCGTCGTTCCATATGCCACCACAGGGACTCTATGCTATCGTATTGAAAAATTGAAACGCAGCCAATAAGCAATGACACCAATATAACGGCGAATTTTGAGCGAAAAAGAAACCAGATATGGGTAGTTGTTTAATTTATTATGAATGGTAGGTAGGTGATGATGCTTAGCTGTTACAGTATGTATTAATCTCAAATTTGATGTTTGGGGACCACGTTGCTACTCGCTGTGATGATAGAAAAAGGATTGATTGATGAGTTTCTGTTTTGAATTTGACACCCTGAGATCTAAATCTTTGTTAAGATATATTAGCAAAACATGAGATATTTTGTGAAACGTTCAGAATAAAAGCGGCAAATTTTAATGAATTTTGATGTTTTAAATATAAATAAATAAATGTTGTTTCGATATTAGCAACACATGAGATATTTGGTGATTTGTTCAGAATAAAATTGTAGGCAAATTGCAATGAATTTTGATGTTTTTGGGGTGTTGATGAACACAGTGCTTTTCCAATGTTTTTAATTTAGTTTGCAACCAAAAACAAACGTTGAGGTGAGCCGATGCAGCTAAAATGCCGAATGACTGATGCCCAGCGCCAAGCCCTGCATTAATCCCAAAAACCGTGCGAACAAATATACATGGCGCTAATTCGCTAAAAGCGGGCCGAGGGATTAAAAGATGGGTCTCATCTTCTAAATGACAAACTAGTCTTTTTTGCAGTCGCTGCAGAAAACTGATTGTTTTAAATTATTTATTTATTTATTTATTTAAAAAATTCAAAGACATTCCAAGAAAGGGAGTCGTTACTCTGAGTTTCATGGCGATAAGGCAATCGTCAGACGACAACAGTAACAACTCTTGGAAGGTCTAAACTTTGAATTTTTACAAAGCTCTCCCATTTGAGATTGAGCAATTTTATTCAAAAGATAGATTGACAATACTTGAAAAAACCTGATCGTCTCACCTTTAAAGTGCATCTTTTACCTGTCCGACATTTCATAATCATTCACAAATGTCAACCATCCTCAAGCCAATCAACAAAACACGGAAGCTCATCAAATAAAAATGATCAATCAATCACTTTTTTGTTGTTGTATTTTGTCTGTCGTAACATGGGACCTCTAGAGGGGAATCCTATATTGGTTTATGTCTGAACAGAATAAGAGTTTCGTAAAACGGGGTCCAGGGATTTTGATTTAACCATTTAACATTTGAAAACTTGAAACTGGGCATCCAGATGCATCATTAGGTATAAATGGCTAAATTGAAGAAATAAAATATGTGATATTCTCCCCCAAATGGTCGACTTAAAGCATTACATGCGTGACATTCCCAAATCTTAAAGTTATGCAAAGTTACAGTCAGTCATTCCCCAATCTAAACGTCACACAAGGTTACATTCGTTCCCTAATCTAAATGCACACAAGGTACAGTCGTTCCCCAATTTAAAGTCATGTACGGTTACAGTTGTTCCCCAATCTAAATGTCACACAAGGTACAGTCGTTCCCCAATCTAAAGTCATGCAAGGTTACAGTCGTTCCCCAATCTAAAAGTCACACAATATTACAGTCGTTCCCCAATCTAAATGTCACACAAGGTTATAGTCGTTCCCCAATCTAAACGTCACACACCCCAAATATTAAGTAACATATATATTGATGATTGGACAGTTTTTACTTTTTATCAATTTGGGATATATGGGGCTGTAAACAAATCCGAGGAACTTGCATATTGTGCATAGAGAGTTCTAATTAATTTCAAGAGATCAAAAATAACTATCTTTCTGAATAATGAGCTAAGAATAGTTCATTTGTGTAAATTACTTCTTATGTCTATACCCAACAAGATAAACATGTTTTTATCCTTCACACCGTGGCAACAACTTGTTTTTCAACCATCTCATCAAATAAGAAGTGTTATCGCAGGCTGGAAGAATAAATTAAGATGTCTGTCTTGAAGGGCAAATTTTCACAATGTGTTGATATTATTTTGAGGAGTCAATCTGACAAATGCAAATAATATTTTGTTAACAAATTGTATAATTGAATTTAAAAAAGGGAATGTTTATTTTTCAATTTCATTTTCCACAAGCACTGTCTTCCTAAGGGATGAGACCGACTCAGAGACGGTGTTGCTTTGTTTTTTAAAGGTTAATAACAAAGGATTATCTCAAAGTTTCTATAAAAAAATTCAACACAATTATTTTAATATGTTCAACATTTTTCAGAGGTTTCCATGCTGCACATAGTATACAGTTATGTAACAGGATAGCAACAATATTAACCATATTATTATTATCCATAATATAATAAGGTGTCCAAGCACTTTGCACACTATGTAATATTATTCTATGCAGGTGAGTGAGCAACTTTGAATACTGTAAAAGTGGTAATTTTTGCGCGATTAATTTTTCGCGCTTTGCAGATTTTGAAATGTTTTGTTTTTTTGTTTTTTAGATTCGCGATTTGTAGCTTCATCACATAGACATAATATACGCAAAGAAATATATTTGTGAGTTATTATTTTCACTAGCCGTGTAGAGCGCGAAAATAAATGTAGCGCGAAAATGTCCACTTTTACAGTATATAACGATGCAAGAGGGCAACATCATCGATGGTTTATGTTCTTATGAGTATAGTCTGCTTCTAGTGCTAGGCAGGCAATCAAACATGTATCATAAACCATGAGTCTTGTTTGGACACATTGCTATGGTAACTAAACCTATTACAGAAATACTTATAGATGGGATGACAGCAATATTTATCATCAAAAGCAATTGTCAGCAGGGTCTGAACTGTCAATACATGCTTGAGGGAACAGCATATGACCACAACACTGTCCACTATGCCTAATTGCCCTTTATAATGCTTTGGCGCGAGTTTTAAAAGCATGGGTGCTAAACAAAACAGGATGTGCGCTCACTCTGCTGGGCAAAAAACATTGGCAACTGCCGACCAAATGCCTGGCATGACGCCAGTAACAATATTAAAAGTAAGTCGTTTAGTTTGTCTATTCACTGTCAATCTTATTTGACCATTTGTGGTTTCTTTAGACTAAAGACTTAACTGGATCTCATTCAGGTACAAGTATTATCTAATTGTGGTTTGCACCGGTATATTTTTATTCGTTGACTTTTGGATTCTTTCAACAAAACTTATCATGCTTAATATCACAATCCCTTAACGCAATCCCATAAACAAACAGTTCATAATATTATTGACAAAATCGGGAACAATACATTATACATTATTATAGGCCCATAACGTTGGATTTCATGGACAAAGATTCCCGTTTCTGTTTCGTGTCAGTCAATAGTCATCAATGTAAAGTTACAGATGTTGCCGGTTGACTCTTTTCACGCCCATCGAGTGTAAACTGTGTAATAATTCGTTTTTGTCACTTGTACAGCGTGCGTGTGCTGACAAACAAACAAAGTAAACGAAGAACGAAAATAGCACACGTCACGTCACGGGGGGACGGGGGAGGACAGTCAAGTCAAATATATAATAAATTATGCGTCATCTTTGCATCCTCTTAATGAGAATTTAACGTGCACACATAAAACACCGAGAATACCAAATACTACACTCCCATCCCTTTTCAAGTGTTATATCAAAAGAATTGGTAAAAATATGGACACCCTTGGTCTTTATTACCTGGGACGAATATAATCTTGATATATTCGCGTATCGCGTCTTAGCCAAACATTTAATGTATAAATAACACACACTATTACTCGTGGGGAAGGGGTGAACCCCCTGCAAGAAAGCCTGCCACCCCCATATACACTACTGCAGTTTTATAGTTGACTCACCGCCCCCCCCCCCCCACCCACGGTAATCAGAATTCCAAACAAACAGACCTTGCATAACAAAACCTCAGACTACATGTACATATGGCCACGACTTATAGATCATTTGGCGCCAACACGATTCATCTAGCAACATTTCAAAAAACACTCGACCTGGGGGATTTCAGGTGACAGCGTACCTAGTATTTACGATTTACACCAACTTAGGCGTGCTAAACGTGATCGATAGTTATTGATCCAAAAGTAGGTACGCAGTCGCTTGAAATTCCCCAGGTCGACCCGAATCGCGACAGTGCACTTGGCGAGTTCATGTGCACCTACATGTACACCCTTCTGTAAAAGTTCGCTGCAGTAAGGAGGCTTGCCAATTTGGAATTGATCAAACTATAGTAACACTGTCATCCTTTGCATAAACAGAAGAAAATGTTTGGTAACTTATTTCTTGTACTAAATGAATTTTCACTATTTATAAATAATAGATACTTTAAATAAGTTCTAAGATTTTGGGAACAAAGAATGGTAAAATAACAACAAATCAAGATTGAATTTTAATTTTCTGGAAGAAAAAAATCAGGCATTTTGAAAATCAGGGCAAACAAACACTCCATTTTGTTTTGCCAATTCACACGCATACATTGGCCATATTCCCCGATAAGTCAAGTGAGAGCACACTGACGCATTCATCACGGTTGCCTGCTAAAGAAAACAAACACCGTCAACAGTAGAGCAAATTCTTAAAAGACGAAGAGTGAAAATGTCATATTTCCTCGCATGTCAGTTCCTTTTCCTGTACATGGAGCACTATGGCTACGGTGGATTGTGATGCTGTGCCGCGAGACAAGACCACCGGAGCCTCATGCACATTAACAACATATGTCGTCTTACGCAGAACATGTTGCCATGGTAATGTGGTTGCTAGGTGCTTGACATGTAATCCAGGTGCCTTCTTATTTTCGCTCTGTTCACACTTCAAAAATTGGGAGAAAAATAAATAAAGTCTTGGTTTTCTCCATCTTGTCAAGTTGCAAACAAAGATTTGAGCAGATTGAATAGGGATGGGCGCTATTGATTTCAGGCCGTTTGTTGTTCCGGCTTGTAATTGGCTATATAGGGGAATTAGTGGGATTTATTATTAGTTGTAAGAGGAAGGAAAGATAATGAACGCAATTCTCAGGAGTGCGCTTTAATCGGCTCCAGCTGTGATCACAGCAAAATATTTATCTTTTTTCTAAATGGTGTCCATATGATCGTTTCAAAATGCTGCAAGAGTCCCGGTTAGACCTTTGGCCCAACCCACAACCTCACATTTATACATTTATAGACCATTTAATATAGTATGGGCGATTTTGGTTGAACCAGTATATCACATTGTTTTCAGTTTCGCATTATTTCTGTGTGGTAAAAAAGGGTTCCGTACAAAAGCTAGCTACTGTAAAAAGGGGTCAGTTTTGCGAGATTAATTTTTTTCCCTTTTCCGTTTTTGAACTGTTTTCATGTTTTTAAATTCACGTTTTGTAGCTTCATCACATAAACCTATACTATATAAAAAGAAATACATTCATGTGTTATTGTTTTTGCGGTAGCTGATTTGAGTGCGAAAAACATGAAAATAAGTGTAGCACTTTTACAGTATTCTTCACCCCATCTGGAGTTTAATTGTGATGTGATTCATCAGCATAGATGCCAGTGAAAGACCATGCATCAATGGTTTGTTTTATTGGTGTATACGCTGCGCCCAGTAACAAACTGTACACTGCAATACTCTTGGGACAAGGTATAGAAGATGCACTGTAACAGTGCTAAACTCTTACCATAACCTTAACCATAATGCACTTATAGATTGCAAGCCTGGCCCCCGGGTACCCGGGACATGGCGGGGACTGTACACGAATGTACAAAAACGGTGCCCGGCTACGCGGGGGAGTGTACGGGGATGTACAAAATGTGCCCCCGCTAGCCAGGGCGTGCAGCGGGGACATACGCTATTAGGGTACACAAATGTACACCCCGGGCGTAGCTATACATAAGCTAGAGATGCGATGTGCTTGACGGAATAAGCCTTATAACACATAGGGAACACATAGAAATGCATCTAGTTAATATACACTCGTCAAAAGAAGTTCCTGGACACTCATTGAAGTTCAAATATTTCACATAAATATTTAATATAAATTAAACAATTGCATGTCAAAATAAGCAGACAATAATTCTCTATCATGTCTGTATGAAATTAAGATGAACGCATTCATGCATGGCTGAGCACATTCATTAAGCAATGGTAAGGTGCGTAAAAGGAAATTGCAAGAAATGAGCATTTACAGTCATTTGAATGGAGGGATTATCAAATTTTGTTCAATCTTCTTGCCATTGTCAAGTGAATGGGATCTGCCATGCATGAGTGATCATGTCTAAATTCCATGTTAAGCTGTTAGAGGATTACTTTCTGCTTATTTTGATATACAATTATATATATATAATCATATATATAATTATATATATATTCTATTAAATATTAATTTAATTTAAGTGTCCAAGAACTTCTTTTGCCGAGTGTATAAGCTAGAGATGCGATGTGCTTGACGGAATAAGCCTTATAACACATAGGGAACACATAGAAATGCATCTACAATTCAGGAAAATTGGTGTTGGACCACATAGTCCATTTCTTTGCTAATATCCCACTTTAAGGGACTATTTTCAAGCGCTGATTTTGCAACAAACTTGTGTGGGGAGCTTGAGCTATCTACTAAGTGATATCCCTCCCCCGCCCCCACCAATCAATGTTGAGGGTCCCAACGACCGTGGTGATGAAACGGTTCCGAACAACATTGAATGGGGGGACTGGGGGCTTGATTTCAACGAAGTCCTCAAAGTGGTTCAACAGTTATTTCCGGAATTGTCTGAGGCTATTGGTAAATGCTCAATATGACAACAGTCTATAGGAAATAACTCGTGTTCTATACATTGCATAATCTTCAAATTTGGAGAGTGACAAGATATGTATATAATTGTTATATACGGTAAAGATAAAGTAAATACGACATTTACATTGTTAGGGACTGGTCATTTTATGCGTGATTATGGCCCGTTTGTATGGTAAATTACTCAATATGACAACTGTCTATAGGGAATAACTCGTCTTCTATACATTGCATAATCTTCTAATTTGGAGAGTGGCAAGATATGTATATAATTGTTATATACGGTAAAGATAAAGTACATACGACATTTACATTGTTAGGGACTGGTCATTTTATGCGTGATTATGGCCCGTTTGTATGGTAAATCACTCAATATGACAACTGTCTATAGGGAATAACTCGTCTTCTATACATTGCATAATCTTCTAATTTAGAGAGTGGCAAGATATGTATATACTTATTATATATGGTAAAGATAAAGTAAATACGACATGTACATTGTTAGGGACTGGTCATTTTATGCGTGATTATGGCCCATGTATATGGAATGCGCGAGTGTTACATGTAGTCTTACATAGGGTGCAACGGGTGAAATTCATTATTTAAACTAATTATATGACAGTAGTTTATTATGCAACAATCAATTAAAATCCTTTTCGTTATCGCAATGCGTTTCTTTTTTGATAAGGGACCGGTCACAACCGCATTATAGACGCTATGAAGTAATAACTATTGTGTCAATTATTGTAGCGTTGTATTTGCCATTGAAGTCATGGAAAGATTGTATTTTCTTTGCATTTACTTAACTTGACGGTTATAATTTATCTTCCGTGTTTAATAAATGCATTAAAAGTACGAAATGCATTGTGACGGACTGGTCATTTTACATGTGGTAGACAGAGAGATAGAAAGATAAACAACAACCACCGAAAAAAGTTCAAAAATAAAGAAGAACAAAAACCAAAAGAGAGGAAAAACAAAAACAATATGTGACAAACAGATGAATAAAATAAACCAATTAATGAGCCACGCGAATAACGAAAATGTTATATTAATACATTATTAAAAACAGCAATGGCTCGCGCCATGAGGATTTGAACCCGTGTCTCTGCCCTTAAGTATGAATAGCCCAACGCGCTAACCAATTGAGCTAATCGCCCATCTATGCAATATCAAGCCAAATCAAGTGTCATATTATCTTCGGCTTTAGAAATTAGCACTGATTCACAATACACCTTTCATAGTAACGCCTTATAGCGTCTTTTTATTCAGAACCATGCCCTCGTACTATTAGAGTATGGACAATCGTTGCGTTTGTCCATCCATTGAAAAGCATGCACATCGGTCGATTGTCCCCGATAAATAATAGAACTAACTCCTATTATCTATTTAATTTAGACGGACAATCGTGTACACGCGTGCAATTCAATACGGTCAACCGTGAAATGGTTGTCCATCACCGCGTCATTAGAATTCCAAAGACAGGGTTCGGCGAATTACCTACAATGTAATGTTTATACCACTGTGGACGATGGTATTTAATATAATTCTCTTTATTTAGCTTTGGCCTTGTTATTATAATGTTATAAATGTAATAATTCTGTAATAAATGATTGCCGCGGTATGCTACGCAAACGATGTCGTGCGCTATGTCCGAGCCGCTTGGAGCGATATGCGCGAGGCGTGTCAATCGATGTGCACGAAGCGCTGCGCGCGAGACGTATAGATTGTTAATCATGATCTGTACACGAACAATGAATGTAATGACTGAACCTATTCATATCTTGCCTGTATTGATATGTAATGAACCGCAATGTTAGTTACCATCTCATTGTTCATGTTATTTCTTGGTAACAAAGTCGAGTGCTATGCTCGAAGTTTATGCAAACGGACTGTAACCAAGGGATACGCATGGGATTGGGTCGAGCGCCACGCACGAACCGTCAAAGTTGTATTTAAATCATATTTTATAATGTTCTCGTGTTTATCGGGGTATCAGATGCTTTTTTTAAATAAATAAGTCAGGCTTCCTTGAATAATAGGAGCAAATTATGCAGGTTTAGGTATTTAATATGACCAGTCCCTAATTCAGTACTGTAGACACCTCTTGATGATGGTATATCAGGAGATTCATAGCATCTCTATTTACTGAAAATTTGATCAAAAAAGACTTACAAATAAAAAAGTTGTGGCTAAAAATGTAAAATCAGATGATTTTTTTTGGACTTCATTCAGACAATTCAGGAAAATTGGTGTTGGACCACATAGTCCATTTCTTTGCTAATATCCCACTTTAAGGGACTATTTTCAAGCGCTGATTTTGCAACAAACTTGTGTGGGGAGCTTGAGCTATCTACTAAGTGATATCCCTCCCCCGCCCCCACCAATCAATGTTGAGGGTCCCAACGACCGTGGTGATGAAACGGTTCCGAACAACATTGAATGGGGGGACTGGGGGCTTGATTTCAACGAAGTCCTCAAAGTGGTTCAACAGTTATTTCCGGAATTGTAGTTATGGAAAGAAATTAAGCGACCTGCGGACTGTAGCCGTGGCATACAACTGTGGCCGGGACTGTACACTTTGTCCCGGCCACGGGGAGCCAGGACTGTAGCGGGGATGTACAAAAATGGTGCCCTGCCCTTAGGGGACCATACACCACTGTACCCGGGACGTCACATCAGGAATGTGTACGTCCCAGCCCTAATCCCCGGGTCCCCTGGGACCAGGGATGCAATTGAAAAGTACATAACCCTCGACCCAGGTTTTTAAAAACAAAAATGAGGATTTTGGTGAAGATGAACAACTAAATCGCTGCTCCCCGACCGGGAATCGATCCAGGGATCCTCCCGCACATCAAGCGCCGGTCCGCATAGGCAAGCCATGGCTATCAGCTTCTCGGTCGCGCAATATATTTCACTCATTATATAGGCTTGGTTGATTACGTCATGGGAAACCATCCATGCATGCGCTGAGAGATAGGCTTGGTCATAGTATTTGGTAGGGTTAACCTGAAAGATTATAGTCTATTTCATAAGATTGTGACATAACCGCCATAACTGCATCATTCATTGATTGCAATTCGTAAATGTGTGTGCGTCTCGAATTGAGGCACTGGCATACACACATACACAGGCGCGTATAAAGATGGAAGATACATATGTGCGCGTATAGATCTATATGCATTAATGTTTATGTCACAGTCCAGAGGAATTGAAATCGACTATAGATACCATTCATCTCAAGAGATGTCTATATAAACTAGATTCTTTTACAAAGAGAAACAAGATTTTATACTGGTGTGTCCTTAAATAAAGCAGCGAAGCTCTCATAAATATCGATCGGTTTCTCCACAGTTTTGTCCAGGGGTTTCATGCACTAAAGGAGAGACAGCATGCAGAATGAATGCGTTTGAATGATTACCACTTTTAAGACTTAATTCCACTAAATGCAGCGATAGCCTGAGGCAGCTGAGGCCCCCTTCACTATGGATTCATGCTCACCTCTCAGACTGAAAGGTCCTTAATGTGGAAATTGTGAAGGACTCACTCACTTCTATCTGACATGCTACATTTTAAAATTCTACTTTAAAAGGCTAAGATCAATGTCTCTTATATTAAAGTATGGTAGGAAAATGTTTAAGTTAAAATCTTGACTTGGGCTTTTTGATCTGATATTGTATGTTTTTCTTCTTTTAGGTCATTTTAGGGACTTTCTAGCCAAATTTAACCTGCATCTTAAGTTGGTAACATTCTTCCAACACTGTCATCCCCAAATATTCAATTTTCAATTTTCAGGCTTCAATAGTGATATCCTAGAAAGCTTAAAAGCAAGCTTGTCCAAGGAATCATTCTCATGACATACCAATTGACAAAAATTTGCATGTAAAAAGTGATATGACAGGCTACAGGTGCTGGTGATGGGTCATGTTTGGACTGAAGCGAAATCTCCTTAGTTATTATGCAATAACACTGTTGAACCAATTTGGCAGCAACCAAAAAAACCTCATCCTAGAGTAAATATAAAGGAACTTTGTATGACTGATTGAAATATCCTTTCATGTTGCAAGTATGTTAAGGACTGGTTTCCTTTTTCCTCCACATGTTATGCTATCAAATTCTATATTGAGATACGGCTTTATATTATCTGTCTTGAAAGCAAGCAGTAAAACAGACATGCAATGAAAACATATCTGACTAAAATTCCATGAATAAGTCATCTGTGCGCCGTGGAAATTTCAAAATGTAACTATCACGTATGATTACACAAGTGCCTGTAAGCTTCATTCAACCGGGGGACTATGGCAAGCGGATGTGGATATTGTGTGCGTGCTCATTGCTCAAGGATTAGGATGAATACAACTGTCATGACGATAATATCGGGTGAAACTTTAATGCCTGCTATTTGTCACATGGTTTATTTATCGTATTATGCTTTTGGTTCGCGGAGGAAAAGCCCTTTGGGTAGACATTTATTACAAGAGTATACAGCAACATCCACTTTGCTGCGATGTACCATGGTTAATGTCATTGCACGCAGAATCAAGATGTGAACTGTTTTACAAATTGTGGAACTTTGGATTTTGTGTTTGTTATCCAAATATTTTGGAAAATGACCACAGCCTCTCTCTGTCAAACTGCCAGGGCTAGAAATATCAATTTAAGATCTTGTTTTGATTTGAAGCCTAAACATGATATCCACTTATTTAATCCACAATTAAATATAAGGTGTCAGATGATACGAGCCTTCCCCACCCCCTGGGATAAACATACCATGTCCCTCAAGTGTGGGGGGGGGGGGGTGATGTCAGTGCATATTTTCATCACCGACGCAGCATTTTTCTGCGCAAAGACATTCTTCTTTGATCGAGCAGGGACAAATGTCATAGTGTTAAGCTCATAGTATAATACTGCGAACAATAGAATACACACTGAAGACACCTCCCAAACTTGATGTAACACACGACAACAATGACATATAATTCACACGGCATAATTCTGTCATACCCTTCGTAACCATTTCACACTGTTGCACTTTATTCTGTGAAAGACCATTTTACTAATGTTACCTGTGAAGGGCCGGGTATTCAGGAATTAATCCGATCAGACCGGTGTTATTTCATAGCTACCCACACCCTGACCAGGATCAGAGTATTTGCCCAATATCCTGATAGTGTCTGCATAATTTAAAACATTACTTTGTTACTACCTTGATGTACCCATCTTGAAGCAATTACTTGGAACTATTGCGCTAATCCGTGCTGTAATTTTTGTCTTCCTGAGCGACACATTTCAAAACCGTCGGTTAAATGTTAGGTGTCTTATCGCGATTGCTCGCTTCCTCGCTAAAATGCACGATGATTTGCTTTGCTTGCTTGTTTATACGCTTAAATGAAATTAATCTTGTAAATCTCAAGCTTGCTGCAGACATCAGTTTCCCTCATTATTTTTGTTTAACCAAACTTTCTATCCTTACATAAGCAAAATCAGTTTATGGTTCAAAATGAGACACAATTTGGCAAAAATACACCCTGATAAAATATGCAGAAACAGCACTACCTAAAACTTACAGAAACACAAGAGCCAAAGTTATATCACCTGATGGCGACACGGAACTGTTCGACATCCTAGCAGGAGTACTCCAAGGAGATACCCTTGCCCCTCCCTTCCTATTTATAATCATCCTTGAGTATTGCTTAAGAATAGCTATTAGTGGGAGAGAAGAGGAACTAGGATTCACCATCAAGCCGAGACAAAGTCGAAGAATAGGGCCAAAGAAAGTCACGGAACTTGACTTTGCAGATGACATAACGTTACTTTCTGACACTAAGGAGCAGGCACAGCAGCTGCTTAAATATGTTGAGGAAGCAGCACTCAAAACTGGGCTCCACATGAATGCCAAGAAAACCAAATGCATGGTATTTCACCAAACACAAGCAGTACAGCTAAAAACCTCTGATGGAAGTAACCTAGACAATGTAGAGGACTTTAAATACCTGGGAGCTTGGGTTGGTAGTAGCCAGCATGACATAACAATATGTAAAGCACTTGCTCTGAACAAAGTGTGGAAATCCAGCCTCTGTCGAAAAATAAAAATCAAGACTATTCCAAGCTACTGTTCAAAGTGTTCTACTGTATGGAGCTGAGACATGGACCTTCACCAACAGACTCAAGAAATCTCTAGATGGATGCTACACTAGAATGCTGAGAACTGCACTCAACATTAGTTGGAAAGACAAGGTACAGAACAAAGACCGTATGGAAACTTACAAAAAAGGTATCAGAAAACATCACAGATTGAAGGATGAGATTTGCCGGGCATTGCATGAGAAGAGAAAATGATATAGTGTCTGACCTTCTGCTATGGAGACCCAAACACGGACATAATCTGTTGGCCGCCCAGCCTTAACATACTTGGACATCTTGGCGAAAGACACAGGACTGAATGATGAGGAGACGAAAGCATGCATGAGGGACAGAGTAATATGGCGAGCCATCATGAAGACCGATCGAGATCGACATAAGTAAGTAAGTAAGTATTGATTCAAGCATTGGTTGCCTTCATATTCTGGTAATATTTATTTTACTTTTGAGTACAGTTTTTGGCTCACCCTGTACAACTCAATAAAATATGTATATGTAATATATACTTGATCCCTAATTTAACATCGAAATGTTTATTCATGTTATACAGACCACACAATTACCTATTTTAAACCTTGAAAGACAATACAGCAAAATAAAACAAGACTTATAAATGAGAATGAACTAACTATCTCAATTATTTAAAACAGACTTAATGAGAATGAACTGACAACCTAAATTATTTAAAACAGACTTTAAGAGCATTAACTATCTGTATATCAAAAACATGCTATTTATTTTTCAATTTGTTGTGATTTATTTGTATACAAGCGCAAACACTCTGTATCTGTGTGGGAGAATAGGATATGATCAGAATGTTGATTAACTAATGACCAATGTTTGAACTCTTCTGAGTTGGACTAGCAAAACAAATGATACTTTACACTTTATGGTCGTATTGGATGTCTCGCCAGCTTGTTGTTTCAATCTTGGTATGCTCTATTGACTCATGATTGATTTGAGAAATTATGAAAGATAAAAAGAAGAAAAAAATTCATGTATCTTTATTGATTAAAATATTTTTTCTAAACATAATTTGAATAAAACAGGGGAATTTTGTTGTTGTTGAAAATCTGGCGCCGGGAATCGAACCCGGGTCGCCTGCGTGGAAGTTTCCCCCCCCTATCATATCATGCTATGGAGTCAGCATGGAATCACGGACTACCATACCAGCATCAAGTAGTGTAGTGTTTTGTAGCGATGAGGAGGTTACGTTTAATGAAAATGTTATGTGTTATGTGATTCATCCTGGAAATTTGGGAAATAATTTCTGTGCCAATATACGAGGGGTGATTGATAAGTTCGTGGCCTAAGGTAGAAGGAGATGACCTACATAGTTTTAATTTGGCATGTGTGTAGTTCGACTTGTTGGATGATTACACAGAAAGTTTGATGTTGTTATCTTGTCTTGTTTTTCTGTTACAAATAATTAAACATCGTCAGTCAGCGTTTTTGTGTGAAATAAGCCTTGAAAATGGAACAAATTGACAAAATCAGTCATTGCGCAGTCATCCGCTACCTCGGTCACAAGGGCTTAATGCCCAAGGGAGTCCACAAGGACATTGAGGCCACACTTGGGGAGGATGCCCCTTCGTACACCATGGTAAATAAGTGGGCTGCGGAATTCAAACGGGGCAGGGAGAGCCTGGAAGACGACCCCATTCGGGAAGACCAGTCACAGTCACCACAGAGGACACTATTGACAAAATTATTGATATGATCTTAGAAGATCGACGGGTAACACAGCGTTACATTGCCACAGAGCTGGGTATCTCCCAGGAACGCGTCCATGCAGTTATCCATGACAAACTTATTATGTCGAAGGTGTCAGCTCCTTGGGTCCTGAAGCTCCTTAGTCCTGCTCAGATCAGATTCGGCACAACATGTCAAGGGACAATCTTGCCATTTTTAAGGTGGATGGGGAGAGATTTCTCCAATGATTCGTGACCATGGATGAGACCTCGGTCCACAACTTCCAACCAGAGACTAAAGAACAATCAAAGCAGTGGAAACACGCAACGTTTTCAGCTCCCAGAAAGGCGAAGACCGTGAAGTCTGCAGGCAAGGTGATGGCCTCTGTATTCTGGGATGCGGAGGGTGTGCTCCTGGTGGACTACCTGGAGAAAGGTAACACTATCACCGGGGCTTACTATGCTTATCTCCTGAAACAGCTCCGCGAGAGAAAAAAATTAAAAATCGGAATGGAAAGCTGACAAGGGGGGTGCTCTTCCATCAGGACAATGCTTCAGCCCGGAGTCCATAGTGGCTATGGCTGCCATCCAGCAATGGGGATTCGAACTGGTCGAGCACCCGCCTTATTCTCCGGATTTGGCACCCTCTGACTACTATCGGTTCCCGAAGTTGAACAAGGAACTCGGTGGTCATTATCTTCCCTCAGATAATGACGTCATTGATGATGTGGACCACTTCCTGAAGGGCCAAGATCCAGCCTTCTAAGCCGGAGGGATCCGTATGCCCCTTGACCGCTGGACCAAGTGTGTTGATGTTCGAGGGGACTATGTTGAAAAATAAATTAATATGATTATCTAAAACCAACTCCCTCTACCTTAGGCCGCGAACTTATCAGTCACCCCTCGTATGTTCTGAACTTTCTCTTGATTGATATGGTGTGAGACTGTATAGTGTGGTCACCGTGCCTGATAATGTCTTTAAAGCTATCTGTTTCCACCACTGTCTGTTATACCTTTGATGTATACAGTGAGTCTATCTATGTCAAATGTCAGTGCGGAAAATTATTTAAAATATGAACCCGAAAAACGATGACATTGTATTTTAGGTTTTTTGATGATTTTCAATGATATTATTACCATATTGTTTCAACACAACATTTACTGAAATTTATCTACCTTTAATAAAATAACATATTTTTGCATTTTTCAGTTCTGCTCAATCGTTATGGGTTGGTAAAAATATGACAATTAAATGTAGCTCAAAACATCGATGTGCACAGGTAGCTAATGTCAGTTGTTTCTGCGGGCGACATTTAACCTGTTGATTTTACGACAGGCACCTATTGGCATGACCTTTTAGCTTTCATTCCAATCATAACAACAAGCACTTCTCGGAGGGGCATATCGGGCCGCGAAAGTAGCTACTTGAATGAATGTATTACCTTAAATTTTGATCAACTTCTGGCACTATTGTTAATTCTTGTATGACATTTGGGGTGATATACAGAAACATAATGTGATAAATTGGCCAACACATAGTTATTATTGAATATTAAGTGTCATTTGCATCTTGTGTGTATTGCAACCCAAAGGGGGTGTATCCATTTCTCTCTGACATGTTGTGGAGGGAATGGGGTTGGAGGAAACATGTAAACTGTATTCTGAGTGGTCACAGGGCTATATTAAGCCAATTATGGACATGGTAAGAATCAATGGTAGAGATAACCCTCCAATAGAGATTGGTTCCGCAGGTGAAGATATCGTGTTATTAGCCAATTGGAGATCTTGTAAGAAAATCCCTGACCATTGTTAAATGTTGTAAGGGAGGTTCTCTCACTTTGCCCCAAGATGAAGATTTGTTATTAGCCAATCGGAGATCTTGTAAGTTAATCCCTGACCAATGTTAAATATCGTAAGCCAGGTTCTCTCACTATGATTGGATTCCCAAGATGAAGATATGTTATTAGCCAATCAGAGATCTTGTAAGTAATAAATATTGTAAGCCGGGTCCTCTCACTTTAATTGGTGCCCGAGATGAAGATATGTAATTAGTTAATCAGAGATCTTGTAAGTAAATAATCTTCTATCCATGGGGTTGATACAATGATTCAATGTAACACTATAGACCAGGTAAATTAATGAGATATATATAATCCTGACACGCTCAACTTGGCTGCTCACTACTTTTCGTGCCTTAGGTGTTCAGGTTAACAACATTTCTGTCATAACGGGATCTATCATGGTCTAATCAGCCTATATGAATTTGTACATCGCATTTCTTTAGGGAAGTAGTAATATGAATAGCGTTGTACTAATAAGTGTCTTGTCAATGACTGCTTGAAGCCTGTCTAGGGGGCAGTACACAGATAAATAGGCGGTTATGGGGATGTGCCAGCAAAATGAGACCCTTACAAAGTAAATGCATGACAAGGTAAATGCATGTTATTTTCATACAAAGGGCTTTTATTTTTAGTAGAATCAAATAAGTGCATCAATCATTTCAAGACAAAGACCATTATTCTTCAAAATGTCAAAACATCACACCTTGCGATGCATTGCAATGCTGTCTGGATTCAGTGTAGTGTTATTCGATGAAACACTTTTCCATAAGGCAACCCCTTCTACGAGCGAAACTGACCTTCTCAGGTAGGTCATCAGTTGGTTGGGCGTTTTTGATTGTTTGTTAATGCAACATTTTCTTGAAAATGTTGGTGAATTTCAACACGTTTTGAAGAATTTTGAACACTTCACATTTAAAAAAAAATCAAAACATTGCAACAAATCAAAACATTGCAACAAATTTTGTAAAAAACAAAATAGAAGAAAGATGTACAGCTAGGCCCCAAAACACCTTTCAATAAATAACTCTCTTTTATATCTTTCAAAATGTCAAACATTGCCTGTTAGAACCTACAGTCTTATTCTAGGTGTTTCTATGTAGTCCTCAATTTAAAACATACTCACACACTCCTTTCCCCCATAAATAACTTCCCATTTTCATGTCTTGATTCAGATCATTTTATGCACCGCACAGCAAGCTCGTGCGTCACATATGTGGCATGCGTAATGCATGAAGATGCATATATTTGTTGCACACACCGTACCATTGGGACAATCTAATTAGTTTAAATTCACCGTGATATCAGGCCCACTTATATATAAAGATCCAAAATCAACTTGGAATTTGCTTGTGTTTTTTGTTATAAAGAAAAAGCGATCATTTTCGCTTGCATAAGTGTCATACTATTTTAAACATTATTGTGAGGTAATCAAGTCAAATGGGTTGAAAGTTGAGAATATTTAATTTGAGATTTTGAGATATAACTTAATAAAGGAACTAATTATATTTGCATTCTTTTGTTTTGAAAACCCTTCTTCAATCTATTTTCTAAATTAAAAGTCAATTTTATGGTAGTTTACTTCAAAATGAAGCAACACAATCAAGAAGAAAACTAAGCTTGTGATACGCCAGACATTAGGCTCATTTTGTGTGATTGCATCACAAATTACAAATGTGTTATATACTGCTTCTTCAAAAATCTGAAACGGGCAAAAATGTATGTAGGTCTAATGTAAAGGATTGCAAATTCATGAATAATGGTACCAGCAGGTGAATGTGTCAACATTGGGAGGCATCAACCTCGGCTATCCTACTGTCTTAACACTTACATGTAATGTTACCACATAACCAAGATTACCCCCTCACCACCTGTTTCTTGTTCTCTGAAAAACAGAACCAAATGTAAGGGTATTCCGTGATTTAGCCCCGTGTCACATGGATGATCTGTTGCATTGATGATAACGCTCAGGGCCTTGTGCCATCGGATGTCATCTCATTACGAGAGGATGTAAAACGTGTTTCTTGCCCTCGCCATCTGACAAGAAATAAGTCGGTATGATTTCCTCCTTGAAATACTCTTATGTTTATTTTTGACTTGATATCAATGTTGTGAAATGGTTGGATCTGATATGTCTTATTCAGCCATGTCCATGGTGTCAGTCTTAGAAAATGGAAGATGTCAAAATTTGGTATGATGTCCTCCTTGAAATACTCAATGTTTATTTTTGAATTGATAGCATTGCTCTGATATGGTCGATCTGGTATGTCTTATTCAGCCTCCCCCTCCATTGCTAGTCTTATTATATAAAAAATGGAAGATGTCAAAATATAGGTTAGCATAAAGTGACAATTTGAAATGGATATTGGCCTATTACTTACACCTGCTATGAAAGATGTAACTTTGATCTTCCACACAGAGTGTGAATTCCAAATGGGGTTACCTGAATGGGTGATTCCATTTGATTTGAAATCTACACCCCCTGTGTGGTAGATTCAGTTCATGTCTTCCATAGGGGGTGTATGGATTTCAACTGGAATAGCCCATTTTGTGTGATTGGACATGATTCATTTTAAGGACCTTATATACACGTTGTCCTTGCTGCAATTGAGTATTGATTATGCGAAGGTTACCAACGATTGGTGATGCCTTGTAATCAATTTTGATAATAAAATGCGTCGATCAATAATCACAGCCAAGTGTTTTGATTTGAGACATTTACCATTGATTATTATACATTAGTGTGCAAATAACATGTTTCTTCCTGTTAATTTACCGTTTAAGCAACAGGAGTGTTTTTTACAATTTGACATTTGAATGTGCTGAGCTCTTACCTCGTTTAGAAAAGTCGGTGTATTCATGGACGTCGCCGTCGTGCCATGGTAGCAGATTACAATAAATAATTAATGGCGATTCAATATCTTGATTTCGATATATGGCGCTTAGCATGTTGAGGAGTTCATGTAACAGGGCTCCAAGTAAAATGGCTGCCACATGTAATGGGTTAATTTTACTACAAAGTTTGCCATATAATTGACTCAAAATAACATAGGTGGCAGCTATTAGTGCAATTGATGCTTTAAGACCCAAATTCTCCGCTGTCTAAGATTACATTTCCCTCTGTAGCGACAAATCCCCCGCCTCTATGACAGCAATACAACAAGTATTGGAACAGACAGTGCTTATAAATTGTGTTGCCGATCAACGAGGAGCCGAGATGACAGACTCTCCAAGAAAACCCGGCTTTCATGGGAGTTGGGTATGATGTAATTCTAATAGACAAGCACTGCTTTGAAGGGCGACTTGAAGATCAGTGGGATTAATTAAAGAAGAGACAAAAATGGAAAGACATGTGAATTCAGATGAAACTATCCAGACTTTTCTTGATTTTGAAATTGAATTATTCTAGGGGAAATTGTAATCTGCTCAACAAATTCATCTGAGGGGGGGGGGGGGGGGGGGGGGGGGCGGCGGGTTACAAAAACTTACTCTCGAAGTAGCTCATTATTCCTCAGGCAATGACAAGCTTGGAATGACGGCCAATTTATAGGCGTTTTGTTTTTTACTACATCCGCGAATGACATGTTTACCTTAGTCCTTTCCTTTCACCTTATAAGGATGACTTGATGTGAGTATAGCCCTTGGTATAGTCATTAGTTTTCTCCGGCTCAATTTCCAATAAGCCAAAACACTTTCTGCGAAATCACGATCTCTGTGACCTTCCCATCCGGGCACCATACATTTACTGCGCAGCCTATTTGACATTACTGTCCCAGTTGAAAGGAAAGTGATACTGTTAAAACTGGCACACACTTTGCTTCTATTTACCTAACTCTCTGTTAGTATTCAGCCTTGGCATTTGGATGCATTTCTGACTTTTCAAACCGCTTGTTTTCATGTCGGTGATCCAGGTGGTTTCTAGTAGCAAGAATTTTAATACATGGAAATACGGAAGTTGTTCTTGATGAGGTGGTTTATGGTTACATTAGTATAGTAGTGTTTATGTCAGTGTGGTCACGTTTTAGGTGTTACCTACGAGTAAGTTATAAATATTCCGACTTACATTTTTTGTCCCCATCGTAAGAAAAATGAATTGAAAGCAAAGGTTTACATAAAAATCTGACGTCACTGGAATTCGATTCGAACCCAGGACCTTTCAGTCCCAAAGCGAATGTCATAACCACTAGACAAGCTACAATCATGTTCAAAACGGTTGGGACACTTCATGCATGTCCTGTGAAACGGTGGTCCCTCCCCCTAAACTCAATGTTGGTCCATATAAAAGCATCGTCCAGCAACGGGCTGTGTTATATATACCAGCCCCAACATTGGTTTGGGGGGGGGGGGGTGAGAGGTATGGCAGCTTTACATAAACTAGTTTTGACTATCATACTTTCAACTGACAGCTTTTTACTAATTTTGGAAGATATTCATGCGCACGTGTATAGTGTCCCAACAGGTTTTGAACAAGATTGTAAGCTGTTGGCAGAGGGTTAGCCCATAGTCTACATGTATTACGGAATAAATCTATATAACTCATACAATAGAAGTAATTTGCACTAGTGATATCTTACTCATAGAAAGAACCACATTTAAGGAGGCTTGAGTTAACTTTATAGTTAATAGTAGTATGTGGTCTGATCGCACTTGTTATCTAATTCACAAAGACACATTTGTTTTACTTCAATTTATCTATTTATTTGAAATTTGAAATTTCTCACATTTTCGATAAACACTCAAACTGAAATAGGATAATCTTTCACAATTCTTAACACAATTATAAGAATTGTCCAATTTGTTTCACTTTTTATCATCCTTCCATTTATATAATTTATATCTTCAAATTACTGACCTGAAAAACTCTGATTGGCCCATTTCATGCCCAAGATCTTTTTATTATTACCGCATTTCATATTATATTGGGTACAAAATAGCCTCGATGATATCTGATTAGATATGCCAGTTAGTGTAGCTCATTAAATTTGCCACTGTTTCTATGCATGACTTCCTCGACGAGATTGTCATAATAATTGAGTTGTTTCGTGCTGGAAAGTCAGTCACACTGTATAGTCTAGCTTCCGGGTTTTCAAAAAGCCATTAAACCAATCATTTTCTTAATGTGTACATTGTGTTTCATATAAATAAGTTATGATTTTATTACAAAGGTATGCTAACAATCCAATCGATATATATAGCATTGCGCGCGGGTCGATACGTTCTTCGTTGTTCTGTTTTCAACGGCATAGTTACTTACGAGATTGCATTGAAAAGTATTGTGTATGCCTCTAGGGTCTGGCCAAGGCCCTTGACCCTACCATTAAGTCTTCGTGGCTGATACAGCTAAGAGTGTCTAGTATATTTGGTGCATTTTTATTTTCACTCAAGAAGGAATACGACAGCAATGCGCATGATAACACTTATTCCTAGGTGAAGAATAGCAAAATAATGTCCTGTGTATAATTGCTGTAATATTTTTACAATAATAGTAGTGCATAAAAAGAGCTGTTATAACCCTAACCCTAGTAGTGTAGCAGTGGGGATGGACCGAAGAAATAAAAGTGTAGCAGTTGGGATGGACCGAAGAACAGAGGGTGGGGGTTAAATGGGGGACCAAAACAATTATGTCCACTTCCCCGGGAATTGAACCCATTACCGCAGACCATATATACCCGGGGTTTAGTGCACCATGGACTAGAACTTGTGCACGCGCCTAGAAGTGCTGATGACCGTGTGGTTCTGTATGGTGTAGTAGGGTTAGGGGTAAATCAAATTTGTGGTGGTGTTGGTTAATTGATTAAGGCATCCTCTGTGCAGTGATGTAACTACAGTCTTCAATTTTGGGGGAAAGAGAGGGACAGGCCTGTGTTAACAATGCTAAGCATCCAGTGTGTACACATTTTGTCATGGTCCAATGTTTCCAGGAGCACCTAATAACAATGTCAGAACATAATCGACCATGGATAGAATAACCCCTGGATATTGTGAGCCATGCAGCCAATCATTATTGCAATTTTCGCAGTTGTATGGCTATAGAGAGAGGTGGAAATGGCATCTGTTAGCGGCAAATTTGCCAAGAATAGAAAAATAAAAATCAATGTAATGAATGTAACTGCTTAGAGATTGTATTTAACTGCTACACAGAGATTTGCAATACAGGTTTGGTGCAATTTAATGACACCACACCTCCAACCAACCCAGTGCAATTTACCTCCCATTGTATGGCATGATGATCGTTTGAAGCATTGCAGTTTGAATTGGACCAATCAGGTGGTTTGTTACTGAATCGGACCAATCAGGTGGTTTGTTGCTGAATTGGACCAATCAGGTGGTTTGTTGCTGAATTGGACCAATCAGGTGGTTTGTTGCTGAATTGGACCAATCAGGTGGTTTGTTGCTGGGCACAAATGTGCATGCCCAGTCTTCATGAAATTTCACTTTTTTGATGCAGCTTTCCTAGTTCCTTGATTTGGTCCACCATTTTTAAAGATGGCAGCCAAATAGAGGGACGAGAGGATCTATATATAAGAGAAACTAACTAAGTGCTCAGAACCAGTTTGCATATATTAGTAAGTTGTTTGACACCTAAAGAACTCGTTGTAATCCTAACCAGTCGAGACATCTGCTGAATGACGCTCATAAATGTGAAAATGTCATGCAATAGAGTTTCCCAGTCTGTTTGGTTTACTTAGTATAAGATATTGATATATTAGTATTCTCCACAAATGTTATATACACTTCTTGTTAATAGCAAATTTCCCTTAGGAATTTTTTGGCATGGTTACACAAGCATCCAGGGTTTTTGTTTACATACGCATATCTTATTTAAGTAATTTTGAATTGCATTAATGAGGCTAAATTCTCAAAGAAATGACTGAAGCATATACCTTGATGATGTAAAAGTAAAGGTATTGCTAAGTTTAAGGTGTTTCAGTTACTGTTGGGTAAGGTGTCAAAAGAGCGAGAGAGAGGAGAAGTTCTACAGGCAAAAGGGGACCTCTCAGGGTGGGTTGTTCGGTCTTTTGTTCTTTCCTTTTAAAATTACTGTAATTTTGTTTTAATCTGTAAAAAATGTGCAGTTTTTTTGACAAACCAAACAAGAAAGTTTTTAATATAATTTGTTAGTGGGATCCATAGAAGAGGTTTTTTCCTCCTCGCCAACGAGTGTTTCATTAGGGGAGAAAAAGCAGAAAAAACCCACATAATTTGGTAGATTAGGAGAAACGGCAATAATGAAATTATGTTCCAACTAACTGAGTTTTTTTTTTAGAAATTCCTTTTAAAGGCAAACAATTATTTTTGTATAACTAGAAGTAGAGTGCTGATAAGGCAAGGAAAAAAGAGACCAACCGTACCATCAAGGAAAAACAAAGATGGATCCAAATGGATTCAATTCAACAGCGCCGCTATACCAACAATATAAAATGATTACAACTAAACAGGTGTATAATGACAGAAATAGAGTGACCTAATGCTACTAGTTATTATCACTATATTTTCATTTCATGGTACAGCTAAGTTCTATTGTTATGAAAACACTTCATTTCACGGGATCACAGTTTGGTTATAAAAATGTCAGATTCATTATTAGCCTGATTGATTTTGAAAATCAATTTGTAATTCTTTGAAATAATTGATCATTTATATCACTATAGAAGTCATTTGACAGGTGGGCTGATTATTTATTACACGGTTGGATGTTTGGATGTGTGGGCGCATTAGATATGCAATTTGTAATATACCATCTTCTTAGTTAAGTTTTCATTTTACTATCTTCAGTAGATACCAAAATGTATATCGAAAAGTCTGATATCATCAGTAGATAGCAGCAAAGTGTATCTCTACCTATTATTCAGTAAACATAATAGCACTAAATTAGATAGCAATGTTTAATTTGACCATTTTGAGTAGCTATTATGGTAGCAGTATATATCAATGTCTGCTATCTTCAGTAGATAGCAAAATTGTTCATACATTTCCCCCTAAATGCAGTATATACGGCAACATTTTTAAATGTTGCCCTATACACTTTGCTATCTTCAGTAGATAGCAAACATTTAACTTCCACATATCCAGTAGATAAAATATTATGCATTTTAAAGAAAATTCACAAAAATGTCAATATTATAGACTGTAACACCCCCTGACATTTGTTTACCCGATATTTTGATATTACATGTGACACATGTTATTACGGTAAATATGAACACTTTCAAAGGCTAAGAAGGTTGCACAAAGAAGTGGGAGTAATCTGCCATCCTACCTGTATCAATCCAGCAGTACCCACATCTCTCTCTCAGAATAATACACTTTCTCAATAAATACTTAAGACTAGGATGTGGTTGGCTATTGTCTTCAGTTTCAATGTCTTTATCAGACTATTTATGAAGCAAGTGTGATATTGGCCATTCCGAGGTCATGAGGCTGATTAAATTCTCTTCCGGATTGAGGGGGAAAAACCTGTCATATTGACGCCTAAGGGGAAGGAGTGGGAGGGGGACGGATGAAAGTGGCTGGGGTAAGCTGTATACTAGAAACTGTAAATTGCTAAAACTGCCTGAAACAATTAGTGTCTATACAGAAACATGATATAATGTAAATTCATCGATTGCATAAGTTTTCCAGTAAACCCCTGTGACTCCATTCATTTATTTGAGCAAATATTATATCATACCAACATAAGATTCATCATATTGCAAGTTCACATTGTATGTTTATACAATCGACGTCGCAACCTCATCCCCTTCCTCCCGTACCATCCTAATTGCACACATTTAACTAGAATTCATTCATCAAACTTGTTCCTTGGGCATTCGGCTAATGTGATTTTGAAGCGATATGATTGTGGCTAATCCATATATTTGATGGTTTCCTACTTCTGTCAGCCACTGAAGAATTCACTGTGACATCTTTATATCTATACATAATTGTAAGCCAGGGCGCTAGTGATATATTGATTTTCACCTAGGTAGATTTAATTTAGCTGGGGCTTGCAGTGTCAAAGTACGTGCTTACGCCTGTGCTGTGACAACACCGCATTAAGCCGTCTTCCTGCACTCATTCGTTTGTTTTTATTTGATCTGCTAACAATGTGATGACGTTGATTTGATTTATGTTGTTTACAAATTTGTCTCCGTTTGTTTTGATAATTAAATGAGCTGGAAAGGGAGGGCTAATGCGTTTGTTCGAGTGGTTAAATTGCATTTTTTGAATGAATAAATAAATCCCTCTCAGGAAAAAAAAATGATTTAATAGAAAGGTTGAATATTATAATTATATATAATAAGAATGGAATTGTAGTGCGATAACGCAGCAAATCACCATACAGCTATTAGTATTACTGTATAATGTGAAGCATGGAATCTTCACATGCATTTATATTTTGTGATTTTCTCGGTATTGTACATTGCAACATTTTCATCCCCCCCCCCCCCCCCCCCCCACCCCAAACATTTGTAAGGGGAGATGCAAATGAATTTGGCAATTTTAATGCCGCCTAACACCGTGACGATGGTGGACACGAATGGCCGTAAATTTTGAATCTCTCTGTTGGTTTCAATGTAAAAATGGATTTTGATTATATGATCCCAGAAAATTCATCACATGTTGGAACTAAATTATTTCCTCCTAAAACCACTAAGAGTTGGATAGTGTTAGTATAATTTTTGAATTTAATCCGTTGTTAACGGTTCGTCCCATTCACTTGATCACATAACCTCGTACGCATAATTTAGCGTTTAATATTTGTGAACGAGCCCATGTCCAGCATCGTCTGTTATTGCGCACTAATCATGAATATCGACCTCTATCAGGTGATACTGATCCAGGCAATCCTCAAATGTACCCTTGGACTGATATGATTGTCTTTTCTAAAGTGGATTTTCGGGCACATAAACATTAAAAAAAAAGAATATTCAAGTCTTTGCCGTGGTATATAAATGGCATAGATATCACCTCGGGGATAGTATAAATGGGACAGCGTGTATGCAGGAGAATTACTTGGCCTATATTTTGGCAGGGTTGAAGTATCAAATTATGGCAAGGGTTTACTGCCACTTACGGTGTTATTTTACAAGTTGAAATTTGCTCTCGTAACAGTAGCGTGTGGCTATGCTGGCAACTGGTGGACGTGGAATGACGAGTTTCGAGAGAATGTTGCCATTTTGTGGGTATATGTTTTAGATTAGTTAATGACTTCGCTGCATTAAAAAGGTTACTGTCTCATATCATATCTGTTGATTGATGTACAGAGTTGTAACAATAAATGAAGATTTCAGCATAATTCTGAAATACCTATACACTTTAAAACCCTAGCCAGTAAAGCTATGTTTTTTGTGCGTATCGGGGGAGGGGGGAAAAGTACTATTTTTTTACCCGAAAAATCACCCTGCACCCCCCGAGATTCGATCGCGGGATCATCCGCACCCCAGTCTTTCCCTCTACCAACTGAGCTAAACTGCCAGCGCATATGCGGGCTAAAACTTTCTGCCCACATATGCCTGCGGTAGGTGATGTCATCGAGGCAATGCATGTGTGTGGAGATGGTTTCTGGCAGTGAGATTTAGTGAGATTCAGTTGGGTTAGGGTTAATCTGTGAAATGTAATGTGTGCAGGGAATAAGATAATTATTCGGAGATTTTAATACTTTGGCATATCTCAACATGTCAAATAAAATGGCTGAAAATATCTATTAGATTGTTGGTACTTGTTCACTGCTAACAGGCAATCAGTTATTTTTGCTACAATCATTGCTTTCTTTGTTTAATCAGAGAATTTACATTAGAGTGGATTGAAAACCATCATGTCAATTGTCTCATGCTTGTCCACTTGAATGGCGACTGTTTTCTTAAGCTTTGTACATTGTAGCCAGACCCCTAAACAAAAACTGGGGCACCTGTGTCATTTGCTGATGAACTCTATTGCCTGGCAACATGTGCTATGTGACATTAGCATCAGGTGTTGCTAAAGTTGGTATATTTTAGCCCAATTGGGCTACTTATGGGAAAATGGGTTAAATATTGACTTCCCTATGAAGTAATCTTTCATAAAGAACACAATTTGGGCTATTTTCCCTCACATGAATCTAGCTTCTTAAATGGCAACACTGCTATCTATTAAGTTAAATCAGTGAGAAAAACGTCCATGTTTGGATTGAAAAGAAACGTGTGCATCGTGCCCGTCTGCATGGGAATGGAATTTGAGTGATTCGTAGGGATCCCGTTCGATATGCGAAAATACCGCTGAGTACTGCATTATCGGCTAACACGAGAGTTTAGTCGAGCGAACGGAAACCCGCGGAATATTTATTGGATTTCTCCAATCTATAAACTCAAAGGAACTAAACTGTACTGTGCCGTGTGTGTACATAGCCCCGAGCCATTGCGAGACATGTCACAGAAGAGATAGTAGTAGACTTTGAAAAAAAGAATGTAATAACAATATGCTATTTTAGTTTAGTTTGGACAGAATAAAATCCGACGTGTAAGTTGGCTCGTTCCCTACACTCTCAATTTGTGTCTATTTGCAACAAATGCTAAAAAACTCAACTGTTTAGGACAAATCTCTTTCTACTGTAAACACAAACACAATTCAAAGAGAACAGAACCAAACAAAAACAAAACATCCCAGTGCAATGATGTTAAATATTTGATTTTTGATCCATTACCTTTTTCCCTCAAAATATTGTGACTATTTATTGTCTGTTGGAGGATTACATAATCCATAATTTGTCTTTATTTAATGGACTTATATATATCCCTTAGTAAATATAGTTTCATCTTAATCATCTTTTTTTCTCCTTTAAAAAAAATTGAAAGCACTCCTCTCGCAGTTTTTAGATTTTCAGTGTAGCAATTTCAAACATGGCGAATCAGCCTCATGTTTTACAACACATTTAGACGCCTACCTGATGTATGCATGATATATCACACTGTGTATAATTACACTATTTGCAAATCCACCGTTCTCAAAAACCATCTCATCGTTTCCATGAAACGCCATTTTGCTTAAACAATGTTGCCATCCTTTTACATGCGGGGTAAAATCAGAAAACAAAAAAAATGTGTACATTTCTACTGATTCACCACCCACTTCTTTATCATGGTCTTTTTGACTTACTGAGTGGTAATTTTTGCGCGATTAAGTTTTCACGTTTTGCTGATTTTCAACTGTTTTTAAATTCACGATTTGCAAAAGTAATATATTTGTGTGTTATTGTTTTGGGGGTTCGAACGTGAAAAGCGCGAAAATATATGTAGCATGAAAATTGGCACTTTTACAGTACCCACAGCTGAAAGGCTTTTAAAGACGACTATGATGACGAGGTTTGAAGGCATCGAGCAAGCAAGACGCATTAGTAGTCGGGTAAGTTAGCCTGAGGGTCGTTGTTCTGTGCAAGGACATGCACAGTCGACAAGCGCACTGCTAGCGACTGTTAAACCTGGGATTTTTCACGATGCACCAAATTTCAAGCTTTTCACCCTTTTTTTAAGTTTGCGCAAAAATTGAATCCTGCTGGAAGAATGAAATACAGAATTGCAAATTCATGATTTTTTTTGCAAATTTTGTGTTTGAGCGCGAACAATTATGTGGGCAAAATACCCATCGGTACCGTAGTTGAATACGTCGTCGTCGTTGTATAACTGATCTATTCGATTTTGTTATTACTTGATGCCAGTTAGAGAAATTCAATATTCATCGCAACGGATGACCGGGCATGGTTTTTATGCAAGCTCATACAACATAATAAAATACAAAGCTAGTCTATCACAGATGTTGACGTGGGGAAAATTAATGAAAAAATGAACTCTTTATTTTTTATTTTTTTAGAAATGCAGGTGGTCATACAAAATGGGAAATAATACATTATGTGTACACTACTATACTACTAAACATATTCAGTCGTATTCTCGTACTAAACACGGTTTTAGCTTAAAACCGTATTTAACTAAACGCGTGTCTTACTTAAACGTGAGTTTATCCTTTAAACGACGTGTTTAACAAAACACGATTTTTAAACTCTGCAAATCTCGTTCCCAGAGTGGTCCTGCATTGATTGTATACAGGTATTTAATTCATTGTGGCCCTAATGGAGTACAATAAATATCGACCGAATGCCTTAAATACACGGTACTTTTAAAGACTACGCGATCCGCACGTCAGCTTGAACCGGGCATGGATGAGTGATCACTCAAGTCATACAGTTGGTGCGCGAGTTTAGTTAAACACGCATTAAACTACCCCCGTACCCATGTTTAAAGTTAGACACATTTCGGCGAGTTAGACGCGTGTTTAAGTAAAACAAATGTACGAGAATTGCATTTAGTTAAACGCTGTTTCTAAAGTCAAAGTTAGACGCGTGTTTAGCTTAAAACCGTGTTTAACTACGTACAAGAATACGGCCCATTAATTCTATAAAACAATTTTATATTCTGATACCATTGATGTGTGAGTGTATGGGTCGTTCTTTAAAAGTTCCCATTGTAGACATACAGTGGTAGGGTATACTGAAGGAGCTCCCCCACCCAATTGAAGACACTCGTGATGCCACTGCAATGGATTTTCAAAATTTAAAAACAAAATCTGCCATAGCTGCATGCTTGGTAGTATGATTTATCATTTGATTGCGGTTAAGTTTAAAGTCAATATATCAGTGTTTTCAAAATAATAGCCTGTTTGAAGTTCAATTCCATAATTGTCTCTGGTGTGAATTATTAATTGATATAATTCTTTGTGATTTTTGCTTGTGAGAGAGTGTTATTGTACTTATATATAGATCTGTATTGACATTGTCGCCAAGTTTTCACAGAAAATGTAAATGTCAAAGTTAGATTGGCTGAAATCTTAAGATTATTAAAGGCGGAAATGAACATTTATTTTCTTGGACCTGGTCACCAAATTCAAGGTGAATCATGGGGGTGTTAGTCTGAGAATCCATTGACACTTTTCTTGTAATCCTTGGCCTCAATAAAGCACAAGGTATTGAATATGCCTGTCTATGCACACTCAGCAAGAAAATCTGCTTTGTTTGTGGATATTATTTAACGTTTACTATCTATTAGTAATGGTATGTATTACTAGCATGTATTAGGATACTAACATTTGCAATTTGGATTGATTGATTGATTGATTGGTAGTATAGGTTGGTTTGTTAGTTGTTTTTGGTTAGTTTGGCTGGTTAATTAATTGGGCGGTTTGATTGATTGATTGATTTAAAGGTTGCTTTGGTATAAAATTGGATAGATTAAGCCCATTGTATTGGTCTAGCTATGAGTTTTCATTACATATGGGCGTAAATCATCCAATTATATCATTATTATGTTTGGGATCCAATATTACACCACACTTGGACACCTCAAAACATTAGAATGGGTGGTATAGGTTGGTTTGTTAGTTGTTTGTTTGTTTGTTGGTTGTTTGGTTAATTAATTGGTTGGTTTGATTGGTTTGTTTGTTTGTTGGTATGAAATATTTCAAACTGTTACATAGGTTTACTTCAAGACTTACTGATATTCAACATTTTGTCACAATTGAATGATTGAATTGTACTTATCAAGTTTTTCCCCTTGTGTATTTAATAATGTTTCATTTAATTTTCTGTATCTAGGTAGCATCAGATCAGGTACACAGATGTGCGCCTATTTAAAGCTTTATCGGCCATGCATATGGATTAAATGTATAGACTTTCATCAAGGCATTGTTGGTTCTACTCATTCCACCAGTGGCATAATCTAGCCAATCTGCCAATCTGACACATTTGAGCAATAGAGGGCGCTGCAATACCAAATGTTTTAAATGCCTTGTACTCTTGATATCTGTGTTCAGTAGACTCTGATTCCTTTTCAAAAAATGTTTAAATGTATTTTCAAATATTGTTCGTTTTAATCAGTTGATATAACAAAGATAAACGATAAGAAAACGTAAACATGTAATTTTGACGATGTCCCTTTTTAAAATTAATTTAACACCATAGATTCTGTATTTTGTAAATAATATCTAGTAAGATTCACAATCAGTTTGTTCACCATTTAGTAGATGCCTGGGGCTTTAACAAAAGTGTGAGCACCCTCTGTAAAAATAGTCTGATTCAAAGCCTTCCCGCAAAAAATCTTTGTGTTATGTTTTGTGTTGTTAAAAATCTCGCTTGCTGATTGGTTGATAATTATGTCATGAATTATCTGACGATGTCGTCGATATCAAGTTCTATCGTTAAACGTTGTCGTCAATAGAATAAGGCCTAAAAAAAAAAGTTTGATTGGCATAACCCGACCGACCCTATTTTAACCCCCGACCCTAAACATTTTTAAACAAAATTGTGTGTGAGAAAAAGAAATAAAGACAGTGAAAATGTGTATTTGTGCCATTTGTTTATGTCTGTATGGTATATGTGTGCTGGTATATAAAATTTCATAGACGTTTTACAGATTTTAAAAAAAAAATTAAAAAAATTTAAAAAAAACGACCTACCTACCCTATTTTCTCTCTCTATGTTACGCCAATCAAACCTTTTTTTTTAGGCCTAAGGTAGAGCTAATCGTGTGTTACGATGACAACATTGTTTGATCGACACATAATGCTTACTCAGTGGAATGGCTATTTGCGCAAAAGACGCCCCGCTTCGCTCGGTGTTCGACAGGTTATTTTTCGAGGTGTCTCTGACTCGCTTCGCTTGGCCTCCTGCCTCGCTGCGGTCGACGGATCTGCCTCCCGGCCTTGCTTAACTCGGCGTTCGACAGGTAGTTTTGCAAGGTGTCTTTGACAAATACTATAAATATATGTAAGATGTTGGTTTCCGTTTCTTAGCAAATGTGTCCTACTTCTTGGAAGAATGGTTGGCTGCTCCCCCGGCTGCTCCCCCACCCATTTTAATACTATGATATAACAGTGAACAATTATAGCTGGATCATTGTTTGAGCAGATATTTAATTGTCTATATATCATCGCTATTCTATCAAAACCTTGTATCTCCATCTGGCCCTTCAGCATGTATAAAGTCATACTTCCTATGTATAACATTTGGGGAGTCTGCTCTAAACATGTTCAAGGGCCAAAAACACATCTATCAAAACCTTGTAAGTGCTCTTGCCCTTGAACATGTATAAAGCAACACTTCCTATGTTTAACCCTTGGACAGTTTTACTTTATACATGCTGAAGGGCCGGGAAAACATACAAGGTTTTGATAGAATAGCGACGATATATCTTTTCTATTTTCTTGCTTCCTCCTCTGACATGACTGATGTCTTTCTTTTAACTTGTACTTGCATCAGATACAAACACGGATATAAATATAATAAGATGTGATATTTGCCACATTTGAAATATTTGGATTGATTCTCTTTTCACTTGACTTGATAATTTACATAGAGCTCTCTAGATCAATTTGCATGCCCCTTTTTGTGGCTATGTTCCCTCGCATCCATTATGGGTTTTAAACTAAAGCAGTGTACAGTTTCCTGGCAATGTATCACTCTTTTGATTATTTCTAGGCTATCGCTATATGGTATTACTATGCAAGCTAAAGTACAGGAAATCAGCTCAGAGTCTTTTGACTTCCTCTCTTTTCTTGGCATCTGCCTAGTAGTCACAGAAGACCAAGGCATCGTCGAAAATGGCCTGAATTTATGCGCGATTTGTTTGATGTTATTTTATTTTGCCATTCGTGTGACCCACAGAGACCACGCTTATTTATATTTTTTTGAAGAGGAAAAGCAACTCTTGACAAAAATATTTGCTCGCCAATTCATACCAATAACTGGGATATAACACACACTCGATTCTCTTTGAGAAAGACCCAGGCATAAGACACAGATAGGCCCTCGCCTATATGAAAGTGTGATTGATTCAATGCTGATTTAATTTTTTTGTTTTGTTGTTGCATTATTGCAATTTTTAATTTTATTTTGGGCTCAATTTAGAGGAGGATGAAATGGGATTGGCTCAAGCTCTGTGTTCCCTTGACACAAATACCTTTGATAGAGATACGCTAATTTCCAGATATTATAATATAAGTGATTTGGATACATTTGTGCTGTTTTGTGAAAATTCATGTGAATGCTTACAGTTACACGTTATTATATGAATTACCCTAGTCTTATCTGTGTGAGTTATCATTTTTTAAATGCCAGCCCTTAACAAATATGTCATGATACAGATGGGTCAAAATAACAACTGCACTTTGCTATTAAAGGCATAGTATGTGATTTTACCAAGTAGCGCCCTCTATCATTGATTTTTACTATGAAAGTAGATTTTCGTGCAGATTTGCATTTTTGATCATAAATCATAAAGATCTTCTAAGTTACAGATCGATACGATTCCTAATAACTTCAAAATCATGGTTTGAAAATAGATTGTACCAAGCGGTAGAATCTATTTTTTTCAAATTTTACTCTAAATTCACTCTAAAACTATGATTTTGAGGTTATTAGGAATCATATCGCTCTGTAACTTGGAATATATTTATGATTTATGATCAAAAAAGGAAATCTGCAAGAAAATTTGCTTCCAATTTCGAGGATTGAGGGTGTCCCCTGGAAAAGATCACATAATATACCTTTAACAATAATAACCACAGTAATTGCTATTGAAAAAGGTAAACAGTATGCCACTGTTTACAAAATACTCTTGTTTGTTGTTACTACTCTTATCACTCTGGCAATGTACCAAATACTGTCAAAGAGGAAATTTTCGCGCTACATATATTTTCGCACTCAAATCAGTTACAGCGAAATAATAATGCTAATGAATTTCTTTTGCATATATTATAGTCGCCCCGTCATCGGGTACTTTGTGCCTTTTGCCGTTGACAACAAACCAGACGATTTAACTACCTATCAGTTTGACGCTCTACTTGCCCATACCCAAGGGATCGCGTGCTGCTGTGTAAGAGTCCCCCAAAGAGGCCTTTATTTACCTTTTTGGTTTGTGGTCAACGCATGTGATGTCACTCTGTGGTGACATATAGGTGTATCTATGTGATGAAGCTATGAAGTGTGAAAATTAATTATGTGAAACCCTCTTTTACAGTAGCCTTTCAGTCACATAATACTGAAAAGGCAGACCATGTATGCAACATGAATAAATGTCGCTATTTATTTGCACAATGTGAAAAATAAACTTTGAAAATAAATCCCTTGACAATTGTAGCCTTTGGGGTCACATAGTTGTAAGGCCAAACAAAAATATGTTTGCTTGCCCTCATTCACTGTATTACATTCCCGACCATGTACTTTTTCCCTTTTTTTTGCTCCCCAAAAAGGATATATTTTTACAAAGATTTTTTTCAAAACAAAATACAAACAAAAGTTCAATTCACATACATGACCTTGATTAACCCCATATGGGTCATCTTAGGTCCTGTTTTGGACTTGGACAATGAAAAAATGTAAAACTTTTTTTCTTCTTCTTTATTTCTGGTATTCAGGTACCTAATTTGAAGAAGAAAAAAAATCTGACCAACCGACCCTACCTTTTGGAGAGCATCTATTGGCAAGCACAAACAACTTTTGTTTTTGTGGCCTAATTATAGGGCTAATCTGATTGAGACATGTTGCACTTATGTATGTAAGGTGGACGCTACACTCTTGCAAGGCCAAGAACTTGGATGACAGCATTTGTCAAATAAGCAAAAAAACGTAATGTTTCTGCCCTTAAAATGGGAAAACATGAAATAGGAGATGTGTGTTGTTACGTTTGCCTAAATATTTATGAAACTTCATATCTTGTTATAAAATGAAAGTTTACAAGAGAATATTAGAAGAAGACAAATATGTTGGTAAACTTACATTATACTATATAGGTCTTACAAAATATGTATTCTCTTACAGAAAATACACTTTATCAATACAGAAGACCGTGATAGTATGTGTACAGAAACTAGCACTTAAATTTAATTATATGATATAGGCCTAGGCCTACAGAAAGTTGCACTTTAAAGTAACCAAGGCAAAGCATGATAGAATACAAAGGGTAAATTGATGCTTAATTCACTATGGATCCTATTCTCTTGCCTCCATATCTCCCCCAAAGCACTTTGGTAATTTAAACCAAACTGTCATTTAGCAGCACTGATTGGTAACTAAGCAGCCTTTTGTTTGGCGCATCATTTGATCATTCCACAATCAAACATTTACTGGCGAATTGGCTATTTTCACACCCAGAATTGTATGCATCTGCCAAATGTAAGCATACATTTTTAAACTCAAGATTTTGTGCTCTGTTTCACAGCACTATAAGCTTACAAAATATATTTGCACATTTTCTTTTTACGTTGTAACCATCCAATTACGCCAAAATCACATCAACAAAATACATGAGCAGTGAAAATTCCAACTGTTACCACTTGTTGCTTGCTGTCTGTCCACATAACAGTCTAGTTATTGCCAGGTTAATGATTCAATGAGTGGATGGGTGGATTGATTGGTGCTGCAGTAGTACTCAATCACAACCTGTTGATGGCGGCAATTAAATGCTCATTTAAATCAATTTACTATGCTACTATGACTAAATGATTGACCATCAAAGACAAATTTTGTTTAACTGATTGACCAAAGATAGTAACTGTCTTTGGATTGACAGAGGTGTTGTAATTCATCCTGTAGCTTAGATAAGGAGTGTAATCTGGTGTCATTTTAGGAGGTCTCATTTAGTTTATATCATTATTTTTAGCTGTCACTGCTATCAATAAATGATTGACCACCAAAGACAATTTTTTTTAAACTGATCAGTCCAGGCCGATTTCCCATTCAGGAAGCATGCTTCCTGAACTGAAAGTATTACCCATAATGCTATGCAATAGTTAGGGTTAGTACTCTACAAGAACCAGCTTTTCATAAGGCTATTAGAGAACTGTAGCATACAAATTTTACCTAGACCTATATTTTAATATGGGTGAAACATTTTGTATAATATAATGATAGATTTAATTGGCGTTCTCAGCGTTCAGTGGCTCATTTTAAACTCGTTAATGAAGTTGACTACAACCTAAAATGGATATCGATTCGTTATTTTAATTTGCGACATGCTCAAACTTGGTAATATGAAAGATCATACAATTATCTAAAAAATTGTCGGAGGAATAAAAAAGTTATCGTGTACTATCATCACGTTTCGTGAAATGGACCACAGATATTACAGATTTTCTGAATTGGACTTATTCTGTATCATTTCTATTATATTTTGATCCATTTCGACTCATTTTGACCCATTTTGAGTTATTTCGACTCATTTCGATCCATCTCACTAGATACTAATACCCATTACTACCAGTTGATGACTGCAATTAAACTCTCATTTGAATCAATTTACTATGCTACAGTTCAGTGACAGTTGGGCAAAATTGAATTGATCAACTGAGATAATGTGATTCAAAGTTTTTAACACAGCTGAAAATGCCCTGCTTTACAGCTGATTCCAGCTCTTTTTGTTGCTCAAATTCTTGTGTTTTCTTTGGTTTCACCCCAATTTCATCTATTTTACCCAAAATCGAGCTGCTTTCCCCCTTCACTGTGTTTAAGCGATATAGGCTTTATGTTCAGTTTCAGGCATTGTGTACTTGCATCGGGGCATATTATTGCTTTGTTTGTGTAACATCGTTTTACATTGGGATGGATCGATGGGCGAGTTATATTTTTGGATTGCGAATTTATATATCAATACAATCAATACATGTGGATGATTCCATTGAATTGTATGCTGGATTTGTTTGTTTGTAAGTGATTGATAAGATAAAAAAACATATGTTTTTTAAATAGTTGTTAGGGTAAGAAGAAAAAACCTGGGGTTTGTTTTAATAGAAACACCTGGGTATTGGGCAATTGTTCTGGAGAAAAAAATCACATCTTCCAACATTCTCTGATTTAAAAAAGGAAATTATGAGAGAGTCAAGGTATTTAAGAATGGCATTGCCTAAAAAGAGGAGTGCCTTATGCTTAAAAGCAAGCAGAGAGGGGTGGCTTAGTGAAGGCACATTCCTTTACCACTTACCCCCTTTCTCCAGGAAAGGGATTTCTAAGTAAAATAAACACTTTACCCGATAAGAATCTGAATAATAATTTTGACTTCAGTCTAGGGACTTGTAGACTCACACCAAACGAGGGCAGCATATCAGCGCACTGCTGTTGTAAACTTAAGTGTATTTCAAGAGGAGGCACTTGGCACACTATACTGCTTGCTTTGCCATGTCAAATTGTCATCGGAGTTATTATAAAGCTGCCTGCCTGCTGTATAATGTCGGCCCTGATACTGTGTTGATTGCTCAGTGTTATGTTGGTATGCTACCTAATAGGATAAAGGGTTTGTACTGGAGATAGGTTGCAAGCTACATGTTGTAGTTAGCTTACAGGCATTCTCTGTGTCACTGTCAAGAGTATGGATATTACCACATTTTTGGATCATAACGGAATAGCTGTGATAAATACATCCCTCGTTGTATTAATGGAATTGTCCACTACTAACGCTGCTTGAATTATTAGCTATGTTTCGGATGTCATCTGGATAGTGCTACGATTATGACCTGTGTGTGGATTTGATTGAAATCAACATTGTTTTGGAAATCATCATATTTATTAACCGCGTGCTCTTTTTCAACGTAATCAATATACTGTGTTACAGGATATGACTATATTGGATCTATATTTTCGTATCATGTTTGCATGGTAATGAGAGGTTACGCACAGTGCAAGGATATCATCCATGATTGCAAGCAACGCAATCAGATTTATTAACTAACAGCCCTGTCAGTTTACGCTAGTCAAGGATTTACTCTGAAAGGTCAAAGGTCATATTGCCAAGGTAAGGTCTTGGTTGGTGGTCTATCAGCCACTGTGCGTTGGTGAAAATAGGGTAGAAACAACTGGAGGAATGGCGATTTATCTGGAGCTTAATAGGTGACGCGATATTATTCCCCATAATATAGATGGGTGTGCAATAGAGCTATGTATGTCATCCAGGCTCGCTTGCACTCTGTTGTTGTCCGGTTATACAACATGATGACTAGGCACGTTTGGGGATTCTTCTTCACATTTATGTTATATAATGGAAACAATATTTTGATGTTCATTTGTTTATTTTTCTTTCTACAGGAACAAATTAGGCACAGTTACATGTATTTTCCATAAACCCCTCTCCCTCCTTGAAATTAAAGGCAATTAAAGTTTGAGCCGTTCACAATTACAATACAATCAGATATGGAATGTTCATTTTACTGATCCAGTGTAGTGTAAGGTACTCACGGTGTCTGTGTCCTTTTTTGCCATCTTGGAGTTGCCAGTTGATTTATCATTATCAACTGGGGATTTTTTGCCAGATGATAAAAGATCATAAAAAACGTGGGTGAGGTTGTATTGCCCCTTATCTCAGTTCATCGTGGAACTGGATAAGCCTCTCTGATCCATCTTTTGTATATAAAAAAATGGTGTTGGGTGAAGGCCTGAAAACTAGAAGGAGGGAGAGGGCGAGGTAAAGGCCAGGAAAATTAGGGGGAGGGGGTGGTTGGAATTTAGGATGGTCCATGCAGGTTAATTCAGTATTTTTAAGGACATTTTTGGCTTCGAAAACAAACAAGTACTACATTTAAATTTGTAAGGGCATTCTTATTTGAAGTAAAATTGTTGCTACCGTTCACATAACATCTGTTTTTTCTCCCAAGTCAGAATTTGTTCACACAATTACATAATGCGTCTAAACCAGAGATACGATAAGAAAAAAAGATATTTGGGCCATTGTAATACTTCAGTAATAATGTTGGATATTCCTTTTTATTTGTGTGCACCATCACGCAGTTGTTATGCATCTTATAAGAAATGTCCCTCATAAAATATATGGATACATCAATGACTTAATTCTATTCAAACTCTATCAAAACAATATATTTCTTACATGCAATCATGCAACACTTTTTTTAGAAACTGCTGGAGTAATAACGGTATAAAAAATCAAAACAGTTATACATATAACTTTTTAACATGAATGCTTTAAACGTGGGCGCCAGCCATACCTGTCCATGTATTTTCGACACATAGGATGGAATTAAAAATTTAAGAAAATTGAGATTGTAGAAAAGTGGGTCATAGTTATCCCACTCTGTTGTATGTATAAGTGGAAAGTTTCATGCTACATTAACGATTGCTCTTTATCGATAGCGTAACAGATATGTGAAAAGTAATACTGCACACAGAAATGTTCCTCAATTATTAGGTTTGTCAGGGAAAGATAAGAAACTAATGGCAAACAATTGTGCAATTAAAAATGACCTCTTTTACAATATTCCATAACATATAATATTACACAAGCTCTACTACTTGGCAGCAGTCCTATAGTGTCATTCATGTGAATATCCTTCAAACGTCAAATCCCTATAATTGAAATAATGTAATGTAATGTAAGTTGCCAGTCACTGAGCAGCACTGTATAATTTTGATCCTTTTCTTCCTGATTTCAAGCTGCAAGTCGTCAACGTGGCTTATGATTGTTCCTACACACCGCTGAGTTTATGTCCCAGAAGACATCAACACCAATAAATCTGGATAAAGAGTTATGATGAATCAAACAATCTTATTAATTTCTATTTTCTTTATGCACATTTAATTTACAGTCGCTCTATTTCTCCCTTGTTTCTGCTTGCAGGGTACCAGATCTTAAAGGGAATCAAAGCGCTTCGGGAGAGGATAGCGACGGAAGCGACAACGAAGATGTAAACAAACACAAGCACGAACACAAAGAGGTAAGGAAACCAAATGTCCCATGGAAATTTGGCCAGAATCCAAGATTTCTTTCTCGTACTGGTTTCCCCAGCAAATCTATGAGAATCCATATGGGTTGAGAATCTATTTGGGTTGAGAATCGATATGGGCTGAGAATCCATATGGGTTGAGAATCCATATGGGTTGAAAATCCATATGGGTTGAGAATCCATATGGGTTGAAAATCCATATGGGTTGAGAATCCATATGGGTTGAGAATCCATATGGGTTGAGAATCCATATGGGTTGAGAATCCATATGGGTTGAGAATCCATATGGGTTGAGAATCCATATGGGTTGAGAATCCATATGGGTTGAGAATCCATATGGGTTGAGAATCCATATGGGTTGAGAATCCATATGGGTTGAGAATCCATATGGGTTGAGAATCCATTGATTCTTGTCAAATGCATCTACAAATCCATCTTATTCTTGTGGATTCTTACAACATGCAAGGAAATTCCTCCCCTTAGTGACAGCAATTGCTTTTCTAGCCGGCAGTATTAGCCCTCCTTGAAGGGCTGCTATTTAACAAATAAATCAGAATACCTAGGGAAATACCAAAATTAAACATAGAAATACTGAGTGTCTTCCCTGCTGGCATGAAAACCCTGAGAAAATGTTTGTTTGTGAAATGTAACAGCTATTACCTGATGTGTACTGTTGATCTTTATGGCTTGACAAGTTGATAAGGAATGACTCCACCTAGCGCAGCATTCATAATAGACAAATTTCAGAAAGAAGGGAAATCCATGCATCTAGCGTGGATACCAGTTCTCAGATTTGGAGCGGTTCTTGAATGGATTCGGATATGGTTGTCCTATGGTAGGACTATGCAGTGGCAGAGAACAAGAGAGATACAACAAGCATCAACAACAAAGTTGGCAAGACATCACTGCCTCTTCAAATGTAGTAACCCACAACTGGTCAGGGAATCACATTAGGCAGCTGAAAGTCGATTTAGAGTTTCCCGTTACCTCCGCCCGCGTCACTTTTTTTCACCCGTGTCAAAATGTCAAGATTGGCCACACAAATATCACTATTGTAGCCAGATTGAGCAATTTCAAGCATATATTTCACTTTGTAAAATATGAAACTGGGAACTAGGCTCAAAAGCAAGTATTTTTAATGCAAACCTACCTTTCATGAATTTATATATAATTAAATAACCCCCCCACCCCCCCCCCCCCCCCTATCAATATGGGTTGATCAAACATGCATTTAAATGTCAATAATGAAATCTGATCAAATAATGAATAATGAATTAAGTCTCCTCATCACTCATCAAAAAAATGAAATGGGAAACTCGTAATCGACTTTCATTAGCCTTACAGCTGGTCGTTATTACAGATGATGTACTGTCTGTTACCCGTTGTTTGGCGGTGATTTTGGTGCAGCATTTTCGTAACACGATTGACATTCTTCTTGGAATGCCTATTTTGTTTTTCGTCGCTGTCAAAACCTTGTATCTCCATCTGGCATTTCAGCATGTGTAAAGTAATGCTTCCTATGTAAGAACCTTTGGGGCATTCTGCTCTAAACATGTCCAAGGGCCAAAACACATCTATCAAAATCCAGTAAGTGCTCTTGCCCCATGCTTTAGGTAGTTTTATTTTATACATGCTGAAGAGCCGGAAAAACATGAAAGGTTTTGACAGAACAGCGACGATTCATATTTCAGCATTTGCTATTAATGAAATCATTAATAATGTTTCAACTTAAGTATGGTATTGTGAGTCGATGATCTGCATTCATCCTTTAATTTGAGGACATTTAAGTCAAATATTAAGTCAAATTTGATGGAAACTGTGGGCCAAATTAAAGAGCATATCTTGAATCCTCTGTTTCTCCGTCAATATTGCAGATCCAATTAATTGTTACAGAGAATCATAAGGATATTGTGCAAATAATATGTGCATATTTTGAGAGGTTAGTGCGCAGCTTGGAAAATAACAAAGTAGCCCCTGTTCTGTTGTATGTACAAAAAGGTTATTTAACCCTGCCATCTTCAATTATTGCATCAGGGCTGACAAGTATTATGCCATTGTTACATAAAAGACGATCTCTTATTTAGGCCAAGAAAAAAGTATGTTTCACATACCCGCACTCAAGTACATTGAGCCACTTTTGCCGCATTAGCAGTACTGTGCATTAGTCTACGCGCTGAGCCCAATTTTAGCCCTTTAAAAAAACAAATAGTTCTCAGAAAGAATGTGGGCAAAAACTCAATTGCTCATTGCTCATTTTCTAAAAGAAAAAAATGTATGTCGGACATACCTTTTTCTTCTTCTTGGCACGATGCTATTATTTTTGAGAAAATTGCGAGGCAGTATCTTATTTACGCAATATTTGTCTCTTCGCTTTAACTGTGACCTTGACTTTTTGAACAAAAAGCAGGAAACAGGAATTACATCTGAAAATCTACTTAACAGTGAGCTTCATCATCAATGCTAATTACTGTAAAAGTGGTCATTTTTATGCGATTAATTTTTTCTCGCTTTTGCCGATTTTAACTGTTGTACATGTTTTTAAATTCACGATGTGTAGCTTTATCACATAGACTTATGCGCAAAAGAAATATATTTGAATGATATAATTTCCGTAGTGGCTGCTTCGAGCGCGAAAATAAATGTAGTGTGAACAATTCCACTATTACAGTAGTTATATCAGGATTTGTAGGTAATGAGCGTCTGCTGTTAATTGGAACAAATTCAATGTATTCAATGTGTGTTTTCATACAAAAATATTCTTATTCGGCCTATTCAGTCAGTCTACCTAAAATTAAATAATTTGATTTGAAGTTTGAGGAATTATCATGCCATTTATAAAAAGTAAATTGCCTTGGTAAAAATGAATTTATACCAAATTGTTCTCACTCACAGTGAATGTAACAATACATTGATAAAGAATAGTGTACATAGACAACCAAAACAAAGCACAAGATTCAATATGCGCGTTTTGACTTAGCAGGAGCCTGTTATAAATGATGTTACTGAATTATTTCAAAGCTTAAAACTGACAGTTGATATGGTTAATGACACTGTTAATATACACAAAGAATTAAGTTAAGCACCCCCTAATATATGTATACATTGGCATATATTCTAAGGTATGTGAGATCAAATAATAATGATTGGTATGACATTAGCAATTATCCATTGATGAAATGCAGATGAGTGCACTCATCTGTGACGCCCATCGCTCGTGTTATCATCCACGTGGTCGTAGGTCGTAGGGTTGAGTCAGTGATCCGATCACGTGGGTCCTACACACGTTATTGACGCAAAGATCGCTAGAGGTCTTCTCAGAACAATGACTGTACGTTAGAAAACATAAACGTCATCCACACTGTCCGTGATGGACCTATAGCTCCATACTTAAATTGAGGTGAAAATATGCCTAAAATTCCCAAAAAATGTCACCTTAAATTATTCAGAATAAAATATTGAAAACGGCATGATTGTTATGTTTTTATGTGACCATAATATCACTTCTCCAGAAAATATAGCAATATCATGGGTATACTACACTGTTTTGACGACAACAAACTTGTAATGTGCGAGGTTGTAAAAAAACGGGGGGGGTGCTTAACTTAATTCTTTGTGTATACATAGTTAATGAAATGTGAGGAGTTCACACGGTTTGTTTTCCAACAGGATATGTGTCCTTATTAACAATTCTTTTTAAAAATAGTACAATCCGTTTATTTATTCAAACCGAAAGTGAAATAATGTCACATAACAGCTGCAAAATAGAAAGATTGATTTATGACCAGTTATATTTAATCTAGTCATTTTAAATATTCACAGATATGAAACATAAAAAGTTCAATATAGAAGGATTGCCAAATTTGAGTCATACATTATCTTTTAAAGGTTGACAATTTTAAAATGTTTTTTTTTGAGTGTTTGATTTTGTCCCCTTCTTTTTAAATCAATAATGTCAAGGGAAATGCAGATTGACCATATTTGCTAGTTCTGTCTACATATCGAGGGCTCAGAAACACAGGGTCTGATCTCTATTTTGACCATTTTGAGAAAAAGACTATTGAAGATTTTTAAACACATTGGGGAGATGGAGATGAGGCCTTGTGATACTGGCTATAACTTTGAAATGGTTGTATTATGGAGATAAGGCTGTGTGTAACTGGAAAGAGAATTTCTTTCATTTTTGAAAATTATGGAGATGATGCCATGTGTTTATGAGCTCTCGATATCAAACATGACACGACCCCCTGTTGCCCTATGTTCATAACTTTTACATGGGTTTAATTTCAGATTTATGTGATTTTAGGTCATGCAATTTGAAGAAAAATCAAGCTGTAAAGTGGGTGATAAAATAACACTTTTTATATGGGTATAATTTCATATTTTAATTTTATTTATGTGTTTTTTATGTTGTGCAAAAGTGGTTAGGTTGATAAAATAACAGCAATTGTAAGCTAAATAATGTTATCATTTATTTCAATTTTATTCTAAATTGAATTAATTGATTCTAAATACTATGAATCTCGTAAGTGTTAATTTAGAATGTAATGATTGATTTGACCAAATTCTGACAATATAAATCCTGGCCATATCAATTACTGCTGATTAGAGATCATTTATATAACCAATAATATCTTTAGACAAAATTAATTGAATAAAAGCCTTTGCATTATGTGTGAAATAGGCTGGAATCAACATCTGAATCAATGTCTCCCGGGGGGGGGGGGGGGGGGCACTCAATTTTTTTTGTAGGGGTGTGCCGCACAGGGTCTCAAAAAAGGGGGGGCTACAGAACTGAACTGAGTGGATTTTATGATGAAAATAGGGTCTTAGGAACTGATTTTTTCAAAAAAGTAGGTCTTGAGAACTGGCCTATAGTTCAATTTTATTTAGCAAGAACGCAAATTTATTATCTTTTTGGTTTTAGAACGCAAAATTTTCGAAGAATTGGGGCTTTGTAACGCAAAATGTCTCAATTTTTGAATTTTCAATCAAATTGGGGTCTTAACTAGAAAATCTTTGTAAGAACTGATGCAGGCTCAAAAGGGAGGTCGTAAGAGCTAGCAGCAGAGGGTGAAAAGGGGGTTCTTCAGCGCAGCACATACCTATACCCTTTTCCAATGTCAGTGCCCCCGGGCAATGTCTGTCTATCCATCAGGATTGCATGGAGTACCAAGAATATATATCATGTTGATCATTAAGCACCTGCAAATATTGTTAATATCCCTAACCCCCTGAGTACTACAAAATACTACTTGTGAGCCTATCTCCGAGCTCCAGTGCGGACGATTTTTGATGAAGTAATCAACCGAGCCTATATAGTGAGCGCGGTTTACTGCGCAAACGAGTCGCTGAAGGCCGTGGCTTAGTGGGTGGGATGACGGGCCGATATCTAAAGGGCCTCCGGATCAATTCCCGGCTGGTCCCGGCGATTTAGTTAGTGTTTTCTCTTGGAGTGATCCTGGTTAAAAATCCTAAACCAGGGTTAGGGTTAATATGAAGGACATATTTCCATGTGTTTTTGTGGCCATTAGGCAAAAAAGAAAGAAAGAAGTTGACTTGCCCTTTATGCAGTCTGCTCCGGAACGAATAAATGTATTTTGGTACCCAGAAAAGTGATTCTTAGGTTAGAAATTAAATATTAAGGCAAGGCCCCTGAACCACAGGCGCAAGGTCAGGATCTTCAGGATTGTTTTTGAAACCTCAATCATACCCCTTGATTAGGATACAGAGAATAAAAATGTGTACATTGACAAAATGTCCAACATATTCTATATATTCTTACACATTTCCCTGAATATGCCTTTATTTCGAATCAAGAATACATGGATCTATGGTATTCAATTCTTGAACAGTGTTTGTGATGGCTTATCTTGTGGACATAACACTTGTGATTTGGAGAGACAACATCGCTTAATTATGCAAGTCTGAAGTATACATTCATTGATCAGTACACCTGGGCTAATGAGAACGAGGTTTGCTAATTGGTTGACACAAGCGTTAATAAACAAAATGGCTAGCTAGGTGTATCATGTTGCATATTTGTGTTGTAGATATCATTATCCGAATCTGATAGGTAACATACACAGCCAGCATATACTGTAAAAGTGGAAATGTTCGCGCGTGTAAATCTTCGCGCATTGCACATTTTGAACAATTTTGCTTGTTTTTATTTTCGCGATTTTGAGCTTCCATGCATAGACCTACATACAAAATGAATATGTTCGCGCGTTTTAATTTTCGCGCTTGCTGGTTTGAGCGCGAAAATAAATGTAGCGCGAACATTTCCACTTTTACAGTAAATAGGATTCACCTAAGTCCTAAGGCGTGAATTCAGTTACGAAATGGTCTTTTAAAACCATATATTATTTCGCGTAATTTTCTGATGAGAAATACCTGAAAACTCTATCCCTTCTCTCATTTTAAATCACCATATGAAATAACCATTAAGCCTATGCGCCCTTATGAAAATGACATCTCTTTTAATTAACAACAGTCGTTATCGCCATGGTAAGATGGACTTCATCCATTTAATCTAGACCTGCCACAACTCATAAGATGTAACATCGATGAAGTCCAAGTGTGGCCAATAGTGATCATCACTAACCTCCCATTACTGGTTTGTTGCAATGGACCCATGTCACATGAGGTTGAGCTCGCGTAAAGTATGTGAGCTCAACCTCATTTCAAAACGGTGCAATGGTCATCCGTGGTGCGCATTAGGTAATCTCGACCTCACGGCTCTGATTGGTTGTGCTAAAACGTGAGAACTGAAAAACTCGTGAATAAACATGAGCTTATTCATGCACCATCACGCCCCACCTATTATTTTAAATAAACAATAAATAAATAAATAAATAAATAAATAAATAAATAAATAAATAAATAAATAAATAAATAAATAAATAATAGATAAATAAATAAATAAATAAATAAAAATTCAAAGTAATATACCTTCTGGAATAGAAGTCGTAACTGTGAGTTTCATGCTTTCGCAATCGTCAGAAGACAATTACGCTCTCCCTTGCGGCATTAAGCCTTACTACATTGAGTACTCTATTTCAAAGGTAATCTACCTATTGACATAATGTCGATACATGATATGTAAATAAATAAATAAATAAATAAATAAATTTATTAATAAACACTAATGGGCAAAAGAATTTGTTACCTTTTCTAGAATTTTCTAAATTAGTTTACTTTCGCACTAATGATAGCTAAAATCACTTCTCACAAAAAATATTCCTTAGATATTATTTTTATGAAATAAGTTTGCAATAAGCATTAGGAAATTTAACAATTGGTAATGGATCTGTTGATATAGTGATGCCGATTGTTTTGAATTTTCATTTTCGTGTGTAGTCAGACTTTCCCAACAGCATCATACATGATTTTTCAAGTCTAGGGTTAGGTTACAGGCAGAGTGTTACGTATAGGGCAAGGTATAGGTTGGAATACGGGGTAGAGGTTAGTTGTAAGGTTACGGTTGGGTTGTTGAATGGTGAACTGAGAGATTGGTGGACTGAAAGAGGGGTACTCCCTTAAACCAACTGCAGTAAGGCCTAAAAAAAAAATGGTTTGATTGGCGTAACTCGACCGACCCTATTTTTACCGCCGACCCTAAACATTTTTTCATTTTTTTTTCATTTTTTTTTTAAAATAAATTTTATTTTTTCATTTTTTTCATTTTTCATTTTTATTTTTTGTGTGAGAAAAAGAAAAAAAACCCAGTGAAAATGTGTATTTGTGCCATTTGTTTATGTCTGTATGGTATGTGTGCTGGTGTATAAAATTTCATAGACGTTTTATAGATTTAATTTTTTTTTAAAAAATCAAAAAAAAAATCCGACCTACCTACCCTATTTTTTCTATGTTACACCAATCAAACCTTTTTTAGGCCTAATTAACCAAGGCAATGTAATACTAATAGCCCTATCTGCTATTTACAAAAAAATCAGCCCATTTAGGGAAATACTAAGATTGAATATAAAAACACTGAGTGATACCATGCCATGCTAGTTGTACATGTAGCACAGGTGGTAATATCGGATTGAGGATAGGGAGCTATTCTTGGGCTCTAAATGCCTTGGATAGGGTAGTCCAATATATAGGACTATAATAGAGGACTAATCAAGTCTAGATCAGTTTAAGGTGTATCCCAGTACTTGAGCTGTAATTGAGTAATTGCGGACTGGCTAGCTTGCTGATGTGTTTGACTGGAGTGGCTTCCTGTTCTAATTTGAACCACAATTTGTTTGCGGCATCAAATGTTCACACTTTTGGACATTTGTGCAGCATGATAATTTGTACAAATGAAGACATCATATATAGGAATATGAAAAACAATGGGTGAATCCATTTAAATCCATAAACCCCTTATCTATGGAACCCTTGCAGGTAAACCCATTTGAAATCTACACTCCCTGCATGAAAGATTAAGGTAATGTCTTAGGGGGTGTATGGATATCAAATTGAATAGCCTGATGCAGGCCGGCAAAACGGTTCAAAATTGTGTGACATTTTTTTTGCCATACACACAGTGATACAAATATATTAGAAGATGATGCCTATATGAACTGAATATGAACAAAACACTTATACACAGAGTTTAGATAGAGGGGTAAAACCCACATCCTCACCCTAACCCCAAACCCCCAGCAGATCCCACCATCAAGTTTTTCCATTTGAAATGCATACCTGGGACCTCTGAAACTCCAGACGGACTCTCTACCAACTGAATATATTATGCTGGCATTTGTAAAGAGAAAATGTATAAATTATACGCATCTTATTTTGTACGTGTGCGTATTCAGCGTATTCCAGCGTATACGCATCGCGCTATTCTTCTGGTTGTAATCATGTTTATCATTATTTATTATTCAACTGATGAGTGTGGGCGAAAGCCCATACGAAACAAATTTGTCTTGAATAAAATGTAAAAAGTTTACTTACAATCATTATTAAATTAACAAATATATATAGAGAGTGAGGAAAGGGCAATATTCTTATAACATAATAAAGACATTTTTATGAATAATAAATCTTTTTCTCGTGGTGGTCGAGAAATTGCTGGATTTGAACCGGGGACCTCTGAAACTCCAGACGGACACTTTACCAACTGAACTTGTGAGGGCAATTGACATCAAAGCTTTATAATGTGCATCTAAAGGCTATGATTCAAAGTCCCACAATTGGCAACTCAATTTGAAATATAATCAGTGTGTGGAAGATTATGGTTCTGTCTTCCATAATGCACTTATCAATTGCAAGCGCGGACCCGGGGCATGGCGGGGATTATGCGGGGACCATACACAAGTGTACAAAAATGATGCCCGCTATGCAGGGAGTGTACGCGGACGTACAAACTGTGCCCCCACTAGCCGGGTCGTGTAGCGGGGACGTACGCTAAGGTACACAAATGTACACCCAGGCACTTGCTATAAATAAGCTACAGATGCGATGAGCTTGAAAAAATAAGCCTAATAACACATAGGGAACACGTACATAGAAATGCATTTGGTTATGGTTGCAGAAACAAATAAGCGTGGGTGAATACTTTGTCCTGTGAAAGTGCAAGGGGCCGGGACTGTAGCGGGGACTGTACACGATTGTACCCGGGACGTCACAAGGGCAATTAGTACGTCCCGGCCCTAATCCCCGCTATCCCCGGGTCCCCCAGGGCCAGGGATGCAATTGATAAGTGCATAAGGGTATGGTTTCCAATGTGATATTATGGGAATTTGAATCTTAAGCCTTTAGATGCACATATAAAGCTTTGATGTTAATTGTTCTCATAAGCTTAGTTGGTAGAGTTTCAGAGGTCCCGAGTTCAAGAAATTTCTTGACCATCACCAGGGAAAGATTTATTATATATAAAAATGTCTTTATTATGTAATAAGAATTGACCTTTTCTCGCTCTCTATATATATATTTTTATTTATACATTTTCTCTTCACAAGTAACAGCATAATATTTAAGAACATTTGATTTCATCTATTTCCTGCCCAGTTTTAGCAATGGAGATATGTTAAATTTCAATATGACAATACAAGACCCCCAATGAATTGAGTTGCATGTCCTGATTGATAGTAACTCTTAACCTACATTTGATTTCAATATCAATAGTTGATACTATGGATCTAAATTTCCATCAAATATGGCTATTCCATTAAAAATCCAATCATGTCCTATGGAAGACATGACCTTAATCTTCCACACAGAGAGTGTAGATTTTAAATAATAATAGTCACCCATGCAGGTTGAAATGTACACTGTGGGAAGATTAAGGAGCAATTTTGTTTTCTATTTTTCTTTTCTCATTTTTTTCTAATTTTGGTCTCATTAACCTCAACACTCTTGAGTACTACGAATTACTACTAACTACGATGCGGTGTGCTTGTGTCACCCGGTTCGGCAGTTTTTCGATGAAATGGCCCCAGAGTATATCCTTGGCGAAGTATACTGAGCCAAGTATGGTTGACCCCCGTTGCCTAGCGGTATATCCTCTGCCTCTGAACCCAGGGGTTCGGGGCGTGGGGGCCCTTTTCCCCCTCGCTCTTTGGCCGTGATTTTTGTTTTCTTTGGAAAAGGGGCTTCGGGGTTAGGGTTATGATAAGGAAAAAAAAAAAAAATTGTTTGGTTGCCCTTTCCCGACCGACCGTAAATATTGAAAAATCTCGAGATGGTGAATTACGGTTGCTGTTCATTTAAAATGTATTGCAGACACATTCTTAGGCCATACATATTTTATTCCCCTCTAGGAGCTTCTAGGCTGATGCTAAAAGAGCAGGTACACGACAATCGTAAACATAACATTTCACCTCACATGTTTCGCTCTGGCAATTTTAATAAAACACCATATTATGCACTACATCAAGTTTATAGATATCTGATTTGTCTCATTGTCTGAGTGTGAATTGTTTGTGTAAGAAAAGATTGGTAATGTATGCAAAAATCATGTAAAATCCCTTTCATCTTCCATTTTACATTTGCAAACACTTATATTTCCAAATAAAAACATATCTTATTCACTTGAAAGTGTATTTTTGGCATTCTTTGACATCTAATTTTTTTTATTTTTAAATCGACCTACCGACCCCCCAAAAAAATTGAGGTGAAAGGGCAACCAAACATTTTTTGTTGTTGCCTAATGTCTTCCATAGGACGTGATTGGATTTCACATGCATAACAGCTACAATGCAAAACAGCTACATCTTGCACCTAATCTTGGCAATTAAAAACATTTTCACTCCAAAAAATGGCCAGTGTTTGTAGTAGATAGTAAAATGGTCATGTCACATATATTACTGAATGCTTTACTGATATGCCTGTGCATTTTAAAAGACAACGCATGACTGAGAACGGACGTAGTACACAGGGCGAGAAAAAATGTTTTATTTCCCGGGAATCAAGTCAAATTGTTCACAATATTTTACATATTTTAGCCATAGATCCCTTCATATTGCCAAAATTTCCCTTCAGATCTCCAAATTTCCCTCCAGATCTTCAAATTTCCCTCCAGATCTTCAAATTTCCCTGGAATGAGCTTCCCATATTCCCTCCTTTTTCCTGCTGTGGTAGTACATGTACTTACTGGATTTCAAGAAATCCAGAGATTGTGACCAGCAAGTTTGTTCTTGTTCAATCAAGTTTATCTGATCTAATCAAATTCATTTAGTATTTTGGATATGTCTGGTTTGCCTTATTTCAGTGAAATCATATTGCTCTCTGGATTGAACTCTTATCCCTATTGTGGCAAGCACAGGCTACTGTTATGGGTAGCCTAATGACGTGTTGTCACTTGCCACAATATCGAATCAGTTGACACTGTAACACAATCAATTGGTGATTTCTGACATCTTAATCTAGTGATATACATGCTTAGAATGATACCAGTCAACACTGCTTTCGCAGTAGTCTCTCTCACTCATTTCACCATGCACACTGAAATCAGGCTATTGACTGGAGTGTCAACAAGGCGAAAGCGCATGGCTTTGCCTCATGGGGCAGAGACTGCCATTGCTGCTCCGTAATCTGATATCTCTGTGGGGTGTTTTGTCATGCATAGAACAACATTGGCCCAGAGGCAGCATGGGATTTCTATCTAAGACTTGTGTGTATGTCTAATATAATATAGAATCAGCAGTAGCCTGAGATCTATCTCTTAATATGTTTGTGTATGGATAATATTAGCGCGAAGGAGCTGACAACAAACTCGTAACATTGGGATCATAATTGATGCTTATGATGATGATCAGGGCATCGTGTGTGTTATGATGATACGCGTGCACTTTGAGCCATGACTGGCGCTATCTAGCCAGCTCCGTCTATCTGATAAATATCCGACTTTAGGATGGAATTATTACGTTTGAGAGTTTGTGCAGCTTGTGTATGTGTACGCAAGGTCATTGGATATGCTTATGGATCTTTACTGCATCGGGGAATGCCTGTTTTATAAGCCGTTATCGTACAGGTGGAACATTGCGTAGTGTCACATACTATTCTGAATGGAAAGAACAAAATTGCCCTGCTTCTGACAATCATAAACATGACACTTATAGGTTCTGTGCTCCCTAGCTAGTACAGATTGATGCGTGGGATTAATAATTTAACCACATTTTATCCTTCTTTGTCTATTACGCAGTCTATGACGACAGCAGAGACCATTCCCAAAACGACGAACACCACCACCGTGGGCAATGCCAACGAAGGGGAGCTGGAGGGAGAGGTGACAAGGTAAGAAAAACATCCTCGTAATGGCATAGCGCCCTCAACTTCTAAAAAGAATACGGCAATTACTTTATTAAAGATGGTAATGATTGAAGGGATTCATGTGATTTGTTGATCATAATATTATGATTCATTTTAGTGAAATCTTAAGCCCTTTAAACACAAACCGTGGATTGGAAGCAATGATCAACGTCATGAACCGGGATGAAGGAGCCTGCAACTTATGTCAAATGATCCTTTTTTCCTTCAAGTTAATCCACCTTGAGGGAGAAAATGGTGGGTTATCAATGACTTTGATAAAGTGTGTCAACACGACACATGATTGACCCATGACACATGATTGACACATGATTGACCCATGACACATAATTGACATATGACACAGTATTGACCCATGACAATGTGAAGGAGGTATTTATTTTAATCCAGATGCTGGGATTTTTCACAAATGAAATCCTTGTCATATATTGTTAATATCATGAAACAGTATTTAAAAAAAAAGGTTTTGTGCCCGTTTTTGTGAAACCAAATGGTCAATATTTTCAAAAATGTTTACACAGTAAAAATAATAAACATTTATGGTAGAATGACAAACATCCCATAGATAAAAATATGTAAATATTAGGGAAACAATTTAATTGACCATTTGTTTGTTGGGGATGTCAGCCTACAGACTAATCAATAGTTCATCCTATGTTGATCATCGTCTGCTATTAAAAAGTAAACTTTTGCCCATTGGGTGTTGTCAGAGGTATTTCCTTCCTGTTTTTAACTATACTATAACGACTGACATAGTTTCAAGTACTCCCTATCTGACCAGATGAATTGCCTGTCTAGTGTTATGGTCACTCACTAAGGTAAAATGATTTGTGTCCAACCAACTAGCCAGCATTTTATCAGTCACAAATTAGAAGTGTGATTTTAAGCCTCCTTAGATTTTCTCAGGGCATTTTGAAGCCTAGTGTAGATTTTCAAAGATGCATAATTTGTTGAAATTGAGGCTAATTATAACTCTTGGCTTCTTTCCTGGTGTAAATTGGTCAACTAGACCCAAGAGCATTACTACCCTGGTGTGTACAAGGATGGAATGAATCAATATGATCCCTCTGGCTGATGCCAGGTGTTCAACACATCCTCACTTGGTACAGCGGTGGTCTCTCTGATTGGATCCCGTAGAGCGCCAAGAATCAAATAGCCTAGTTTGGGATACAAATTTGTCCCTGCATCCTGCATCATACCTCTTGATTTTTCAGAGTGTAGTTTGTGGATGGGAAATCAGAGTTGAAACTTGTTAACCTTGTTTATAGCCAGCCAGCTAAGCCAAAGATCCTGTACCTCTCAGCAAACCGCTTTCGCTTGGTAAATGTAGGAAGAGATAGACATGATCTTGAGCTGGGTTGAGCCAACAAAGGGCTCTCATGTTTTGAACAAAAACAAACTAGCCCTCATGTGGTTTTTAATGTCAGGAATACTGTGAAACCAGAAATGTTCGCTTAAAATGTCTCTTAAAATGTCAAGATTCAGCAAATACTGGCCTAATTCATGGCATGAATGCTACAATTGCACTGCTACAAAGTAGATTGAAATATTTGGTGCATGAAATGTCCACGAAATTAGCCACATTTAAATGCACACAAATATTTCTGGTTTGATAGTACTGCTATTGGTTTTTTCTCCCAATCCTCCACAGTGTCACATGCGTGAAGCCCGGGGGGGGGGGGGGGGGGGGGGGGGTGCCTTTGGGGTGCCTTTTCGCAAAAATTGGTATAGCGATGGGGTGGTTTTCATCACACACCAAAGCGCCCAATTGGCATAAACTGGGTGTATTTTGAGGCATTTGTTGGTAAAAAACGCCCAATTTGTGTAAAATTGGGTGCTTTTCTAACAAAATTGGCATATAATTTGATGGGTGGAAAATTGGCCAAAAAATAGGTATAGAGAAAGTCACATTTTCGAAGTCCGGGAGGCACATCCACGTACGATTTTGGCGAAAGGCCCCCCCCCCCCCGGGCGTGAAGCTCCTCCTCCCAGAGAGTGGGCTTTACTGTAAATGTGATAATTTTTGCGCTTTGCTGATTTTCAGCCATTCTGCCTGTTTTTAAATTCACGATTTGAAAGTTCATTACATAGACTAGACTTATACACAAAATAGATATATATATTCTTTCGCGGTAGATGTTTGGAGTGCGAAAAGTGCGAACATTTTCACCCGTACAGTATTCCAAAAGTGACAGGTCACCTAAAACCCAAGTGACATCATAAGTGACCATGAATGATTTACTTTTGTATAATGATGTTAATAATTACAATTTACGCAGGAGTAAGTAAATGTCATTATTCCTAAACCTAGAACCAAAATATTCAAGTCTCCCCAATCTTAGTATATTTATCAACCGTCTTAAACGAATGAGTCAGTTGTAATATTATCCATATCCAAATATTCTATTTTTGTAATTTATTTTATTTTAATGCTGTATTAGATTAGATTCAAGAAATATGTTTTTAATATGTTATTTTAGGTGTATTATGTAACATGTTGTGTCGACTTTATCACAGCCTCGGTGAAAAACAGCTATTTTATGTTGACCTGTGTATCGTGAATAAATAAAGATTATGTATGTATGTAGTGTGTAGGACGGTTTAGGTTAACTTATAGAATCATGCTTGCTTTTCATAGAAAAATGGTATCAAAAAACAACAACAAATTTACAATCTTGGAATCATCTTGGAACCAATTTCAACTGACATGTTTTTTCCTACCTAATGTTGCCCCATTTCATATTGACAGACTTAAAATTTAATCTAAGCACATGTATACATGTACACAAATTTGCAGCACGCACCTAAATAAATAAATAGATACCAGACAGGCCGAGCCATTTGTAATAATGTTTCTGTCCAGAGTAAATCAAACTGTAAAAGTGGACATTTTCGTGCTACATTATTTTCGCACTTTTCGCGCTCGGACCAGCTACCGCGAAAATATCATAACACAGATATATTTCTTTTATGTATAGGTCTATGTGATGAAACAACAAATCATGAATTTAAAAACTTGTGTACACACACAGAAAGTTGAAAATCGGCAAAGCGCGTCTCGCATGAAAATTACCAATATATTTATTCATCTGCCCCCTCTGTATTTATTTATATAAATATCACCTGGCAATTCTGGGGCTGCATAATTTTTAACAGGAACAAAAATATTGTCTGGCAATTATTCCCGTTTCTGCATTCCCTGCAATTCAGCTGTTCAGAACATTTCAAAGTTCAGAAGTACAATGAACTATGCTGAGATCCAATAAGGTTTGTCAACCAAAACAAACCGGACTGATATGAGGACTGATATGATAACAGGCCATGCAGAACATCTGAAACAATGTAGAGCTTGGCATGGAAGCGAGGGATTCTTGGACTATCTGTTCACAGTGCAAGGGGAAATATGTAGAATGCTTGGAATGACATGTGGACTACTGTAAATCTTGAAATGTTTGCGGCATTAAATTTCGTCGCGAATCACCGACTTCTGACTTTTTCGCGGCATTTACATTTCGCGAATGTTTTTGAGTAGTCATTACAAGCCTTTAAAAAGCAAAATCTTTGTGTGCATGAAAATTTCGCGAAATTTTGATGCACACGAACATTTCATGCTTTACAGTAATGCCATGATACTATGTCTGCCTTGAACTTGTGTGACCAATTTGCCACAGCATGCCTGCTGGAGTGCACAAGTGCACCATCAACAATCAATGATGGAGATTAATAGTCTGGATCATATTTTGTGCTGATATCTTTCGAGACATCCTACACAAAATTATTTTGATTTCTGAAAATTCTATTTATTGTGATATTTCTGTGTTTGATTGCAGCTCATAGTTCATAGCTTCATGGACAATTTCATTAATTGTAATATTTCTTTGTTTGATGTGTAGCCCAAGGCCACAGTTCATGAAGCTAGCTTCATGTACAGTTACATCTTTAAAGGGGCACTGAGAGATACGTATGAGAGTGCGCCCTCAATTTCCCTGGAAATCAGGTTTTTACACCTATGTTATACCTGGGCATATACCAGCTACCTTCTAAATTCTAAACCGTTTACCTTAATTTGCCATCTGTCTTGTACAATTTCACGATTCGGTAATTTTGATATAGATCACATTGAAATTATCAGCACTAATCGCCACATAAATTGCTTCAACCAAATTTCTATCTAGAGCAATAATTCAACCATTTTCACATAAATGATTACACTTCAGGTTTCCTATGTACCTTCTTTATTGATTCATTTTCTTGGCAATCTCTCAGTGCCCCTTTAAGTAAGGCATGTTATAAAATTACAGACATAATGTGCCAAGTTACATGTTAGCCATGAATAAGGCTTCTTTTACAAAAACTTGTAGACTGTAAATTGAACTGAAACAAGAGATGTAAAATGATGACTCGCACCTTCAACTTCTATCTTTTGAAGATGATTTGAAGGGGAACAGAGGTTGGGGAGGGGTCATTTTGGGAGGAACAGCGGTTGGGGGAGGGTCATTTGGGGGAGGATGGGAGGGGTCATTTTGGGGAGGAACAGAGGTTGGGGAGGAACAGAGGTTGGGGAGGGTTCATTTTGGGAGAGGAACAGATGTTGGGGAAGATGGGAGGGGTTATTTTAGGGGAGGAACACAGGTTTAGAAACAGAGGTTTGGGAGGGGACATTTTGGGAAGGAACAGAGGTTGAGGAGGGATATTTTGGGGAGGAACAGAGCTAAAAGGGTTGGGAATGGGTCATTTGATGATGTGCAAATTTCTCTAGAACTAGAACCCAATTAATCTGTGCATGGATATATTTTCAGACAAAAGGTAGAGGAGGGGGAGCAAGCCAATATCAAATTGGACCCATATGAACAAAGAACATTTTGGGGAATGTTGCAAATGGTTTACTTTTTAGGCTGTTCATCATCTTGTAATTGATTCACCATACAAAAATATTTACCCAACCATTATTTGTGTTAAATCGTGCACAATCAAGGATATTTGAAGTCACAAAACCGCCTTTATGTCACCCATAAACGTGCAACAAATACTTTTTTTATAGACATTAGTCCAAAAGTCATGATTGCCATGTCTCCCAGAGTAGACAGTACGGAGAACTATTTCAAACCACTCTTGAGCTTAGCCATTACACGCTCCAGACAACCTTACTTGCCCTTATAATGACTTCCATGTGCTACACACTACCCTTCTTATTACATGGAATTTCCTACTTTTATACAGGAAAGTCCTGAATTTCCACCACTTGCTATTCAATATTTGTGGATAATATAAATTCTTCTGGTGTGCTTCATAAACATTTGTCTGGATTATAAGCAGGTAATTGAAGGGGTGAATCTGATGGGTTATGTCAAATGTGTGACCTAGATGTTTCTTAGGGTCACCAGAGGCTGACAGGATCATGTAGGTCATGTGAAGGTTTGCAATATGATTGCCATCTATGAAGAGATTGGGTGGTGAAACCTGCTCAATTGAATTCCTACCAAAGTGTGAAATGTATGGAGGTGGGAAGTTGGTTGTACTTGTTTTGGTGAGTTTCATTTTGTTTGAAGTATAGCAATATCAGTAAGATTCATGCAAATCCTGTGAACCATAATTTATAAATGGTTTTAAATTATATAACATTGCCCTTAGCTTGTCATTGCCTCTCTAGGAAACATGTTGATGTAGTCCCATAACTGATCCTCATTCTTCTCAGCAGCATAAAATAATATTGATCACTTGATCGATCCATTTAATATGTTTTCAAACATATCCTACTACTTTACTAGTCCCTGTCCTTTAAATCCTAAAACCTATAACACCCAACATAAATATATTTTCTTTGCCTGCAAGCATATTATTATGTGTACTGTTGCAGCAAAAGGGTGCAGTTGTCTCACAAAGAAAAAGTAGAGATCTTAATGCCAACAACATTTTTTCTGTGAATACTTCAAAATGATACCTTTGTGGTTAGATTGGATACTGCTTTCTGATTTTATGAGGAAAACTTACTGCAAAATGTTCTTTACTTTCTTTGTTTTTCCATGCCTAATTCCATCAATATCTCAAAATGCATTTGACCAACAACTGCACCCTTTTGCCATGACAGTACATATGTAGAGCATAACAATGACAAAGAAACATTTGGGTAAACATGATTTCCAATCAATAAACCACCCACCACTACACCACCTCAGTGTGTTTGTCTTCAGTCCATCTGTAGGACCCTTGAGCATCAGGACACACCTATAATACCGCGTATTAGCTCCTCGCATCCCATCTTGTGTACAGTCATCCAGGTTTCAAGCTCTCATCAAGTATTTAAACAAGTTTTGTACTGTATGTATTAATGTGAAAATGATTGGAAAGTGATATGTAAATAGCAAGTCCTTTGAGTGGCTGGCTACCCTGGCTACCTCAAATGTGCTGTATAATGTGTGAGAATTGGGTTATTAAAGCCACATGTACGGCTGCTATATCACTATCAGTAAAGTCTTGCTTGTATAAACCCTGGCAAAATCGGATACTGTAAAAGCTGAAATTTTCGCGGAGGTTTTATTTTCACGATTTTCGCGCAAAATATTTGTCCGCAAAAAATATTGTTTTCAACATCCATGCAGTGCATTCAGAAGGCCGCCCGCTAAAAAAACAATTCGCGAAATGTCTATGATATCAAAATGCGCGAAAACATTGGCTTATACAGTATAGCTTTTTGGTTGTATTATATTAACCCTAACCCTGAGGAGTGAGTAGTTTGGGGAATAAAACTATCAGTGGAGGAAAATTGGTCAAATTTTGGTGGAAAAACAGGTTCTGCCGGCACTGGGAAATCTTAAGATTTTCCTATGCATATGATAGTATAGGCGATAGACTAAAAAAAACATGTTGAGTGTCCATACTTTTTTTTATAGCACAAATCAACCCCAGGGTGCTCAGTGATCATTACAAGAGGGGTATCATGCATGTCCAAGAAATCACGTAATTAGGCTAGTTTTTCAAGCTGGGGCACGTTACGTACGTAACTTGAATAGGGTATAAAAACAAGCCAAATTAAGAAAAAGGGTATACTTTTTACATCATTGGCTTTCGTATTTCGGGTGCTTATTTGCTCCATGATGATTATAAATAGCCATGAAACATGGGCGAGATATATTTCTCAAATTGTAACCTTCGCAAGTGATCTGATAAATCAGTTCGGCATTTGTTTCATAATACTTTAATATTAGGGAAAGAAAAAAAGGTTAGAAATGTGTCATATGTGGTAAAGAGGTTTAAACTATACAAATTACTTGCTTAGGGTATCAAAATATTTTGGGTACTTGTTTAGGGTATCAAAATATTTTGAGTACTTGTTTATTTAGGGTATGGAAATACTGATATTACTTGCTTAGGGTGTGTAAAATAATGTTCCATACTTGTTTAGGGGGTGCTTTTTCACATTAACACGAATACGTATTTAGGGTACTTTTTGAAAGTCCTAGGACGCACATGATACCCCGCTTGTATGACCACTGAGCACCCTGTGAAATCGACATTATTAGTGAACATTTATGAGAGAAGGAGGCCTTTTTAAATTGTTTTTATTTCATGGTTGCGAGGTTGGTCACCACAAAACCCAATGAAGGAAGCGGGAGGGATGCTAAACATTTTTGTTGGTTTTTTTGTGTCTAATATAGTTTTAGCTACAATCTTAGAAAAAAGTGTTTGAACACTTAATAGGCCTAATGTAAAGTCATCCCCCCCCCCCCCCCCGATCAATGTTGAGTCGCCTAACTTGCCAACCATCAGCCCATGGCCTAGCAAAATTGATTGGTGGGGGAGTGGAGGGGTATGATGAAGGGGAACTTTCAAATTGGTATTTGCACATGACTAATAACGGTATTATGGTAATTAAAAGGTCCAAACAAGGGTCACTGTTGGAACACATTTTTTCTATGATTGAAGCCCTAGAAGGAGTCATTCATAAACAAACTAATGTTCTGCCAATAAGGCCCTTCACAAATGATTTTGAGTTACCTGTTGCAGGTTTAATAAAAAAAAAAGGGACAAGGTGACTTTTTGTCTCGCCTGATGTAATCAGAAAGAGACTATGTTATCACTATTTCTGTCCGGCGTCTGGCGTCCGGCGTCCGCCGTCCGCCGTGTGCTAAGAAATACCTTTGTGACGCGATATCTGGAGATCCGTAAGGCCTATCGTGATGGGACTTGGTGGAGGGAAGGGGGGTGGTGCGTTCTGTTGCTGATTGATTTTTCAAGGTCATCGGGGGTCATACAAGGTCATCGGGGTCAAATATGCTTAAAACTTTTGAGACGCGTTGTGACGCGATATCTAGAGATCCGTAAGGCCTATCTTGATGGGACTTGATGTCAGGGAAGGGGGTGGGGTGTTCTTTTGCTGATTAGATTTTCAAGGTCATTGGAGGTCATTCAAGGTCATCGGGGTCAAATATGCGGTCAAATAAGATCCGTAAGGCCGATCTTGATGGGATTTGGTGGAGGGAAGGGGGTGGTGTGTTCTTTTTGCTGATCAAATTTTCAAGGTCATCGGAGGTCATTCAAGGTCATCGGGGTCAAATATGGGGTCAAATAGATCAGTAAGGCCTATCTTGATGGGATTTGGTGGAGGGAAGAGGGATGGTGTGTTCTTTTTGTTGATTAAATTTTCAAGGTCACCAGAGGTCATCGGGGTCAAATATGGGGTCAAATAGATCAGTAAGGCCTATATTGATGAGATTTGGTGGAGGGAAGGGGAGTGGTGTGTTCTTTTTGCTGAATAGATTTTCAAGGTCATCAGAGGTCATTCAAGGTCATCGGGGGTCAAATAAGATCCATAAGGCCTATCTTGATTGGATTTGGTGGAGGGAAGGGGGATGGTGTGTTCTTTTTGTTCTTAATTTTTCGGGGTCATCGGGGGTCAAATATGGGGTCAAATAGATCAGTAAGGCCTATCTTGATGGGATTTGGTGGAGGGAAGGGGGTGGTGTGTTCTTTTTGTTGATTAATTTTTCGGGGTCATCGGGGGTCAAATATGGGGTCAAATAGATCAGTAAGGCCTATCTTGATGGGATTTGGTGGACGGAAGAGGGATGGTGTGTTCTCTTTGTTGATTAATTTTTCGGGGTCATCGGGGTCAAATATGGGGTCAAATAGATCAGTAAGGCCTATCTTGATGGGATTTGGTGGACGGAAGAGAGATGGGGTGTTCTTTTTGTTGATTATTTTTTCGGGGTCATCGGGGGTCAAATATGGGGTCAAATAGATCAGTAAGGCCTATCTTGATGGGATTTGGTGGACGGAAGAGGGATGGGGTGTTCTTTTTGTTGATTATTTTTTCGGGGTCATCGGGGGTCAAATATGGGGTCAAATAGATCAGTAAGGCCTATCTTGATGGGATTTGGTGGACGGAAGAGGGATGGTGTGTTCTTTTTGTTGATTAATTTTTCGGGGTCATCGGGGGTCAAATATGGGGTCAAATAGATCAGTAAGGCCTATCTTGATGGGATTTGGTGGACGGAAGAGGGATGGTGTGTTCTTTTTGTTGATTAATTTTTCGGGGTCATCGGGGTCAAATATGGGGTCAAATAGATCAGTAAGGCCTATCTTGATGGGATTTGGTGGACGGAAGAGGGATGGGGTGTTCTTTTTGTTGATTATTTTTTCGGGGTCATCGGGGGTCAAATATGGGGTCAAATAGATCAGTAAGGCCTATCTTGATGGGATTTGGTGGACGGAAGAGGGGTGGTGTGTTCTTTTTGTTGATTAATTTTTCGGGGTCATCGGGGGTCAAATATGGGGTCAAATAGATCAGTAAGGCCTATCTTGATGGGATTTGGTGGAGGGAAGGGGGTGATTTGTTCTTTTTGTTGATTAATTTTTCGGGGTCATCGGGGGTCAAATATGGGGTCAAATAGATCAGTAAGGCCTATCTTGATGGGATTTGGTGGACGGAAGAGGGATGGTGTGTTCTTTTTGTTGATTAATTTTTCGGGGTCATCGGGGGTCAAATATGGGGTCAAATAGATCAGTAAGGCCTATCTTGATGGGATTTGGTGGAGGGAAGGGGGGTGGTGTGTTCTTTTTGTTGATTAATTTTTTGGGGTCATCGGGGGTCAAATATGGGGTCAAATAGATCAGTAAGGCCTATCTTGATGGGATTTGGTGGACGGAAGAGGGATGGTGTGTTCTTTTTGTTGATTAATTTTTCGGGTCATCGGGGTCAAATATGGGGTCAAATAGATCAGTAAGGCCTATCTTGATGGGATTTGGTGGAGGGAAGGGGGGTGGTGTGTTCTTTTTGTTGATTAAATTTTTCAAGGCATTACATCCCTTGCATTAACTACAATGCATACCTCTGTGACAGTGCTACATTGTATCATATGTTTCATCATCATTTCTTTCAAGTCACTTTTGATGAACAGGCGAGACGCGCCGTTCGAGAACCGCCTTGTAATTATTAATTATTATTATTATTTTTTTTAATTTTTTTTGAAACTAATTATTTTGTGGTCGCAACCAATTTCCCTACATTTATATCGAGCACTCGGCATTTAATTATTTTCCAAATATGATTAATTTGATACTCAAGTAATAATGCAATCATGTTCTATGTTGGAACATCATCACAGCTGATATGAAATAAGTCAGAAAGTAGCATATAAAGTTGATTGAAAGTCAATTTAAAGGCGAAAATCCTAAATAAAATTGAAATAATTAAATATTTTAAAATTCTCAATTTCGGACGAGGCAACAACAGGAAACTCAAATCAATTATGAAGGGCCTAACATACATTTTTAGGTAAATATAGTATTACCTTGTCTTAATAACTTTGTTATTGTTGAATTGCTATTGACACTTAGGGCATTGATTTCCGCACTGAACTATAAGTATTGAGGGTATCTTGAAATCGTGTCCAAGTATCAGAGGATATTTTCCTGAAATTTAACCTACAGAATTTTCAGGCACCATTATTTTTGTAGGTACTGTAAAAGTGGAAATGTTCGCGCGTGTAAATCTTCGCGCATTGCACATTTTGAACAATTTTGCTTGTTTTTATTTTCGCGATTTTGAGCTTCCATGCATAGACCTACATACAAAACGAATATATTCGCGCGTTTTAATTTTCGCGCTTGCTGATTTGAGCGTGAAAAGCGCGAAAATAAATGTAGCGCAAACATTTCCACTTTTACAGTATTGTTTTTGCCCTCAGACGCAACACTTGAAACGTGGATAATGCTGGGTAGACATTTTTGCACCGATATAAAGTACCAAAATATATGTGTGAAAATTAAAGAAGACAAATATATATACTCTCATTTCGTCAGTTGTTTCAAATTGTCCACATGTGAAAATTAAGTATGCACAAATAGCTTCTTGACTTTGGTAAAAAAGAGAATGGCTCAGGGGGTGTCGGATGGCTAGTGAGTGATGACAAGTACTGCGGGCTGACTGAACAAGCAAGCGGAAACAACCAATTATGTTAAGTTATTAGGTTTGGACAACGATCTGGTCAGGACTGTGTTAGATTACGATAATGGATCTCATAGTGACCAAGTCATTGCATTATAAATAATGGGGAGGGATAAACTTATAAATGACACATGCATTTGAAAATGGGTAAGAAGAGGGGAGAGGAGAGGGAGATTTTGATAAATAGAGGCTAGAGAAATTTCAGGAAGATCAATCTGTCCATGGACATTTTTGTATGGGGAGGGAATCTTGATGCCCCAAAATAAAAGACAACAACATTTTGATAGAAAGCATTGCTGTTTGTTTAGAGTGATATTCATATTATGACATAAGGCTTAAAATACTAAATATTATTGAAATAATGCATTGAGAAAATATATGATGATGATGTCAATGATTGTTTTGTTTACAAATTCCAGCTTTAAAAGTAGTAAATCTTGGCCTACGATTTATATAAAATGGAAAAATTCAATTATAAAAAACACAACATTTGAAAACCCAAACAAACAATCAAAAACCCACATGAGCCTGTCTGCCTATTAAGTATTTAACATAAAATTGTGTGGATAAAAAATGCAAATCGACATACATTTGAATTAAAAAAAGCAAACATTATTTTTTAAACATTATTTTTTAACCTGGATTTCAGGATTTGTTGACGTTCAAGCCAAACAAGCAGTATAGCAAATCATCAAAAGCATGCTCTTAGTCATAATTGATTTGAACTTGAGCTCTGTACTGATCAATTTGTAGCAGATGATACCATCAGCTATCAGCCCGATAATTATGAGCTACAATAACAATAGAAAATTAGATATGTTTGATATTGATTGTTTATATTAAGTGTTGTCAGAAACTCAAGCATAATAATGTACTTATATTTATTTTACAGTTTCACATATTAGACAAATCTGAGGTCAATTGACCATTTAATTTGATTATTATTGATACGTTCAATCACACAGCCTACTCAGCCTTTTTACCTTAATTACAATGTAGCAGTTGTAATGAAGGTTATCGTCAAAGATTGGTCTCCTTACCACCACTTAATATGTCCTCATAGAGCGTGTTTCTGCTGGGCAAGTTACCGCTAATAAACGCTAAGTTTGCCAAGTAGAAACAGGCAGAACCGGGCAATAATCGGTATTTTTGGTAATCCCAAAAACCTTCACAAAGCAGGTTTGGAACCAGCAATAATCGGCAATAATCGGCAATAAACCCAGCAGAAACAGAAAGGTGATTCTTAGCGGTTTGCGCCGTGAACCGTGTCACGCTGGGTTATACATATTATTGTGAAACAATCTTTTTCAGGTGCGGTGGCATTGTTTGGTTTTACAAAAAGTCAAATGTCGTGGCCCATCGATAAACTTACCGGTAACTTTTCGCGAGCAGAAACAGGGGGGATTAAAAACTGATCGATTGAAACTTAGCGTTTATTACCGGTAACTTTTTGCAGTGTCCCAGCAGAAACACGCTCATAGAAGACATTTGAATGAATCCACGATCCTTTGCAACACTGTGCACTAAGTTCACGTCTTTCATAAAATGACATTTCCATAACATTTGACTTGAGACATTCACCTGTGTTTGTTAATATTTGTTGTTATATTGTCTATTGTATACACCGTGGGTTGGTAAACTGCTTTATATTATAAACCCAAAAAAGATAATTGAAATGGAACAAATGCATCATGGGAAGGTGTAAGTTGTCTCCTCTGTTTTGTCCTGTGGCAATCAGTTTGTCTGCCCAGGATATTCAGGAAAGGCAGAAATTCATCACATTTTCCGGAGGCTCTTTCCTCTTGATATCATTCTTCTGGTCATTGAGCTTATTCGATGTTGATGATAATCTCAATGAAGCATAACAATAAGCCTTAAGGTTTGTTTTATCTTGTAGCAATATCAAACTCCAAATTTAGGGAAGTTAGGCATTGTGGGAGCCATTCTCAGATATTGGGGGGTGGGGGTGCATGGAATTTAAAGACAGGTGGAAATTGGGACAAGGATTGGATTTTTCTTCATTGAAAACAATTGTGATTCCAAGTAGGCTAGCTCTTATCCAAAAAACATGTTCATGTTATTGCAAAGCTCCATTCTTGTCAGACTACATTTAACAACTCACCCCAATTTATATACTTTGACATTTTTGAGATTTTTATTGAAATAAAGTGGCGCCATTTCTAAATATTTCAGGAAATGACGCCTGAAAGAACTAGCTCCTTTACTCTCCTGAAGTGCTCAACGAATAGCAAGTGATACTGTCAAAATATATATCTGGTGCCTTGGTCTTCTTGGGTTGCCAGCTCAATGAGGGCGGATGATTTGATGCGTAATCATGTGGCGAGTTATAAGGGTATCCCGATCGAGTTCCACAAGGTTTATAATGTTATTTTGTGTGGGGTAAAGGAAATCAGTTGTTTCATTTTCAATGAAATTAATGCAATGCAAGTATTCTTTTAACCCTAACCAATTTGGGCACTTTTTTCAGGGGGTTTTTCTGCGCGGATAAGAGTGACCCAAAAAATCACCGTGACACCACCCCCCACCCCCCCACCCCCCCCACCCCCCCCCCCCACACACCGGGATTTGAACCACGGACCTCCAGCACCAGCGGCTTAGGATTCCCCACTACACCACGGGTGTCAAGGCTACTTGGCGGAGTAGCCAAGTATATAGCCTGAGTCCATTTTATCCTCAAAAAACTTGCACGCCGGGTGGAACATAGAGATTGGCTCGTTGGATTTGGCAGGATTAGGGTTAATAAAAATTCCATTGCATTGGTGTTAAAAACTGCAGTGTTCAAAAGTTGTGCTAACTGTCAATATTATGTAACGAAATGTGTGGTTAACTCTCTTTTCTCACAATGCAACTCACCAGCCGTGCTAAACGGTCAGATATGTGATCCTGTTTCCCTGCGAGTCACAGGAGAGCGCAACGAGGTTCCCTGCGAGGGCGTACTCCAAAAGCAATCCCCAAAGCTGCTAAACTAACACTGAGCGGGTGCTGTTCCCATTTATAAATCCTCTTGTGTAAAAATGTTGACACTAGTTTAGCATGACAAATCTCGAGTGCTTCCCAAACATAAAAGAGGGCATTTTGACTTGGAAAGGTTTTTTTCTTTTCTTAATCAGAGCAGTGTTAAGAGCAGTATGGGTCCTATTCTCTCACTAAGTTAGCTTACCATACAGGGGCCTCAATGTGAAGGCTTGTTAAAATGCTACTAGAGTTACCAACACTATCAAGTGATTTTGTTGAAATGAAGATGTCAGAACTACTATTCAGCATAGCTCACTGTTGGTTTTAGTGATTGACCTATATATTTATTATAATGGCTTAGGTGACACACAAAAAACACCTGTTAGAATGAATGGCCAAACAGTCCCATTTATTTTATTTGTGGGGATTAAAAATCCAAAAAAAAACACACACACAATTTGTCATTTAAAAAAAAAAAAAGGCAACAATTCCCCAAAAAGAATGCCACAACGACTGACCCTACCTGAGAGGTCTGTTTACCAGTAGAACAGTGTGGTTTTATTTTTTCGTCACCTTAGTGGGAAATAAATTATTTGAAGAATGTTTGTAAATTAAGATCTTAATATATATGACTTGAAGACAGGTGTCACAACAATATTTGACAGGCTGTCTGTATTCTTGGTTTAATCTATTCTGTCTGTCGTTACTAAAATTAGTGATAAGATATATCACAGTCTATATTAAATAGTCATCTTTTTTCGCAGTGATCCATGAATATTTACATATTTGTGGTTTGATCAATTCTGTTTTAACTAAATATAGACCACATACTTCAATCGTTTCAGGATTTATTAATTCATATCCATCTGTCCTTCAATTACGATGGTCAGATACCTACAAATTGTGATATGTTAAAGTGACAGCTGTACAAATATCAATATTTATCACCAAATGTGCACCTCATTTGAAGGAATATCCAATATGTAATGCATAAGACTTTAATGGCGCTCTTCATCAAATAAAATCTCATTGTTTGAATACCAATGTAATAACCAAAATACTAAGCTTAGTTGACACAAAAAACCCACATAATACCCGTTCTACAGGCTTGATTTTAATATAGAAATTGGTGAGAATTTTGTTATGTTTTTGGGATGTCAAATTACACTATACAGCAACATTTTTAGAGATTTAAGAAAATAAGAAAAAGAGATCATTTTGAAGTGGGGAACCGACCGTAGAACTGGGCTTCTTCTTTTTTTGTCGCCTTATACCAAGTGCTCAGAACCCGTTTGAAATAAAGGTCAACATTTTAACAACATCTACAAAATGATATCCCGAATATGACTGCAGCTAGGTTTTGTTGCTCTGTCAGTGGTAGGGACAACCAAATTCAATCTATCCTACAAATCAGGGCATCCACCAACATCTTCATAATCCTTAACCTCCTATATTTACAGGTGAATTCCAGTATATAATGTAAACTGAAACACCTGTTGTGTATACAAAAGCAATAGGAGTCTAGTCCTGTCCAAATAGCGGGGCAAACATCATGTATTCATTGATTTATGCCAAGTGTTTCCAAACCCATTATGAATGCCAAGTCAATGACATTATCCAAATGTAGGACATGGATGTCATTAGACTTTGAATAAATACTGTAAAACAACTTTATTTCGCTAGCAATTTAATTTTGCTAATTTCGCTGTTAATGATCCAATTCGCCAAATCAAATCGCAGACAATAATATTATTTATAACAGTTATATAAAGAAAGATGATACAAATTAGGCAAATTAAATTGCAGCAAAAAGTTAACTAAATGCTAATTCGCTAAATTAAGTTGCTGTGAAATTAAACTGTTTAACACTAGTTTGTGATACTAAGAGTAAGAGTTTTTGACCTGTTATAATGGTCGTGGATCGGTTGAAAAATCTATCGGCTCCTTGTGGCGTGATTTTCTGTCTATGTGATGTATCAAATTACTTACGTATACATTTAAACATTTTGGTATTTTGAAGGGAAAAAAATACTTAGGAATGGTAGAACTCCTGACCCAAAAGTTGAAGGTTCAAGTTTTGGGAGAACAGATTGTTATGTTCCTCAAAACAAATGCCTATTTTACAGGATAGAAAGTGTCAAAGTAGTACATTTATATCAATACAATATAATTATTATTATTTCCTGAAAGTCATTAATCAACTGCAATATGAGGAGTTTTAATATTCACCAAGAGCATTGAAGTAGGTCAAACACTCAAACATACAAAAACAGTAAATAGAATCAGTGGATAAATTGAATTGTATTCAGGGAAGCAAGAATGGTGGATTACAAATAGACAAATTATCTGTGGTTTAACATACAATTCCCCATTTACCTATGTATAAAATACGAGCTAAGAATGAATACAAGTATTGCGTAGCATTTTAAAAGCTAAGTTGCATGCTGCAGGAATGTGTTGCAAATATGAACAGATCTTTTGTGTGTGTGATTTGGTTCAATTGTCCAATTTTTCTTCTTTTTTTCATACATAATCTAGTTATTTGTTTATTACTTTAATTGGTATGAATGAATGCCAACCCCTGTATTAATGTAATGGTTTGCAGCTTCAAATTTATTTTTCTAACATCAATTTATCATCCATACATCTATTGAAGGTTGGGTGTCTGCCAGTATGTGTGTTTCTTTCACATACTTGTTCATGCTCGGCCTGTTTCAAACAATTTCATGTGTTGTTAATTTTTTTCGATTTTGTGTTCCTACACACACATTGACACAATATTTGCCCATTTCTATATATCATGCGACTTTTACTGTGCTTGAGAAAAAAACCCACCAAATTTATGTAGCTGGAAAATGTCAGAAAATGACAACAACAAAAAGAAATCCTGTCCTACAGGCAAACTGACCTCTGAGGTTGGGTTGGACAGTCAGTCACCCCCCCCCCCCAATTTTTTTTTTCCTATTCAAAATGTCACAAAAATCACAAAAAAGTGTTTGACAAACTGGAAAAATGATAATTTCATATTCATTTGCATGTGGTCCCCCACCCAATTTTGTTTGTTGGGAAAGGCCTCACAGAATAGGGTTTTTTTTAGGTGGTGGTGGGGGGGGGGGGGGGGGGGGGGCGGGGGGTGGGGGGTTGTCATCTTAGGCCAAAAAAAGAAAAAGTTGTGTTGCCCTCAGCGACCGACCCTAAAATCGTTAAAAAAAAATTGGGGAAAAAAAATGTTAAAAAATAAAAATAAAAAATCCGACCGACCTACCCAAATTAAAATTTTTGGCACTTGAGGGCAACACAACATTTTTTTTGGCCTTATAGGCATTCCATGGTATAGCATTTTTGTAGTTGAACTTCCATGGTAGCATTTTGTAGTTGAACAACCTGGTAAAGGCATGTTTACACATTATCATAAAATATTCCATTGTTGTAAATGGGACATCAATCACGATTCAAAGTTAAATGTCAACCATTCACCACACTAGTAGTGTTGACATCTTGAACACAATACAATACATACAATGAAACAATGATACAATACATGTTGACTATCATTTAAACTAATATTGGCATCGAGAGCATGAATGACAGAGTGCATTTTCTATCTACGGTGTCAAGATTTTTTGGGTGTTACCTGCATGACCTGGGAACGATCACATAAGAAACAAATCTAGATCAAGCAGGAGGGGGAGGATAGGGGATGCTGCTTGATTTCATTGATTGAATCTGCAAAATAGGCTCAACCTTCACGTGTAAGCATTAAGAAAGAATGTAAGGGTGTAATCATTGCGCAGTGGAGCAAAATGATGTTCGAAGTGGTTGAATGTGCTAAAATGAGCTGATTTTAGCATAAGCATACAATGTGCAGGGGTGAGGGTAATGAGCAGCAGTTGGGGATGCTCCAACTCTCAAATCAACCATGGGTCACATATCAGTGCTCATAGCCATTTGCCTTACTATTTTTAAGTTCATGTAACTTCTGTGCGCTACGGTACCGTAATAATTCTGACACTGTTCCGCCACACAATTTCCATTTATCGCCTGAACTTGTTGATCTCCCAATAGTGGGTTGGTTCCCTTTTATGAAACTTTTGACCCCTATTCACCTCCTGCCTATAAAATGCCAATGCCAGAGTAGTCCTATAGGACTACCCTTGTTGAGCGCAATTCAACAGCTAGGATGACATGACTCAGTGTTTCTATATTCAATCTTAGTATATCCCTTGAAACAGTGGCCCTATGAGGATGGCTAATGCCAGAGGGGTTAGTTGCTTTGGTAAACATTCCCATCATGATCATCCAGCTTGCTGTTGCACTGAGGCCAAAATATGAAAAGCACTGTTTGGTAGTGGGTTGATTTAGTCGGAAAATGTTGTAAGACTTTATTTTATTTATACTCATACTTTTGATGAGAAAGGTGAAAGGTTAAACCTTTGGGAAGTTCTACTTTATACATGCTGAAGGGCCAGAAAAACACACAAGGTTTTTGACAGAACAGTAACGGTATAACTATAAGTCATACACCTTATTTGATGAGTCTTTTCCTGTCTCAAGTTCAGTTTAGTAAAAGTGGACACTTTCAATCAACACACAATTTTGTGTGCAACACCGAAAAAGCTCAAATATATGTTTCTATTTACTTTTTTCTGTTAAAGAGAACATGATAGATTTATTTTCACTCTTGTACATATTAAATTTGATATACGAAAATAACGATTTTTTTTTTGCGAGGACTGTATGTGTAAAATGTTTGTTGTGCTACACATGTGAACTTATTTTGTGCGCTATAAAGGTTGAGCAAAGTGTTTGAAAGACATTTTGATGAGTTTATAGTCGATATTGTATAGCAACAAACAAAAAATCACAATTTCAGCAATACACAAAGAATGTTTCGTTTATTTCAGAAAACAAAATACTGAAGCATTTAAAAAATGTCCCGCTTTTGAATTAAATGTCATTTATGTTATCACTCTTTTTGCAATCGAACCAGCTACTGCGAAAATAATAAAACACAAATATATTTCTTTTGAGTATAGGTCTATGTGATGAAGCTATGAATCATGAATTTTAAAACATGCAAAAACAATTGAAAATCTGCAAAGTGCGACAAATTAATCACACAAATTATCACTTTTACTTTAATAGCTGTATTATTGTTTTAGGGTCATCTGGGATCAAGATATTTATATGGATTGATCGACATTCCTTATAATGTGTGCCAATCCAGGCTGAGAGGATTTATACCCCCCCCCCAAAAAAAAAAAAAACACCCCACCCAACCCCAACAAGGTTATCGCAGGGTTGACCTCATATATTTGGCAATTTAATATTTTAGACAAAATATTGTCTGTTATGACTGCAAAGGAAGGATATGACACAATCTGTTTGTTTAGAAGGAGGGCAAATTTATGCTGTTGAAATAATACAGTTTCTGCAGCTTCGGTTGTATTTCGGAACACTAAATTTTGCAGTGGTGTAGTAGTACTAGTACCTTGGGGTATGGTATGGTGTGGGGATCAGGCCTGGAAATAGCACCCGCCCATACCGGGTAACTGTTTGGTCGGCTGGTTGAAGATACAAAAGTACCTGCCAGACTGGCGGGTAAACACTTTTGAACTAACTGTGTAAGTGTGTTACACTGACCGGTGGAATTTCTGCCAGACAAGTAAGTTTTTGTGAGTTACCTGCTTGACTGGCTGGTTGACAAAAAATCTGAAGTTACAGCCCTGGTGGGGATGAGGTGCAGAATACCCCCCTTCCCCTGATGGCATAAGGCTGCAAACAATTGTGTATTTAGGTTCAATTTTGCCACTTAGTTGGCATATCAACCTGTTGCCATTATGTTTGTTATATTGACCAGGTAAATCCATCCCCCATTCTAACTTCTCCTTGTACTTTTGATTGTAAAGTAGATATTGTTGTTCTATTTCTAGGGCTTATGTTGGGAATAAACATGACAAACAATTTTGTATCTTATCTTAGCAAGTCATGCTTTAGTGACTATACTTTTTTCAAGAAATCTCTGAGCCATGTAAGTCAACAACCCTCGTTGAGAAACCGATATATTGTTTGATAGAGGGCAGCATTTAATTGATTCCAGTGATGGCAGGACAGTGATCGTATTTGTCAAAGCGATTTGCTTATTCATACTACTAACATTCAATAATTCATACCTATGATCCATAAATCAAAACATGCAGATGTTTTTGGTAATGAATAATTAAATCTCAAAGAACACTCAATAAACTGTATTCATAACAGTACTATTTTTGTGTCCTGTCTATACGAATATTGGAAGCCAAGGAAGTTACATAACATACAAAGACTAGACTGTAGTAACATCACACTATGTTGGATCTCTTGAAAGTTTAATGAACTTTGCCATGTCATTTTGGCATGTGTAATTAATGATTAAGCGGTTATCATTGTCATGCAATAGTAAACACTGATAGATGTATCCTACTGTAAACTGTCATCTAGCTGTCGTCATAGATCCTCACAGACTATAAAGTGGCAATTGAAGTCAGCATAATGTTTTGGTGATCGTTTTAAACCTAAAACTTGAAAATAACATAACTTTTAGATTCGATTACGAGACGTAAGCTTTTGAGTAACGGCCGTCCGAATCAGGCCTGGAAAAAATGGGCAAATTAGGAAGCTCCTTGCCGGGGAAACTTGGTCATTTGGAGGGACATTTTGCTTTATCATATAAAGAAATACATAAGAAATAGTGGGACATTTTGGTTAGCTTTCCAGGAAATCACCATTTTTCCAGGCCTGGTCCAAATCATGTCATGGTTAACTAACCTGAAGTCTAAAGCTGGAATTTTAACCCTAACTGTTCTAGCTGTTAACTAGTCCTGAAGCACTAACCAGCAAGAGTAAGCCAAGACTGTGTCTGCCTTGTGAATCATTCAACCATGTCAACTTTGGACAGACACTCTAGACTAGCGGTCAAGTTTTCCTTAGCTTGAGACTAGTGACCGCTGAACAGGCCTATAGTTATTTGTCACTGTTCAGTTGATTTTGGGTGGAGGTTTGTGGCTGTCTGAGCGAGTCAGAAAATCAGTCTAAAAATAGCATCAATACTGTTTGTACTTTGTCGATCCCGCACATTTTTATTTTGCCCGGTCATTGTATAGAGCTGAAAAAATAAAAATCTTGTAAATTAGAAATGATGAAATTATAACTCTGCATTGAGTTTCAAGACTTGAATATATATTTTCCTAATGGGCTGGGAAGTCAAAATATTCAGGTTTCAACTAGATATTCAGGTTTCAATTAGGAGGGGAGGGAATTTTTTTTAGCAGAAATATGTCAAATTTGTTATAGATTCTGAATACCTTATTATTTGTTTCAAACCTATTAGATTAGAAAAAGTTTCACTTCACCAACAAAGAAGATTTTAAGGATATCCCACAATGCATTGCGCGAACGCCAGCCAACTAAAGCTTTTTTCACACGATGCATTTGTCAAGCTCTTAAGTTTGAGAAATAAGATAAAGGAACACTGATAACTGATTTGCTCATTGATGTAAAGAGCTCCAACGATGAATGAGCTATGAAGCCATGATTTTGTGCATATGTATATAATGGGAACCGAGACAAATTTGACACCAGATTGAAGGCATTTTGCAAAAACGCAATGCATTGTGGTGGTGTCTTTAACATCTCCTTTGCTTCACCAATAAACAAATGCATGCCAAAGTTATAATGCAACACGCTACAGTTTGTCGTGCACAAATTTAACACACATTTTGAGCTCGGACAAAGTAATCCTTTTTTATGCGCTCGGAGTTCCGAATTGACCATAAACAGTTCTGTACTAATTTAACTCAATGTTTGCAATAGCTTATTAGCCTATATCTGCCATATCTATTCAAGCTTTTCCATAAATTGATGAATATTTTGTCAAGCGTTTGCAATTTACGTAACAAGCAGCCGAGCACAACGATCTAGTTATAATACATCATTTCTCTATTATAAATTTAGATTAGCAGGAAGAGATAACAGAGCCAAATTTCATTATCTGCACAGTGACTGTTTCCTGAAAAGGGATTCTTTTGGTTTCCCCCCTCCCCTGGCGTTCAATCCCTCTGGGGTCACAAGTTGGGCTTGACATCATATAATGTGTTGATGGGTCCCTAGATGATGTATAAAATTTAGATATTCTTGCTCAGTTCTGATCAAAATTTGAAACATATCTATTAGATGATGTCTGATTCATAATTTTGAGTTTTACGCTATATGACTTATACAGGGGGGAAAACGAGGCAGAAAATGGGGGGTAGGGGGGGGGGGGGGGGGAATGGGGTGGTGGTAAGAAACCCTGAATTTTCCCACACTTAACGGGCATCTGGTACAGTAGCTATTTGAAATATAGTTGCTCATGTTCAGACCCAGGGGTAAGAGCACTCTGATATATTTTGATCAAATGTGTTTTTGGTTCTTGAACAAGTGTAGAGCAGACTGCCCAAAGGTTATACATGGGATATATTTCTTTATACATGCTGAAGGGCCAGATGGAGATAGGTTTTGACAGATCGGTGACAATATCATTATATTCCACTGTATTGCTTTGTAACACTAACTCTATAGGTGCTACAAATTCCATCTCTACTAAACCATGTGCATGTGGCCATAACCGTGTGGGTACGCTTGGAATTTGGATGACTTTTGCGTGTGGTGAAATGAAGAAAAAAAACACGAATATTTCTTGCCAATTTGGAACTGATTAAACCATAGTTGGGTTATACATATCCTACATGTACATCCCTACAGCTGCATTCTTACATTGAAATGGATTGGGGATGGGGTGGGGTGAAAATGGGGTTACTTTTGGGGTCAAAACTAAGTACCATTATTTGTAAATGGTAAATCATTTTGAGCATCATTCCTGATGTTACTTTAGAACCGATCAAATTAGCACATTTATATTTTCATGCAATCTGTTCAGTAGGCGCAAAAATATGTAGCGCAAATAATTGCCCTATTTCCATAAGCTAAGAGAGTAAAGTATATATTATTATGCAATTAAGAAGGGATTTCTAGTGTACAGTTGATAAGCCCATGGGTGTTCTCTATGTCATCATTAGGTTTGTAGATGGGTGGCATATTAGTCAAGTACTGCACTGCTAATCCGTATAAAGGATATAGGAAGCTTAGCGGCGTAATTGTATATAGCGCAACATTTTGACTCGCACATAATTATAGATTTGAAGGATACGTGCACGTAGTATGTCTCTGTCAACCCTGGCAAAGAAAAAAATTGAGTAGACGGGAGATGCTTAATTTGTTGGCAACGTTCAAGGAAACAATTATGGAAACGTTTAGGAAACTGAAGACAAATGCTGGGGGGGGGGGGGGGGAGGGGTTTGAGAGGTAGCTAGTCAACCTGGTCTTCGATCTGGGTCTGATCGATCTCTCCTAGTTGTTCAACGTACAAAAAACTCTGCCGCAGATAAATCTTTCACTGTTGCTGGTCCTAAACTATGGAATGATCTACCCAACAACATCAGACTCTGTGAATCCTTACAAGTTTTCAAAAACCAACTGAAGACTCATCTGTTTCCTACTTAATTGTTCTTTCTGTATACATGTAGTACTAGTTTTTATTGGTACATTTTGATTTGTTTGTTGATTGTACCTTTTTGTTTTGTTTGTTTGCTGCCAGCGCCGTGATCTAAATGTAATAGCGCTTTATAAAATCTCATATGTATGTATAGATCTGAGGAATGCTTTATTTTATTTGTGTGGATAGCTTTGATGGAGAGTCATTATGATGTTATGTTGTAACTATGAAAACTGGCAAACTTGTAACTCGTAACATAACCACCTGTTGCCATGCCTCTGTTAATATCGAACCGATGCGTATCATGCGTCTGATTTCCCGCCTCTCTGATCTGATTCATTCCTATAAATCAGAAAGCGATGTCATTGCATGATGAATGAAATCCGGCTGAAGGCTGGTGTTAGGGGAGAGGACTATTAAGGCTGCGTTTTGACGATATATGGGAAATTGTGAAAGGAAATATCCATTATTTTCTTGTCTATTTAATTTGATGGATCAAATGAATTGATGGAAGGAGATACAAGAAGTTTTTTCATAGAAGAGGTTAATTCGAAGAACGTGTCAATATTTTTTCCAATGTATTAGTATTATCAAATACTGCAAGATCAATATTCTGTCGAAGTCAGAAACAAATACACACTACTAAATGACACCTGTGATGACAATCCAACAGTGAGATATGGAAACTTTATCACAGCAAATCAAGAAACTGCCGAGAAACTACTACCAAAAATATGTAAGAAGAGGCAAAAGGCACTGTGTTATAGTAGAAAAGTAGAAACTGCCAGAAAGAAGCTAAGGCAGACATATGAGAAACATGTCACAAACGACAGTAAAGAGTCTGCACAAGAGTTTGAAGCAGGTAAACGAGAACTCGACCAAGCCTATGATGAAGTAAATTCTGAATACCTGGACAAGAAATTAAAAGAAGTGGAAAAGGCAACCCTAAACATGCAACACAGATTATCTTGGGAGCTCATTAATGAAGTAAGTGGAAGGAAAACCTCTAGGAATGGTATCCTCAAAGGAAAGACAAAGGAAGAACGTGTCAATAATTGGTACTGCCACTTCCAACAACTCCTAGGAAATCCACCGGTAGTGACTGATAAAGATGAAGACATCCCAAAGATTTTCGAAGAACTACCAATTAAGTGTACTGCCTTCAATAACACTGAGTACCAGAAAGCCAAGAAATCTATCAAGGAGGGGAAAAGTTTTGGAGAGGACAACATTCCACCTGAACTCCTGACAAGATGCAATCTTGATGATTTAATACTGGATATCTGTAATAAGGCCCTCCTAGAAAAACAAAAACCTGACCAGTGGGCAATATTGAACCTGATACCAGTCCCAAAATCTGGTGACCTAAGTCAAGCAGGAAACTACAGAGGCATATGTCTGAACTCTATTGTGGCCAAGACATATAACAGAATGATTCTCAACAGAATAAGACCTCACCTAGATGAATTACTTCGAACTAACCAGAATGGCTTCCGCGAGGGAAGAGGCACTACCTCACACATTCTTGGACTCAGGAGAATCATCGAAGGTATACATTCCAATAATCTCTCTGCAGTCATAACATTCATTGATTTCAAAAAGGCATTCGACACCATACATCGTGGGGAAATGATCAAGATACTCAAAGCATACGGTGTCCCACAGGTTATAACAGATGCAATTGATGAAACTTACAGAAACACAAGAGCCAAAGTCATATCACCTGATGGCGACACGGAACTGTTCGACATCCTAGCAGGAGTACTCCAAGGAGATACCCTTGCCCCCTACCTATTCATAATCATCCTTGATTACTGCTTAAGAATAGCTATCAGTGGGAGAGAAGAGGAACTAGGATTCACCCTCAAGCCTAGACAAAGTCGAAGAATAGGGCCAAAGAACGTCACTGATCTTGACTTTGCAGATGACATAGCGTTACTTTCTGACACTAAGGAGCAGGCACAGAAGTTGCTGAAATATGTTGAGGAAGCAGCACTCAAAACTGGGCTCCACATGAATGCCAAGAAAACCAAATGCATGGTATTCCACCAAGCACAAGCGGTACAGCTAAAAACCTCTGATGGAAGTAACCTAGACAACGTAGAGGACTTCAAGTACCTGGGAGCTTGGGTTGGTAGTAGCCAGCATGACATAAAAGTACGTAAAGCACTTGCTTGGAAGGCCTGCAATGCTCTGAACAAAGTGTGGAAATCCAGCCTCTGTCGAAAAATCAAAATCAGACTTTTCCAAGCTACTGTTCAAAGTGTTCTACTGTATGGAGCTGAGACATGGACCATCACCAACAGACTGAATAAATCTCTAGATGGATGCTACACTAGAATGCTGAGAACTGCACTCAACATTAGTTGGAAAGATAAGGTACCAAACAAAGACCTGTATGGAAACTTACAAAAGGTATCAGAAAACATCACAGATCGAAGGATGAGATTTGCAGGACATTGCATGAGAAGAGAAAATGAGATTGTATCCGACCTGCTGCTATGGAGACCCAAACACGGACACACATCTGTCGGCCGCCCAGCCTTAACATACTTGGACAACTTGGCGAAAGACACAGGACTGAGGAATGATGAGGAGATGAAAGCATGCATGAGGGACAGAGTAGTTTGGCGAGCCATCACGAAGACCGTTCGAGAACGACATAAGTAGTAGTAGTAGTATTAGTATTATTATCAACTGAAAATGTATGAATTTCAATTGTTTGGAATCCAACGGTATGAATAATATTTGAACCAGTTGAACTCCAAAAATGCAGCATTTATATAATTATAATAAGGATTTTTTGTTAAATGGATATTAATTGCCTGGATATTCTAAATGTATCTTTTGTGTCATCTTTGATTGGTGGTGCCCCCTTAGATACTTGTGTTTTATCAGATCAGCTTGCCATATATAGCATTGTTGATGCTATTTAGATCCTTGTATTGCTATTGATAAAATAAAATCTTGATAAAAAGATAGATTTGCTTCGTGTTTAGTTATAGACACGGGTGATTTTTCTGTAGAGGTTATGATAAACTAACCCGCAAGTTGCTAATCTAAACTGTATTTCAATTGATTCTAACACAGATGGTGTTTTATATTTAGCCAATAATAGCCTTTTAAAAATTGGGGAATTAAATGTGAGAAGGACTAATGATGTTTAGAAGTACAATTTTGATTGGATAGGTAATGTTTCTATAGTGCGATCCACCAATCAAATAAGCCGTAAATAAGGTGGCACTAGCACTCGAGAGAGATAAGTATATTTGCAACACGTTGACGTTGTGTTAGTTTGAGGTACAGAAATAAACCTCGATGCTATATCTGTCGCTAGTGACTGACGTCACAGTGTTGAATTAGCTGATGGTAATGATATTAGTAATTTTTTACAGAGTGTGTGGGAGGGGTGTTAGACCATCAGGATCAGACATGTACCTTTTGAGACGTATTAACATAGTGTGGCATTTTATCTCAACACCTGAAAATTAGAAAGGGCTTTAATGCTTTCTGTCTCTACAGCATTTGATCTTGGCCATTATTGGCTCAATAACTGACAACATTTTATTTTAGACCAATCAAGAAAAGTTTTAGGGGCCAAAGATCCTGGATGAGTGTCCTGTCTAATAACAGTAATCGATCTTAGCCATGATTGGCTCAATAAATGATGAAGTTCTATTTTTGACCAATCAAAAAAGGATTTAGAGGCCAGTGATCCAGGAGGAGTGTCTTGTCTAAACAGCAATTCAATAGCCATGCTATTTTTGAACAATCATGAAAGGTTTTAAACGCCAAAGATCCTGGAGGAATCTCCTGTCTTACCGGAAATTGATTTTGGCCATTATTGGCTCACTAAATAATTGAAGTTCATCTATTTTTCACCATCATTTTCCAAGTAGTAAATGTATCGTCATATTGTTATTAACCCCAGGCTCCTGGATTTTTAAAGATAAATGGACATAATTATTAATTATGTGATTGTTTAGCTTAGTCAATAATGTCTCTTATTAGTGTCATTCCTTTCAAGACTGTGATATTTCTCCTTGCCATTAAATCATTAAAGATGGTGCATTCATTGGGATTCAGCATGAGACATTTTGCATTTTACATCCATAACCTCCGTTAATGTCAAACTTATTTCAATCAAGCTACAGATTCAGCATCTGTACGGCCTGTTTAAAAGCCCTATAATCTGTTCACTATATTTTTGATCAGTTCCAAATTGGCGCATGAAGGCAACAAGCGCACTGTGTATCGTATGTGTGACGCGTGCGTGTGGCCAAAACCGTGTTCGTGTGCAGGGAAAGCTTGGATTATTTTTACGCACGAAGAGATAAAAAACTAATATTTCTCACCAATTGGGAACTGATTAAACTATAGAAGATGGAAGATACCTAAACATCTTGCAACGCAATCTAATGGTAGTTTGTTAACATTTAATTTGTATTACACTTCCAAGTACTATGTGTAGAACTGGCCCCACACGCGATGTTTGTAGTTGTGAAATTTGTGGGTCATTACATTTCCAAGAACTACGTCAAATGTCATCAAATTTACAACAATGAAAAGGTTGTAATATTAATACACGAAATATTAGGGAGAAACGAGCGCTAATTCCCTGGTCAGGGTCATCGATCGCAAGATGCATTTAATGCCAATGATCTCCGGTACTAGCAAATTAAACAATTTCCCTGCGGCTCATACTTGCTACACATTTTGAACTGTGAAATCTTCAACCTGACTTGAATCTTTAAAAAAAAAGATGCTTGCTTGTCTGTGAGTATATATCATGTCAGTCGCCGTTTTTTTTTATATATGCAAGTCTTGTGGTGATTAATTGCATTTTTATGTGTTACTTATAAGAAGGTGTTATATAGGTATGGATAGTACGTGCGGGTTTGCGGACCTTAAACATTGAGGGGATAGCGCCAGTAATGATGGCGGATCATTAATTGCTGCCAGGTGTTAAATCAGTCTAATGCTGTGCAGCCCTTTTACGGCAAAAGGATGTATCTTATATGTACTTTCCTAATGATATACTTCCTTCTAACATGGATCGTGTTAACTTGGTTCAATATTCCTCACTTACGAAAAGGCTGCAACTTGAAAGTAAATAAAAGTAATATACCACCTTTTACCACTACCTGATTTTTGGAGAAAAGGCTAACTTTGATCATGTTAAAAGGAAGTATACTGTTAGGAAACTACATATAAGATACATTCTTTTGCCATAAAAGGGCTGTGTGTACTTAGTCAAAATGGAAAATTATAAATGGCAGCAATTGCAGAGAACATGGTTCGCAGCGAAAGTACCTCGAGATTACATAGGGTTTTTGTGTGTATTAAACCTGTTCAGGGGATCAAAACACACAGGAGGTTATCCTGCCTAACATCAATAATCATAAGGATGTGTGTTTGAATAAGAAAGAATGCCTCCTATATAATACTTTTGACTTATTCATCATTTTATGCGTGAATGTAATCAAAGACATTAATGTAATGATGCCTTTGCAAAGATGCATTGCCCGTGCTATAAATAGACCACTTTAATGAGAAGTCGTAGGAAATGACGCTTTTTCATTGAGCCACAGAAAAGCTGTTCGGTGGGCGGGTGTAGATAGAGCATGCAGCGAGAGAGTGCGAAAGATGGTGATATTTCATCAAAATGTCAGGCTTGTGATGTCGTCACAGCAAAGCAGGGGTTTAAGTTAAATAACCGCAATGACGTAGACAACCATATATATATTAGTATCTCTCCATGGTATTCTATTTGGCAATATTCATAATTTTTTTGCTCTTAATTTTGAATAATTTACAGATTGACTGCTGATATTCATTGTGCTATTCAACATATGGAAATCTGGGTCACCAAAATCATATAATAAACCCATGTATATGTTTGAAATGGGGAGAATTATTTGTCATCTTCCTAACAGTTATTATGTATTGTAGTTGTGATATAATTGACATAGAGTACTTAATGAGATGTGTTGAAGTCACAGTCCGATTGTGTCGTCATATAAGGCCTTGACTATATTTATATTGGGCTATTCCAATTAAAATCCATACACCCTCCATGGAAGATATTATCTTAATCCTCTACACAGGGAGTGAATATTGCTAATTGAGTCACCCTTGCAGGTGACCCCATTTAAAATTCACACTCCCTGAGTTGCTATCTGTCTATTCAAAGTGATACCTGTCACAATAGTTACAGTTATTTTGCTGAACACAATTATTTGTTTTGTTGGACCATCTGGGCATTATTGCTATCTTCTGAAGATAGCATTTATTATTTAATGGAAGGAAATGATCATGATTCAATGCTAATATACTGACGATAGTGCTGATCTTTTTGATAAAGTAACACGATATGATAGGTCTATTGGTTCCAGTGTCTTGTTATCAGGTACTGAAATTAATAGTCCAAAACAATTTCTTACCTAATGCGGAATTCACGTAATCAAAATACCTCAGGTATACTAATTAATTTAATATTTTGTGTGTTTTTCTATTTCATATGGTATTCGCCACTTTGTTGTTGACGTTTTGATTGAATAACCAATCTCGTCTATCCGTCTGGCCGTCCATCCATATTTGATTATGAACCTAGGTGAGTTGATCTTTGTGAAATTAGAGCTAGTTGATTATTAATGAAGGTTGTATTATGGCAATAAAAAGTTGTTTGTTTGCTGGCCTCTGATGCTCACTATTGATTTTCAAAATTGGGTTGTTTTTAAGGAAAATTATTTATTTCCTAATTTACTATTTTTCTATTACCATCTACTATTGTAAGTAAACATGTTTATTTTATGCACTTGATTTTTAACTCTCAGCCAACGTTATAGTAAACATTTAGAAATTGTTCATGTTACTTTTATTTTCACACATTTCATGCAACATAATTAAGGCTGTGCAAAAATAAAAGCTGTTGTTTCTAAATTTAAAAAGAAAATTGCGTTCAGCAGCATAAAATGGCTTCTGTTCACTATGCGTTTATTGCTTATTTATTTATTTATTTATTTGTGGTCGATCATGAAAAAATAATGTGCTTGAAATAAAGACCTTTACAGAAAGAGATGTCTTTTTCAGGGATTTACCATTTTTCAGGTATAATGTAATGCTAAGTCTGCACATGCGTTTGCAGATACACTTAGAAGTATTGTTTTAGCATGGGGATGGGCAAAATCATTGAATATAATAATAATAATAATGGTAATTTATAAAGAGCCGGTATCCGCCGCAGGCGACACTCATGGCACTTCTCTGCATAACAACAAAAATAACATAAACAAGCATAAGAACAAAGATGAGGAGAGTCACATCAAGCAAATGCTTCAGATTACAAATATGTCTTCAAGTTTTTCCTAAAAATATTGAAGGATTGGAAACATTATGATTTCACACTGTAGAGTAAATTTTGGAGTATGCAATATTTCAATCATTCATAACTTTTGTTGCATATCAAATGTATAATATTATGTGTCTAGGTATATTTTTGCCCATTTGAGAAAAAAAAAGGATTTTTCAAATGAATAGTTGTACACTATTTGGCTGATTGGTCAAATGGAAGAGTGAATGCTTACCAAGAAACATATCTTGATTTTAAGAATAGCGTCTATTTTTTTCATTCACAAGTATTCTTAATCTTGAGTTTCAAATACCGGAAGCAAGAGCCAGCTAGTATTTCAATTCACACCAGTGGTTGTGATTAATAAACAAATATTCTACATCCCACCTTTGATATTATCACATTTCATGACGCCGTGGCATTTATTGCTTACAATGTACCCGTAAAAGCACCATTCAGAATGTGTTACAAGTGCTTTTCTCCCTTAACCGCAAACGACAGAACCATTTTGAAATTCTGTCGTTGTATGTTCTCCCCGCGTGTGGTTTTAATGTATTTAGAGAGCAAGAAGCACATCAGCGGTGTAACATTGTAACGTGTGAAACGCATCGGCATTGGGTAGACAAAAACAGAATTGGGGAAAATACTGTGGGGTGTGAAATTTTATGATGCTCGCCGTTAGGCAATTGTACCTGTACTTTAGTACAACATGTATGATGTAATAAAACCCTAGTGTTTTAGGTGAAGATGTGCTGCAAGAAAAGCCTGATTGATATATAGCTAGCTGCCTTGTGTTAAATGAAGCAATATTGAGAAATTAACAAGGATTTTATTAGCGATTTACTAAAGAGCAGCTATTAGACAAGAGGTGTGTTCTCCGACGCTGCAAGTCTCCGACTCCTACGGATGCAAGTGATACTGCTTACGAAACAGATGAATTCACAATTTCCGCTATTTCTGGATGCGTTCAAAGGGGCTCTTAAAGCCGTGCACTGTGCTGTATTAATTAAGATATTTGAACAATCAGAGTGATGATATAAGTAAGCATGTGATCTGATTAAAACAGCTGTTCTAATTGGAGGTTCGGTATTGTCAAGGATACTGCGTGGATCACAGCGAGAAGTCTGATGGCATGGCATGGAATTCATTGATTGTGCAAATATTGTTTCAATGTATCAAATTACATAATTAATTGATGCGATATTATTTACTGAACATGTAAAAGCAAAGCTGTACCCATTGGAAAACATTTGGTTGGAGGGAAGGGAATAATTGAAGTAAATTTTTAAAAAAAGAAGCTCTGTTTTGGTTTTTGGCAAAGTGTATAATTATTTCCTGTTAAAATCTGAAAACTAAATATACAATTAACCAGTGGGTGGTATAGAATTTCTAGTAGGTGAATTGGTCCAACTTGAGATATAGTCTATTCACACCAGTGAAAGGTGGTGTATGGGGAATGTATTATTTGTTTACGGCTAAGGAAAAAAGGAACCCTGTTTCTACGGGCCGGACCGACCCGACAGATGTTCACGTGCAAATGAATACCCAAAAAATGTGTTGGCTTGTCAAAATAAGGCAAGATGTTTACAGATTTGTTTAATTTTTATGGTCAGTTTTAAGGGGGAAAAGTTTTAAAAATATTTTAAAAACCGATCGACCATTCTCATCGTGAGAGGTCCATTTACCTGGAGAGCAGGGTTTCTTTTTTTTGTCGCCTAAGTGTAGATCACAGATCAGATGAAAATGAAAACATTGCATCACAGCAAATGGATTCAAACTTTGACCTTAATGTCAAAAATTGCTGCAGATCTGGTCATTTTGGTCACATTCTGGACAAAGTGGCCCATTGGCTTCCCAAAACAGTTTTGAAAATTGTGTAATTTGTTGTAGTAGAAGGATGAAAAGAGGATCCTATTTGAGGGAAATGATTCAATTCAAATCAATTCAAATCAAATCAATTAAATTCAGTTTAATTCAATACAATACAATTTAATTCAAATTTTGAAACCGGTACCTCAGTCGAGCTATGGTCCATTTTCTTGAAGAATTGAAGTTAGGAATTCTATATGCCTTCGAAATTTCTCTGTACGCTAGGACGATCCATGTTGCGACCTGTATCTTTACTTACATTAATGTCATCGTTTGGCCTGTGTTTCCATCTTCTTCAATATCCTTATGATATGATTAGCTATTAGTGCTCGGGACTATTCGATTATGGACTGAGATATGGTAGCACCCTACTGGCAGTCTTTAGGGCAACTTGAGAATAATAACGCTAGCCGTTTGCGGTCGACGCTGCAGCCCGTGTACAATTACGGATATGTATGACAGGTTCTGATTGACCACTGGCTGTGATGGTGTTAATAAAGTTGCGCTAATAGCTACTGAGAGGGGAATATGAAGTAGTTGGTTTTAAGTGCTATACTCTGTTCTGTATAGCATGGAGCGAGACCTTTTGATAAAGTACAGACCCTACCATTTTGGTCATCCACTATGTGTGTTTAATCGGTTGTTCTTACAAAAATCCTAGTGAAAACAAGTTGTAGGACATAAACCTCACATGGAAATCCCCAGTATACCCGAAAATTAGCGAAGGGGAACTATTAGACAAAAGATGCATTAGGCTTGAGAATTTGTCAACAAATGTTGAGGAAAAATAAAGAATTGCCCAAATTAAAAAACCCACCTCACACACAAAAACAAAGAAACACAAACAAAAACAGTAAACTCCTTCTTTGTTGCATGTGTTTTCTTCTGAATGTCGTTTTCACTTGCCATTATTTATACAATTTTGAATCTGACTGAAATTTATGAACATTCAAACTGTGAATTCTATGGTAATGTTCACCGAAGTGTCTTTTTTAAAAAACATAACTATTATGTCGCCAAAATGTAGAACTTTAACACTGTTGTCTGCTCCTGACATGCCGCCATTTTGTCTCTCTCCAGCCAAGCGATGGCGTACATGTATGCACCCAAGGAGGCTGCCTCAATTAACTTCTATCATGGAATGATTACCACAGTGTTGATATAAACACTAGATACTTCTTTTAAAAGTGGGAATTTTCACGCTACATTTTTTTTCACGATCGAACCATGTTGCCACAAAAATAAAAACATGCAAATATATTTCTTTTGCGTGTAGGTATGTCTGATGAAACTACAAATCTCAAATTTAAAAACGCGCAAAACAGCTGAAAATCCTCAAAGCTCGAACAATTAATAGCACAAAAATTACCACTTTTAGAGTACTTCATGGGGGGGGGGGGGGGGGGGGGGGGGGGGGGGTGGTGTTTGTAGATATTTAAACATAGGTTGTTTTCAACCTACATGCACATTGCTGGTTGTTTCAATGTAGTTAAAAGCTGGAATGGTGGTGTAGATTCCATGCTGCGTATCTTAATTCTTATGTTACCAGCCAGCTCCGGAATGATTTGAGGGCGCTAAGAATTGATGGGTGTGCATCATCTTGGTAACATGTATACGTCAATTTGTGCAATCATTGCATTTTTTTCTTTCAACCCTAAATGTTTGCATACAAATTATCATCTTAACAAATTGAGGGCAGCCTACGTACCAGAATTCCTCAAGGCAGCTTATCTGATAATTTTATTTTGCCCCTGACCCCAACATCTTGCAATAATCTTGAAGATTACTGCGCAGGGAGGCCATTCCCTTGGAAACCTTGTCTCGTTCCCAAGCCCTCCCTCTTTTGAAAGTCCCCCTTCCCAAGCACACCCTCTATTGAAATATCAAACTTATTCCGTCACCCTGTTCCAGAGCAGACTGGTTACTCACCAGTTATCCTTATCTTTGTCCAGCCAGTGATGGGCATGGTTGATTAAATATTCTTGATTTAGGAATCACAAAATACCTGTCCAAAGTAGCTATTTTGTAAAAGAAATGGGGGGAAATTAGCACGATTCTTTCGATCCCCCTGTCCCCTATTATAAATCAATTTTGACCACCTGTATTTTGAATGGAACCTGTAGATTCTAGAATACCTCAGCAATAAATATGAAAAAGTTGACCTTTTCCATGTCTGAATTCCATCACAAAAATGTTCAATCTAATCTCGTCAGAAACATAGTCACGTATGTCAAATTGCTTAGCTTCATGGTTTATTATCACAGTGTAGCGATTGTATCCTGTAACAGAACTATGTTACAAATCATCATCAATTTCCCTAGAAATCACAATTGACAAGAAAGAAAAGAAAACATTGCCGGAAGCGTTGCTATCACGCCTACACATACGCATGTGGTCATTAATTTGAAACGCCTACTTGATTCTGATAAACGATCATCTCTCCTTCATTCATACCTGTTTTATACAGCACCGTTATTATACATGTGTGTTTGTATTCGGCGATTGTCATAAAATATATGTTATCAAATGGAGTGTTGTTTAATTTCTTCTGACAGCGAGTCAGCATATATAGGTCGTCTTGCTATTAGTATTACATCTCTTTACGAGGACTAAATGTCAGCGATATAATTAACCTATTTTATTGAATAGTGTATAGTGATATAAGCACAGACAGGACTCCTTGGCACTCAAGTATGTTTGCAATGGGATGTTCTGTCACAGTGAATCTTATAATGACAATGATATACAGTTGTATAAGATGTTTTAAGTAATATCTTGATTTTTCTTTCAATAAAGATTCTGTTGGAATCGAAACGTCAGGTCCTCTCATATTTATTGCATTATTAAAAAGTAGTGAACTATTATAAATATTGATCGTCGATAAATATCTAATTAATATTAATTGATAAACTTCATAATGATACAAGCATACGAGGCAAGATCATTATTGTTCACATTACGATAGAAACCGATAGGGTTTGATTTCTAAATGATGAGAAATTGATGACCATTTCAAAATGCTTACCATAAAAGACGCTATATACAGAGCCATTTATGGTGTGAATAACGATAGTGTAATAATTGGTTTCATCCATTAAGTTAAATATACCAGCATAATTACTACGCTATGCTTCATGCTGTTTAAATTAGGTGATGAAGCCTTGACAACAAATAGTTTAGTTGCCTTCTGACAGATTTTTTTTTGTCAATTGAAAATTCAAGATTTTTCTCTATGACTTAACACTCTTTATGCTACTCACTTTTTACGTTACAATTCGTCGCTGTGCTGACATAATGACACATCACTTTACTTAATTCTGTTGTGATGTGTCGTTTTGTCAGAACAGCGACGAATTGTTTTGCTTATTTTTTCAACATTTTTTCAATATAAACGATTAATGCACTACTCAGTTGGCAATCATCGTAGACAAAGGTCAGTTATATTTCAGTTCTGGGTCCACTTCAGTGTTCTTTTCTTTTTTCTTTATTTCAACTTCTTTTTTTTGTGTTCAGGTCTTTCAAAGTTTGAGATGTTTGTAACAACTTTTTTTTCTCTTATAACTTATAAGCATTTTAAATAGGTTTTGTGGAAACCAACCCCTCAGAACCATGAAATAAAAGAAGATTCAGATATGCCTCCTTCTCATTAACGTTGGCAACGTTTATTACTAACAAGGGCAATTTTGCACTAAAAGTAAAAATGCTCTGGACGCTAAACATGTTTTTTTTAATTACTTTGCCCAATGTGATTATTATTATTACTGTTTTAGGGCTGTAGGATTCCAGTTACTAAAACCTGGCAATATTATATACACACTCCCTGTGTGAAAGATTCATGTTTCGTGTTCCATAGGGGGTGTATGGATTTAAACTGGAATAGCCCATTAAATGAGCTACAACACCTTTTTCCAATCACATTCGGGGTTAATTATTAATTGACTCAAAATAATATGTTACCTTCTATTGGGTGTGAAATTATTAATTATTAATTTGTGTTTTTTGTTAAGTAAGAGAAGAATTCCTGCAGTAGTTTAAGAGAAGTATTCCTGCAGTGGCCAAACGCTTAAATGTAATTTAATATCATAACTGTGTGAACCATATTTTTTCAGCATCCAGTTGAAAAATTTGCACAAATGGTGATTTGTTTTGTAGCATTTCTCTTTCAGTCTTAATTTTGTTTATCAGACTCGGCCAACCTTTCTGAACTATTCTGACAGTCACATAGAATGGTGTGAAACCTCAGTTTTATACTTGATCCCCTAAAAAAAGAATTATTTAAAACTCCAGAATTTGTATTTCCTCATTATCCCACTTCCATCTCATTCATTGACCATTTCTAGTGTTACTAAATTCCCATGCGCTTAAAACCTGTTTAACAATTATCTCATATTATTCTTGTAATCAAAGTGTCCCGTAACAACCTTTGCTTGGGAAACCCATCTAGATCATATTTCCTAAGGGATCTCATCATCATCAGTGTGTGAATGTAGCTAATTAACCCAGATGAGCAAGTGCTATTTCACCGTAGGGTAACAAATGATAAACAAAACTTGTGTGGTTTCATTCCCATCTATTTTGAATACTGTTCAAAAGTTTTTCTTGTCCAAAAGATTTGTTATCGTAATGATCCATTTTGCACGGGACATTATTTTTCGGTAAAATATGGAAATTACAAGCATTGAAAATGCTAATGGTTAGCTAAACCAACTAACAATCTTGACAATAAATAGTTACATTTGCATTTCCAAAATTTGAAGAGAGAGATGCTGTATATTATAATTGAGCTGATCTGGATCGTGTTTTTGCTGTATTTAGACTGTCAACATAGATGTCTGCCCTTGTCCCCTTCCTGTAATCCTTCAACACTTGCAATAACACAAGAGTGTCAAGCCATTTCCCATCATCCTTCACCCCGTTTCCTTTAACGTAGGAGTGTCAGGCTTTTCCCATCATCCTTCACCCCATTTCCTTTAACATAGGAATGTCAAGCCATTTCCCATCATCCTTCACCCCTTTCCTATAATGTAGGAGTGTCAGGCTATTTTCCCATCATCCTTCACCGTTCCCTGTGTCAAGACATTTCCCAAGACATTTCCCATCTGCCTTATACTCCCTTTTAGTAGGAGCCCCAGAGCTCTAAATTCGGCTTTAAAATGGTTTGACCCCTGACCTCCGAACATACTCCAAACGGAATACTTTTATGATAGATTCATATCTTGTCTACAAGAATAAATTGTCCTGCTCTTATGATTCTCTTGCGAATTCATGTTATTGACAATACCTGTATTCCCCTATATATTCACATAGACAAAATCACATAAAACAACTCGTGTTAGGGGTAGGGGTAGTATTATGGCCATAAAAAGTTGAAATAACTGTCCAAGTATGTATAACTATACATCATATCTATGGGGAAGAACTGCTTCACAAGTTGAGATAGTTATTTATAGTTATATTGTCAATGTTACAGGTAAAATAGCTAAATGGAGCATTGGAAAAAGTCACAAAAGGGTCAAAAATGCTTATTTTTGGAACTTTTTCAATTGTTCCTTGACATTTTGGATCGATATCCATGACATTAAAATGAGAAAAGCTAATATAATGTGACAAGTAGTTCTTTCTTTAAATTCATAAACATAATTATATGTAGTTTTGACATTTCCTTTCAATGTTATAGTCAATATACTACTCAAACCCTTACGAGAGGTGCTATTACTTCATTTCTGCTATGTGAATACGTGGGGAATATGATTTTTGCCATAGCCTAATTTCGCAAGATAATCGTAAGAGCAGGACACTTTATTCTTGTAGATAAGATATGTATCTGTCATAAAAATGTAAATTTAAGAGTATGTTCGGAGGTCAGGGGTCAACTCCTAAATTTGAGGCCTGGGGCTCCTACTATTTTTAAGCTTCATTCCTTTCAAAAAATATGAGAGTGTTAATCTGCTTCCCATTATCCATTCAAATACCCCTTCCTAAGGAATTGAATTGGATGTTTTTCACGCCTTTCCAATGGACAAAAGGTCACATATCCTTCTGGTCGCTGCATATACACACCAAGGTGCAGTAACAATCAGCTCATCATGCATGCTTGAAAATTCATAGAAATCTGGTAACCAATCAGCATCTTGAGGTCGAGCTTACGGTGTGCACCACAAATACCCACACGTGAGTGTCGGGACACTTTTCTTCCCACCATGCTTCACTCCTGTTACTATAGTTTAATCAGTTCCAAATTGGCGAGAATTATTTGGTTTTTATCACTCCGCGCCCAAAAGTAATCCTAACATACGCGCGCATGATTACAGCCACACGCACACGGTTTTGATCGTATGCATGCATTACACATATGACGCACTGTGGGCTTGTTGCATTCATGCGCTTCTGTATTTATTTTGTGCTGTGAGGAGGCTTCGCCCTGATCAAAGTATAGTATTACATCCTTCACCCCTGTTACTACAGTTTAAAAATTCCAATTGGCAAGAAATATTCAGTTTTATGTCTCCCCGTGCAAAAATAATCCAAGGGTAGGCGTCATGCATATGATGCACAGTGCGCTTGTTGTCTTCATTCACTGCAGCTGTTATGAGGCTTTGCCAATTTGGAACTGATCAAACTAGAACATCCTTCAACCTTTCTTCCTATGGGTATGGAAGAACAGGAATATGATAGAAGGAGAAAACCCCTGGCACTGCAGGAATTAGCCACTTCCTATGCAGACTGATAATGTGTAGAACCCAGCTATGTTGTGATATCATTAATGTGAAAAACTGATATTAATTCCAATCATGGAGGTGTTTGAATTGAGGTGTCTCTGGTGAGAGATATGATATCTATTATGATAGCTCCCTTTAGTTATTTTGAGCAGAACATTTCGAAAATGTGTGGATAGTGGCAGCATTTGTATTAAGGCTAAATTTAAAAAAAAATTGTCTCAAAGCTCCCGCGCCCGTTAGTTTATTGATGCGTATTAGAAAACAAAAATCTTAAAAAATCTTTTTCTTCTTTTTTTTCTTTTTTCTTCTTTTTTTCTTCTTTTAAATCCCAAAATGTCACAGATTTTTCAGATTTTCATTGATCACATCATTTTAAATACAAAAAGGTCACTTTTACAAGGATTTCAATATTTTTTATTTAAAAAAAAAAAAAACACTTTAAAAAACCCTGCATTCCGCATTAGGTTTTGAAAAACTGAAGAGCTTTGAGACAAAAGAGTTTTGTAATATAGCCTAAGCTAACTGGCATGAAACCCTTGTAGTATTTTTACCATATCTACAATAGCACCTAGCAGCAACATAGCAATATGAATAAATAATACACGGCAGCAATTGTATGATAGAGTATTCTCTGGTACTACCGTATCTCTATCAGCAATAGCTGCTCTCGGGTACTCTGTGGGTTTTTTAAAAATCAAGTTGCCCAAAATAGAGCACCATGAATAAATAACACAAATGATATAGCCATCTGTAACCCCACCCCCCCCCCCTTTTTATTTTAAAATTCTGAGTTTTTTTGTATCAATTTCTTGAAGAAATAGTTCATGGCAGCAATTTTATGTGAGGCCTAAATGTGGCGGGCTACTCTAAATGCATTATGAGTTGTGTAAGTAGATTGGTATTTAGTTAAGTTGCCTACTCTGTTCGCTCTTCACATTCTCCATGGATAGTGTTGCATAACAGATGATCTTTCACTGTATAAGTTGACATATCTATTCGCAAATTGATATGGACATATCTATCCATGATATAGGACTTGCCCCTTGGATAACCCCATTTATTGCATCACAGTGGAAGATACTTTTATGTCTTCACATGTATTTACCATCAGTTTTTGCTTGCCACCAGTGCTGGCAAATTGAATAAAATAATTTATTTTAAGATCTTGTAAGGAGGAGAATTAACAGGGGAGGAGAATTGGGGAGGTGCATAAAGGCTTATTTTGCTATTTTGAATTCTTTTTCTGTGCATTGCTCCACGCATGGAAAACTGAAAAATATTTTTGGCCATAAAAAATGTATTGTATTAATACTCTTATTTTGTAGAATTACTGATTGGAATTAACCATAGGAGTACTCTATCTGAGCCCAAGAACTGCTCCCATTCTAATACGAGCGAACAGGCTATCAACCCGCGAACCGCCCCCATGGGGTACAGCTACAATGTCGGCCAATATTGTTGGGACACTTTTATACATGTGTTTAAAAACTCCCCTCTCCCCCTGGATCAATGTTGAAACATGATTTTGGGGTTACGGGATACTGGAAGGGGTCAAAATGGCCTAGTGGGGGTGGGGTGGGGTGGGGGAGTTATTCATGTTGAGGAAAGGCTTCAATCTTTCAGACAAAGACAGCAATGTTTCAGTAGTGCAAATTTTGCGGAGATGGGAACACATTAAAGTGTAATTATTACCAGGGTGTCACAACTAATTATGACCACGATTGTGGGGTGGGGGAGTTATTCATGTTGAGGAAAGGCTTCAATCTTTCAGACAAAGACAGCAATGTTTCAGTAGTGCAAATTTTGCGGAGATGGGAACACATTAAAGTGTAATTATTACCAGGGTGTCCCAACTAATTATGACCGTGATTGTGGGTGGGGGAGTTATTCATGTTGAGGAAATGCTTCAATCTTTCAGACAAAGACAGCAATGTTTCAGTAGTGCAAATTTTGCGGAGATGGGAACACATTAAAGTGTAATTATTACCAGGGTGTCACAACTAATTATGACCACGATGGTAGGATGACATGATTCAGTGTTTCTATATTCAATCTTAGTAATTCCCTGAATAGGCAGCTACGAGGAGGCTTATTCAGAATCAACTTATCATAAATGTAAAAGCATACAAAATGATTGAACCTGATAAAGATTCAAACACAAGAAACAAGTCTGTGTATAACTGGGCTCATTTCAATATTGTAAATACTTTTTTGTAAAGGTCGTAAATATAAAACATTCAACTTGATGAGGATCAGATTGATCTTTTCTTCAATACAGAATGACACAGCACTTACAGAATTAGACACATTTGTTGAGAATTATGTTGCAGTGGTACAGATTTGTAATCAAAATACATTTTTATAAGAGGCTGTCATCATCTCATGTGTCAATATGAGTTAAATTTCCCTTATCCCTGTATAATGTTACTCAGACTGTGCTGTCTATCTTTACATGATGGTCGCAGGGGAGTCATAACAAACGTTACTGAAAGGTCAGAGTCCAGCCATCTATAGGCTCCATTGGATCAAGACCTGAATCTATAATTAGATTCCCTGAACAACCACTCTGTAGTGTTGCCAACTTGTTGTTGAAGCCACCTATCAGATCTTTCAGGAGAAAATGAATAGGGCAATTCTAATGGCTCTTTTCAGAGTCATCTTTTCATAACCCTAACTCTACATCACACCACACGGCAACTGTTTGGAAAAAAATGTTTTTATAACCCAGCGTGCAGGTTTTTTGGCTACAAAACGGACCCAGGCTTTAGTTATCACCACTTATGGGTTCTCCTGTTCTTGAACAATAATTTTGGCAGATAGGCGTTGTTCGTCAGTGTTTCTATTCAGCTGCCATAGCTGTGTTTTTTGTCTATCGAATAAACCAGGGGTATGTATAATTTCAAATCATAGGTCAAAGGTCACCCAAATCTATGATTCCCTGAAAAAAAGACAAATTGGCAATCTGCATGTTTTAATTCATGTTAGATGATAGTTCTGTCCTAAAGAAGTCAGAGCAAATCCTGGTGAATGCTTGACAGCTTGAAACTTGTCAGATACCAACCTCCTTACATGTCTAATGCATCATACATGTCTAAGAATAAGATGCAATAAAGGAAACATAAACCCAGATTCTCCCTTTCAATACTGCAGAGGGTAAACAACTTTGAATGGTGTAACTAAAGGGACTTCGATGAAAGGGGAGAAGGCCTGGGGGCAACTCGTATTTTAGGGCAACTCATTTTAGGGGCAAATAGGAAAAGTACTTAAAAGTATCCCTAAATTATGCACTTGTATGCGCATTCAAAATTAAATAATTGGGCTTCTTATGGTTTGAGTCAGAAACATTGTAAACTTCCACAAGTCAAGTTAAACACAGCAACAATGTTAGCTAGAGTTCAGATTATTAACTTACAGTAGTCAAAATATTTGCACATGATTTCTACGAATGCAATTGCCCTTTGACCAGATTACAGAATGCAGCGCAAACTATACTGTCAATTAACAGTTTATTTGATACAGCAGGCAAGTAACATAATCAGTGACGATGCCCTATTATCTGTCTACTATCTTCTATTACTTGTTGTCTAATAATCCAGGTGTCTATTAAGTATTTATGACCATATTAGAGTCGAGTTAATTGGCATCCAAGTGCGTAGGTGGGTATTTTGTATTTGAAATGCATAACAAATTGCATCTACTGTTACATATTATATTTTGTGCATACATATTTGTTCGAAAAAGTCAATATAATATCGGACCTGCTCCTTTAAATATAGATAATGTTACCAGGACAATTAAGACATTAGAGGGATTTTTGAAGGATAAAATAGAATCATTTATTTTACCCTAACTCCCTTATTTGAAGTTATTCCCTGATATATAATGTGGAAATAAATGTATGAGTGGGATAACAAATGGGGAAGACAGCTTGGGAATTGAACCTCCTACATCAGAGTTCCCTTCTCTGATCAATACGCCACATGAATTTGCTACAGAAAATTAAATTTTGCGAGCATAGCCGGCAAAGATTGCGCATAAACACCATGAGATAAACTGATGAAGCAGGGTGTAACTGCATAGGGGTGCTATAATCAATGATATATGTAGTCCTGAGGAGAGTTCGGGTCCTAATTAAGAAATGTTGAAACATTTTAATTAGTGGGCCTAATTAATTATGCAAATGGAATTAGACAAAAGCTAACATACGTTTTTAGCTCTTCAAGTGTTCTACCCATGTACCAAGTCACAGCATCACAGCTCATCTCATTAGTCCACAAACTTTACTTTGCATATTTCATGCATACATAATTAGCCATAATTAGGACATTTCATGGCAACTGGAATTGGAAAAAATAAAGAAAATAAAAATAAAGTTGTTGCCAAAGATGTTGGTATTATGCCTCTTTGACCTACCATATCTCGGCAACCGAATGTCCGATTGAAATAAAATTTTCAGTTCCAGAATTGATAAACCAAGGGCTAGAACATATCTGATTTTAAAGGAAATCTAAAACTTTCATCAGCCAATAGAGCCACCTTAACTGTGAATTATAATATCTAATACATCTTGTATGAATATAATGATACTGCTCTCCCCCCCCCCTTGAATGCTTGATATTACACTTGGTAACACATTACATTACATAAGCGCCGAACAGGTTACGTACAGGAAATACCTCATTATACTATGCTCTTGACTTGAGTGGCCGATTATGATATAGGATGATCTTTATTCATTTCACTGTAAATAATTTCATCTCAAGTTGGCTGCTGGGAAGTATAGGGTATGTCTCATGGGACTGCTGTCAGTTTAGGCGCCCCATGGGCATTTTTCTCCCCAAATTTTTAGGGCATTTGAGGTTAATTATTGATAGATTTTAGTAGGTAATATCCTCCTGAAAGTGGGTTTAGGGTTTAATGGAACTTTGTGAGGAGTTCATGCAGACTGTTGTGTAGAATTTCTTGCTATCCAGTTTTGTGATTTTGATTTAGAATAAAATAGGCAAGTCATTTATAACGCTATATTAAATCAAGTAAATGTAAATTACAGGGAATCGTGCATATGATTTTGTAACAAAAGAGGGCAGTATATCCACAGTCTGTGCTGGTGCAAATGTTTTCAGAATGCTATAAACAAAATACAATAGTTGATTAATCTAAAATCTGAAAATCTAGGGTCGCTTTTTGTATTAATATTTTTAAAAATGATTTTTAAAAAATATTTCTAAGCTATTTAAAATATGATATTGGTTATGCAAAGTGTGTTGTTTGTGTTACATAAAAAGGTTTGAAAAGATAATGTCTAATGTTAGTTGCGAACGTGCCATTGATTTCATCATATCGTAATTTTGTTTTCAGATGTAAATTTATACTTGCACATCCACGTTTGCTTTGATGCTATGTGTATGATAAGGCTACTTTTGTAATGTTATGTTACTATGCAATATCCTCACAGCTAATTTTACACATCAAAGTAATATCGTTTGAAATACGAGAGATCGCAGCATCCAGTTGTAGACATTTGGTCTTTGTCACCACCTAGACGGCAGCAGAAGAACTGCTGTAAACGTGAAATTGTTTGCGCCTTTGTAATGTTCACGCTTTTTACGGAGCATAATGGTTGCACGGATATAAGATTGTGCTGTTATGTTTCTTTTGGGTGTAGATTGTGTTAAGGAAATGCAATGTTGCAAATTTAACAGACATGCAAAATTGTTTAAATTTGACAACATTTCAAAATATTTATCGCATCTAAATACCCTGCTTTTCAAATGTATTTTGCCCTTTAGTGAGCTGTTTAGTTGATGAGTCGGGTGAAGCTTCAATGGGGTAAAAATGTGAACAATGACGGATGGCTTATAGAAGCGGAGAAGAATTAATATTAAAATGAACAAGTCTTGCTTAATAAATAGGCAATAGGGGCTTTAACCCTAACCCTACCATATACCACAAAATACCACGACCCAGCCTGCTTGTATCACTTGTACTACTCTCCTTATTCTCTGTGCTGTGGGAGTCTACAGGAGTTTTCAATAACAATTAAGAGCAAAAACAAAAAACTAAATTTTCATATACATTTTTACCTAGGGAGTCAAAAAAACAATAAAAAACAAAAGAAAACAGACTGCCCTCTGTTGGCCGAAAAACATTACAAAACAAAAGAATTCAAAATGACTTCAAATGGTTATATCTGTTGAACCATGAAAGTAACAGGTCTGTTACTTTCATGGTTTAACCATGCACCCGATTCACCTTCAGTAGTACAAACTTTTTTGTTGTACTCAACCAGCTCTACATTATACTTGAATATTATATAGGTTCTATGGCTCATTTTTTATTTGATATTTTAATAGAGCTTGCTGAGCTCCACAATAATCTGAAATTTGAGATTGATGGGAGGTATGTTTTTTTTAGATATGACAATTGTATTGTCAAAAATGAAGTAAAATTGAAGCATTTCTTTTGTTTCTTATTGTTTTTTGACCCCTAGCGAAATAATTAATCTATGCAAAAATGTTTAATTGGAGAAAATTGGCAGGAAAGATTCAAATTTATGTACTTTCTGCAAAAACGCAGAGGAAACAATTGTTCATGTTTTTAGCTTACTACAAGTAAGCTAAAGCGACCTGACGCGAAAGGTCACGGTATAGGTCAAGGGGAAAGTGCGACTGTGAAATATGGTTTTATCTTGGTCACACAAGTGGTTATTTGTCGGGAAATGTACTTGAGATAGTGAAACAATATGATCGCATAAATATGTTAGAAAATGGGCCTGATTGCCATTCGACAAAATAGGCAATTTCGCGTTATTTTCTTTATTGTCATAACTGTATTGAAAATGCATGTAAACGCTATGATAGAAAAGTTGATTCAACACATGGCACGCATGTATCATGACGTACAAGTGTGATTGTCTTATTGTGATTGGTTTAACTACTAGAGATCATTATTATTCATGATACGAAATCAGCGTAAAGTAAAAATACAGCCGTCAAAGTGAAAAATAGGTGGGGAGGTCGTTTTTCGTTAATTGATGTTAATCGCTTCTGTATATATTCTTCAAACTATGTCTCCGATTTCAGCGGCCAAAATTATTGGAAAATATTGTTTTCAAAGGTTTTTCATCATGAGGTGCTGTTAGAAATTCGCGAAAAAGAGTAAAACTTACGAATATTGCCTTGCCAAAATGTTGAATTTGCGTGATTTATCGTGCCGTAATATCTTTTATTACCCCCACCAGTTTGGTATCGTCTGCCATTGATCAAATGTCAAATCTACATATTATAGTCCGATGTAAATGAGGCAATTACATTTACCGAGTTACCCCGTCTGTTTCAATGTGTCGTGAGCTTTCCTCAAACAGTTGCACGTGCGAATATGTGAGGGTGCAGTGTTTAATAACGAAACAATCGGAGCTCTACGAGTTCACTCATTTTTTGAAAGTCGTGTTATAACGGGGGAGGGTTGGGTTTAACGGCACATTTATGTATTATATTTAGATATTGTGTAACTTCCGCCATGTCGAAATTCCACATTTAATACAAATTTACTCAATAAATATTCATAATGACATGCCGCATGTTTATATTATAGCTCAAGTAATTTATTGAAAATAAAAACATTGTTTAAATAAAACATGACACCCCTTTCAAAAGTGAAAGCGTCCAACCCCCAAAATTTTTCAGTCCGAGCATGCCGCGGCCGTGTGTTCTCAGAAAATAATGGCGTCTTCTCACCTTATTTCATGTTCTGTTTCTTGTTGTTCTGTAATAATTCAAGTTGTTTTCATCTGCATCTACTTTGACGTTAATTTTTAGCAGATAAAAAATGACTACGAGTGAGTCGAAAGGCTGATATAGCCTAGACGTGAGTACAAAATAAACCAAATATAAAATGAAAAGGGGTACTTATCATCGTCCAACCCCGCCTGTTCCTGATACGGTTGTTCTCCTACTAAAAAAGGAACCCAAGAGTATGGCGCCGCTCACATCGCCAGCGGTGTGTGTTTACGCCGTACGCACGATGTTGCTCTAAAATTCGCTTCATTGTGCACATTTGGTTGCACTTATGAAAGTTTTATGCATTTTGGTAGTACACAAAATTATTCTGATGGTAAATCTTGAACGAATCGCGATTTTAATATGTAATGTTAATGTCCGGAAGCTGATTAAAACAGGTGCAGATTTGACAATAATAAAAGGCAAATGAACTGAAGACAACACAGAGAACAGAAGTACATATCTACTGTACAGTACAGTACACTTTGGTGGACATTTAGTATATTTTATTGCGTTTTCACTTCCTCGAAAATCTGGACTACCAATTTTCGTAAATCCTGAGTCCCGCCCGATAAACAAAATCGAGTCCCGGGAGCACTGAATTCCCGAACATCCTAGACCCAATGGTGGCTATACTATCGTTCATGCTTCACTATACTATAGCCACAACACCCTCTATAGACACACGACGTCGCGAAAATCACATTTTTAATTCAAGATTTTCACATCAAATATGATTTAAATCAATCAAAATGCACTCACATGTTGTTCCTAGAACTCTTAGTAATACATTGTGTTAATTAATTTTGATCAAGCGGCAATCGGCAGTGCTGACACTCGATGTGAATTTCGCGACGTGAACAGTCAATAGGGAGTTTTGTGACCCTAGGTAGCCAGCTACCTAGGACAGGTCACTATTGGGACTACGAACATCCCAGCCTAGCCCTATGCCTATAGGCTATAGCCTAGGCTATGTAGCCTATAGCCTAGGCTATGTAGCCTAGGCTATGTATGGTTTAACCAGGGAGGTGTAATATCTCTCTGGTTAAACTATATGTAGTAGTACTATTTTGATATCAGAAGAAAAGCCTATCTTATTTTCAATATTCCCCTAAACCAATCACCTCGGTAGATGTTATTGTTACTTATTGAACCATCCAGAAGAGAACGCCAATTCGCCAACTGGTTTTTGTGGCATTACCAAAGTCAAAGTGGCGCACCATTTAAAAGGCCAAATAAAAAATAGTAGTTTCTCTTCCCCGCGCGTGCGCATCCATTTTGGCCGCCACGTCAAAAAAATAGTTTTTTTCTTCAAATTTTGTTCAAATTTTGTTTTCTAATTTTTTTTAATTTTTTTTTTTTTTAAATTCTTTTTCTTCAATTTTTATTTTTTGAATGTTCTCAAGATCACACTGATGTTGTCAATGGAGAACGTGTCAATATTTTTAAAAAAACCTGTTAAAATGAAAGAACAACATAACAGGCAAACTGTTAATATCAAAACATGATACAAATTAAACTGTATCTGCATCAGATGATATAAATAAACCGTGAGTAAAACTGGTGTTTTAAAATACCAGTGTGGTCTTCGCCTTCGGAACATTTGTTTGTCGTTTTTGGCTGGAACTGATTTATTTATCAAGATATTCCCGAGATCACACTGATATTTTGTAAATCTAGAATACACATCTTTTCTTATTTAGCTTTGTATTCCTGAAAGAGAAAAAATAGAGAATAAATCCTTGTGTTATCTATATAATAATACTCTACTCTCTGTCTGTCTGTTTTTTTGTTGGTCTGTTTGTTTGTCTGTCTGTCTGTGCGCGCTTTTTCGTTGCCTTCCCGGGGTCGGGCGGCGTTCAAACTCAGTGGGTGGGTGCAGCTCGGTCCTCGCAAGAGCAAGTTCGCATTCGCTAGAGCGTACGAGGTCAAAGGTCATATAGGGGTCAAAGGTCATATGGGGGTCAACTTTTTGAAGTTGGTCGGATCATGCTTAAACTCGGTGATCTCGATGCGAGGCGAGCGTGGCAAAAATAAAACGGGTTGGCGTTTGTCGGGTCTTCCGGGGTCAAAGGTCGTCTAGGGGTCGAATTTTCAAAGTTTGTCCGATCGGGCTTAAACTCGGTGACGGGAAGCCTGAATATGAGTCGAGCGTGGAAAAAATAATACGCCTTTGTTTTTCTTGGGTCATCCGGGGTCAAAGGTCATCTAGGGGTCAAATTTTTAAAGTTTGTCCGATCGGGCTTAAACTCGGTGATGAGAAACTCGGTGTCTGTTTGTTCAGTCCCCGCAAGAGCAAGTTCGCATTCGCTAGAGCATACGAGGTCAAAGGTCATCTAGGGGTCAACTTTTTGAAGTTGGTCGGATCGTGCTTAAACTCGGTGATCACAATGCTCGATGCGAGGCGAGCGTGGCAACAATTTAACGGGTTAGCGTTTGTCGGGTCTTCCAGGGTCAAAAGTCGGGGTCACAAAGGTCGGGGTCACAAAGGTCGTCTAAGGGTCGAATTTTCAAAGTTTGTCCGATCGGGCTTAAACTCGGTGACGGGAAGCCCGAATACGAGTCGAGTGTGGAAAAAATAACACAGCTTTGCTTTTCTTGGGTCGTCCGGGGTCAAAGGTTGTCTAGGGGTCCAATTTTCAAAGTTTGTCCGATCTGGCTTAAACTCGGTGACGGGAAGCCCGAATACGAGTCGAGCGTGGAAAAAATAAAACGGTTTTGCTTTTCTTGGGTCGTCCGGGTCAAAGGTCGTCTAAGGGTCGAATTTTCAAAGTTTGTCCGATCGGGTTTTATGCATGCATTCTACAAACCACCAAACCCTGAGAACCGACAAACCCCGGGTGACCGCCCAAACCCGAGAACCGACAAACCCCGGGTGACCGCCTAGTATTAAAATAAACATGTAAAATATCGCGAGCAGTTTCCAGTATGTACCCATTTTAAGGTTATAAAGCTAGTCTTAGAAAAGTGGCAGCCATTTTGAAGCAAAAACATTTCCACCATGTTGGAAAAAGCGAAACCAGTTTTGGAAAAAGGGGCATTCGCCATTTTGGGAAGAAGAAAAAAACAAACTCATCTTCCTTTTTTCAAAAAGTTAGCACGAGAAACTAGTTTTATTTTTACTTGGCCTAAGATCCAGGGGCCATGGGAGTTTGGTGACCTGTAAATATTATTATTTTCATTAAATGATGCATATTTTCATAAAATAGGTGTTTGTATTTTGCCATTGTTATGTACCGAAGTTATTCATCTCTGTACATATTATTTATTGAACCTTCACACATTACAAAAGAGAACAATCATCTACCATTAGGTCGCACCATTTAATATCCAAGGTGTTTGGCAATAATTTGTTTTAATATCAGAAAGAGACTATTTCTTGATCTTGAAATCTCAACCGAAGCATATAGAAGGGCAAATGTGCTTACACGGTGAACGGTGAATGCATAATAATATATATATATAATTCTTGTTTCATGTAAGATATAATATGGATTCGAGCTTTGCATCATTTGTTATATGCTGGACAGATTATAGTGGTTTACAATATGAAGAGGTTTTTTGCAAAAGGGCCTGCATCCACTTTGGCTCTTATTGAGAAAAAGTTTAAAAAAACCTGTTTCTAAATATTCAAGTTGAGCAATTGAAAAACTGAATGGATTATGAAAGAGGTACACTACATACTAATTTAAATTGAAATACATTCCAAATGCGCTAGTTTTCAAAAACAAACAAAAATCATGTTTACATTTTTTGAAAATTTGGATGTAGGCCCTTTTGCAACAAAACTCCATCTGTTTGTACTTAAAGAAAAAATCATTTATTTTAATCATTTAAAAAAAAAAGTTTGATACAGAAATGTTAAATGATACAATCATATGTTTCAAGGAAATAAAGTCATTTTTTTTCAAAAAGACCTACATCTCATTGTAAACTATTGAAGTTGTTGTTTTGTTTTAAAAGGGCCTGTATCCCGATTTAATTCTGGACACAGGCCCTTTTGCAACTTCAATGACTGTTTACAATGAGAAAAAAAATGACTTTTTGAAAATGACTTTTTGAAAAATGTCTTTTTGAAAAAAAATGACTTTGTTTCCTTGAAACATAAGATTTTCCCCTATACATTTCTATAGTAAAATCATTTTTGAAAAAAATGCACCATAGCCCTTTTGCAACAACGCTCTTCATATATAGACATGAGTTATGAATTTTCCCAAATTCTCAGCTGTAGTCAGCTTCTGCATCATTGATGCTCTCGTTTGTGAGTGCCCAATCACATTAGCTTTATGGATAGATGTTGTTAACTGGGTAAACCAAAAGATTGATATTCGGTTAATTTTGGATAAGCAAATGCAACTTTTTGGAATTTTAGACAATACCATGGGTGCACTTAATGTTATATTATTAATATGTCGATTCCTAATATACAAGATGAAAATGAAGGAAGGAATACCAACAATGCAATTATTTGAGAGAGATGTAACAAAGTACATCGCTATGGAAAAATATATTTTTATCAAGAATGGGCTTACCGATAAATTTACCAAGAAATGGGATGATTTTTCGGTTTTATGTAATACATTATAATTCAGAGGTTTGATACTTAGGGGGTCGGGACGAGTAAGGTTATCTGTGGGAGAAGTTACGAAGGGTGTGTCTTCATGGCGAGACTGCGAGCGGGCGCATGGCTGTCTCTCGAATTGCTGTGGTGAATTGTATATTAATTCGGGTGACCGTGGTGCGTTCGCGAGTGGTTTCGTCATGGTATTTTTCTTTTAAAGAAAATTGTATTGTTTTTGAAGACGCTTTTTGGGTTTTTTTTTCTTCTCAGAGATGCTTTTGGTCCTGACCCCTTGGGAATGTGAACCCAATATGTGATTTTATTATTGTACTTATATCTGTGACGTGACATTTTAAAGCAGGGGTCTGGGGACCATTATTGTATGTTTTCTCTCCTTTCCACCAGACCCTAGTACAGGCAAAGAAAAACAATGAGCAAAAAAAAAAAGTTTAATTAATTTTTACAAGAAAAGTATAAATGCTACAAAGCTGAAATTGTGGGAGCTTGTTAATTATAGTTTTTAGAATTTTTCTTGCGCTGCGGGAGGCTGTAAGACCATGGAAATCATAATTCATTATACTTAATTATCTAAGGAAGCTCTAGGTCATAAAAAAATAGGGTTATTAAGCACTTAATTAATTTTTTCCAGTTCATGCACTTACTTAATGTTATGCCACTTGGTGTACATGTTGGCTATACAACTCTCCTTAATTCCTGTGCTGCAGGAATCTCATGGAGTTTTCAATTAAAAAAATTAGAGCAAAAACAAAAAACTACATTTTTGTAGAAATTTGACCTAGGGAGTCAAAAAAACAATACAAAACAAAAGAATTCAATGACTTAAAATTTTATTTTTGACAATAGAAGTGTCATATTTTATTGAACCGTACCTCTGACTGATCAAGCTCAAATTTCAGATTTTTGTGGAGCAAAACAAGCTCCATCAAAATATCAACAAAATAACCATACGAACACCCTTAACGAGGTCAATAACAATTTTAAAAATAAAAATTGAGGCCTGCACAGAATGAATTAGTTCTAAGTTCTAAGTTCTATTATTGTACACAAGTTCAACTATTGGAGGCAATTTTGATATTGACAGCCATGGTCAAGGAAAAAAAATATATAAAATGGAATTTGCTGACGTTACTTTTAAGGATTTTAGGTACTTTTAGTTAATAGCTAATAATTCAGCTAAAAATATTGTTTTAAGTATTTAAATAGGACTCGTTAATGACAGCTTTATCCAATAAGCCTTGTTGGTTGAATGCTGCTATTGAATTTGACCACCTTTTGTGACGAAATAAGAGATTAATCTAGATTAGGGACGCACCATTAGATTTTCAGGGGGGGGGGGTAGGAAGTTTTCGGAAAGAAAAAAATTCCCCCTCTATGCAGGCAAAAAAAAAAAATTCCCCCCTGATGAGTAAAAAAAAAAAAAAAACCCACCCAACTCAATATGAATGGATACATTAAAAAAAAAAATCGCCGCCTTTAGCGACGCAAAAAAACAAAAAAAAAACCCTTGCGGCGGCCAAAAGAAAAAAACATCTCCCCCGAACCCAACTTCCTACCCCCCCCCCCACGAAAATCAAATGGTGCGTCCCTTAGTAAAGTAATCTTGGGTAATTGATTATAATACTTAAGTGTGCTACCATGTTTCTTTTTTGTCGTTTATGGATTGGCTCCAACAATGACATGCCATGAAGAAAAGATGGTTTGACTTTGTCGTCATTGAGGGTTTCATAATATTTGGGTTTATTGTGTTTACTGCAAAACCGGCTTAAATTTTTTTTTTCTAGAATAAACAAAAACACAGCACTTTTCTGTTTGATTTTATTAATGCAAATTTTGAATTGTCAATGGATATCTTAGATTATTTTCATGAAATAAAAGAACTATTCTTGGTAATTTTATAAGTTGTGGTAAACAATGAAGAACTACTTCACCAATTGAACCAACAACCAATAGAGTATCAATCCGAACCTACTTATTGGTATTGGTACCGTAGAGTATTAGGGCAAGATTGGTTTTCACAAACTTAAGGAAAAATGCCTTGGTTTAATGAAATGTCTGATCAAATATCATATATAAAGGGTTCAACAAAAGAAAGTATACCACTTTGTTTATGCCTATGTCATTTTGAGTAACAAGAAAAAAAATCCTATTTTCAAAAGTCTCATTTCCAATGCACAGCACGAGAAAAAAGGCCCAATTGTTAACACACACAATGTTGTACGACCCAACGCATTAGCCCTATACTAGGGTTGGGCAAATCTAGACTTTTTTTACAAAACTGATGCAAAACGAGTTGTTTCTATGGCCAAATTTTGTGTAGAATCCAAATCCATCAAAATTTTGGACCTCCAATGACGTTTTACGTCGCTACTGATTAAAAAATCAAAATGGCCGCCAAAATGACTAAATGTGGCTTGTTATTGGCATATTTAAGGCTTTTAGTGTGTCTTTTTATATGTTTCAGGGTCTGGAATAGTTGAATTGGATACTCTCAACACTAATTGGTGTGTATGGATGACATTTGACCTACATACTAATTTCTAAATTCAAAATGGCCGCCAAAATGACGTAATTTTGCCTATTTATGGCATATTTTGACAGATATACGGCTTTCAATATGTCTTTTTATATGTTTTCAGGGTCTGGATAGTTGACTTTGATGCTTTAAATACAAATTGGTGTATATGGATGACATTTTAACCTAGACTACTGATTTAAACATTCAAAATGGCCGCCAAAATGGTGTAAATTTGCCTGTTAATTGTATATTTTCACAGATACATGGTTTCCGCTACGTCTTTTTATGTTTTCAGGGTCTGGGAAGTTGAACATAGGTTTTCATAGTCAAGGATCACAAAGTTGACATCTGTAACATGATTAGCAGTACCTATTAAAGACATTCTTGTACCTATAAGACATTCTTTAACAGAGCATCAATATCACAGCATTGCGGATTGATTGTTTTGGTTCATCATTAGAAAATGTAACCATTTTGTTTCTGCCATCTACTTTTGTTTGTCGCATTTGCCGAATATTTGGGGCTACTGTAGCCCTCAGATACCCTATCTCACAGATAAGTTCTTTGTCAGTCAACTGCTCAAGTAAGGCGACACAATCTGGTGTCACTGGACCCTGGTGGTCCTTACATGCTTCAAAAGGTTTCATTGTTCTGGTGAGTTTCTTCCTGTTTTAGTTCTGCCTTCTTTGCAAGTGCCAACCGGTGTGATATTTTGACTGTCAGCAGGTAATTTGACTCTATTTCCTTAACATCTGCAACATTTTCAGACGTTCTTGCCCATTTCCATCTTTGGTGTTTTTCGGTGTTGCTTAGTGTTGTGAAGGAGGGATCAGCCAGTAACCCATTCGTTGTGATGATGTTTTTACGAGAGTGGGTTTGAACTGATCCACCACTTGCCGTAATGCGAACATCCAGTTTAGCAAATTCTGCTTCGCACCCTATAGATTTGTCAGAGGGGCAAATTTCATCTTGGTTTCATCCATGTCTACTGCACTACTCTCATCGCTAATGTTGAAAAATGACATCTGGGATAACTGTGTCTCCAACGTACCAATCACTTCGTCTAGTACCGCTGCATAAAGTCGTCTCTGGCCATCATCTGCAATCGTTGCGCCAACTCTCACTTGTTTCAGTTCAGGCAACTTTTGTTCAAAGAATGATCGTACTCCTGCCCAGTTGCGCTCACTCTTGTCAACATCACTGCCTCTGTCATCTATTCCCAGAAAGTCCATCAATGGGAAAATGAAAGCGTCACCCAGTTGGGAATTTATTTCGGCACAACACAGGAACCAATCATTCTGTATGTACATGTATGTTGAGACAGCCAGAACTAACTTATTTGAATTTATGTCAACATGGCATCGAAAAAGTCTATGATTGACTGCCGACGACATAGGAAATCCTTTGCAATCTCAGCGATTCTGCCAAATCTATTTGCAATGAACCCTTTGAAGCCATCATGGCCAATGCCCTGTGTATCCATCCATGAAGTGTATTCATTGAAGAGGGATATGGAGTGAGCAGCATGACTTGGAGATAGTATAGCTTCGCAATTGCAATAAGAGCCAATGTATGGAAACTCGTTCCCGGTGATGTGAATACCTTCTCGCCAGCAGTCACGTGTAGCGCAGCTTCTGAACTCCGATTTTCTGTTCAAGGTTTCTGAACACTTTATCTGCTGCATGATCTGCACCTAATATGATGTGAGCAGTACATTTGAGAATCTTCTCTTTGGTCACACCAAGATTTTCTAGAAGCGAAGCACAGTCACCAGCACGATCAGACATCCAGAAATCAATTGAGCTTTTTTATCTCATCGATGTCGCAATCAGCCAATACCGCTAGACATTTCAATTTCAATTCATATGCTGCAGCACCATCAGCTCCTGAATGACTGACATTTTCACTGTACCCAGTGGTCATTGTTTTCCGAGGTCCGTTTGGACCCTGAATGGTGATGTGGTCGGCCTTTACATCATACAGTTTATGACCTGCAGCTTTGGTTGTGTCGTCAAGACCCACTGTTACTACTTTAAAGAATGTCTTATAGGTACAAGAATGTCTTTAATAGGTACTGCTAATCATGTTACACATGTCAATTTTGTGATCCTTGACTATGAAAACCTATGTTCAACTTCCCAGACCCTGAAAACATAAAAAGACGTAGCGGAAACCATGTATCTGTGAAAATATACAATTAACAGGCAAATTTACACCATTTTGGCGGCCATTTTAAATGTTTAAATCAGTAGTCTAGGTTCAAATGTCATCCATATACACCAATTTGTATTTAAAGCATCAAAGTCAACTGCCAGACCCTGAAAACATATAAAAAAGACATATTGAAAGTCGTATATCTGTCAAAATATACCACAAATAGGCAAAATTACGTCATTTTGGCGGCCATTTTGAATTTAGAAATTAGTATGTAGGTCAAATGTCATCCATACACACCAATTAGTGTTTAGAGTATCCAATTCAACTATTCCAGACCCTGAAACATATAAAAAGACACACTGAAAGCCTTAAATATGCCAATAACAAGCCAAATTTAGTCATTTTGGCGGCCATTTTGAATTTTTAATCAGTAGCGACGTAAAACGTCATTGGAGGCCATTTCTTTTTACAGATTTGGATTCTACGCAAAATTTGGCCATAGAAACAACTCGTTTCAAAAAAAGTATGGTGATTTGCCCAACCCTACCTATACACACACACCCCGAGACCCCAATTGGTCCTTTCTTCTCGTGCTGTGTATTGGAAATGAGACTTTTAAAAATAGGTAATTTTTCTTTAAATGGTGCTAATCATGTTTTATCTTTGTTGTTAAGGGGCAAATTTGGTATCAAATTATGCTTAAAAGATTCATCTAAATGCCTATCTAGCCTGTTTGGTCAAAAAAATTGAATTTTACTCAAAATGACATAAACAAAGTGGTATACTTTCTTTTGTTGAACCCTTTATACAATACCTGTTTGGCTCCAATAATACTGATTTTGGCAGTCAGATACAGGTCAAAACTGAAATGAAATTTGCTTGATTTTCACAGACATGTCTGTGTGAAATCAATTGTTAATACAATTTGTGGTTTATGTCTTAAGCTCCAATTTGATAGGTCACAAACCACTATTAAAGTTATGGTTATCTTTAAATAAATTCTCAAATACCGGTTCTTAGATATGCAAATTAATCAAATAAATAAATAAATAAAAAGAAAAGTTTTATTTTGCTCATACAAAATAATCAGAATTAGGTAGATGATTTCCAGGTTTTACCAGGGTTCACACATCTCTAGATATAAATTAAAATGTGTTTTGGACTTGATGGTAGTTAAATATGCAAATTGTTATTATAAAAGTAAGAAATAAGAATGACCCCAATTACATGCTAATCTGGTAAACTAGGTATCCCCTGATTCTATATATAGAATGATCAATCAATGTGACATCGGTGCATGTTTCAGCATTGGGCGCAGCACTTTCATGTCTGCTCCAATGATGAGATATGTCTTTGATCATGCAAGTACAAACCCAATACACCATTGACATAGCGGGTCAGGTGTAGATGTATAGAGAAAAGGAACAAAGTTATAGCCTCCCTTCCCCGAAAAAAGGAAGGATTTTGGTGGCACTGACACTGCCCATTTAATTTCATCAACTTGTCAATTGTAAACAAATTCAATATCATGTAAACATAATCATTGTGTTTCTAATTCTATTAGAGATAATACTTTTGTTTCATTTTCAAAACTCTGTGAGGGAACCCCAAGCCAATGTTGTCATGTGTGATTATCATAGCAGTGGCACAATAACTCAGTACATGTACACACCATGAGAGACAGACTACATGCAGCCACAGCTATTTATCTTGTACTACGCCCCCAAAGGCACAAGGCACACTGAAATAGTCGATAAAAGGTTGAGAGTGTGTGTGTACCTTTCATACACACGCGTCCAGTCAGTCAGTCAGGTCGGGCGGAAACAACAATAGTGTTTGGCTGCTACACAACACTGGATTCTCCGTTGACATAGTGGGCATAAAAAATCAAAACCTGTGTGCGTGGGTACATTAAAGCTTGCTGCTTTTATAATACAAAAGTGCGGTGGGATTTTCATCAGTATGTGTACGCTGGAGCTGGGTTAAGCATTAGCAACTGTGTGTGATTCAATATGCCGCTGCTAAAGCTATTTAGCTTGGCGATGTGATAATGTGATTTGCTGGATAAATTATGCTACTCACTAGTGGATCAATCCCGTCTGCTTGCCTAACTAAGTGGATATAATACTACTACAGATGTAACTACGCCGTTCTGAATTGTCCTTCGCAAGCATCTATCCATCCTAGCCAACTACTTGATATTATTATTATGGTTATGAGAGCACAACACTCACTCGTGGATTAATACATTTGGATTTATACTCTGCTGACCGGCCATTGTGTAATGTCGGGAATGTCCTCCGTGTGTTTATTAACACAAGCATGGAGCACTACACCACCTAACCACAGGTTCGTTTCAGTAGACTTGACCCCAGGCCTCTAGGGATTGTTTGCGCCTGAGTGGCAACAAATTTTGCAATTAGTTGATTGCGTGTTTATATAATGTGTAATGATGTGATTGTGGTTTGCATCAATGGTTGGGTGATATTATAAGCCATGGTCTTTAAGCATAATATTTGCATATTATCGGTTTTATAAAGATTGCAAGAATTATTAATTGAAATGTCAATCCTTCCTTATAATATTTGCAACTGAGATAGTATCTCCTAGGGTCAATCAATTAATTAACAAGATTTCCATGTATGTCATTTCAGTGTGTATATAGGAAACACTCACTTATTTTGGAATTAGTGTTTACATTGTTATCTGATCAAGAATTGTATCCACAAATCTTTCGTTCAAATTAGCTTGTAGCTCCAGTGGGCATTTTCCTGACCACTTATAAGGCAATGGAGCATTTCAGGGTTGTTCCAAAGATATGAATAGAAAATGTATTGACCTTCAAACTGTTTCCAGGGCTTGGTAAAATGTGTTTTTCCGAGAGGATCGACACATTTCCCACTATATCTATGTATTTCTTTATCTGAAAAGTCAAAATTTCCCTCAAAATTTCCCAGAAAGGAGCTACCTCGATTCCACATTTTTTCCCAAGCCATGTTGGTTCTGAGCATTTGGTATTACTTAACAAACATTCTGTGGTATACAGTCACTGGGGGAGGGAGGGGGGAGGGGGGATAAGAACTTTTCATGTTAAGCGCCATTGACATTGATATCGTTTTATGCATTTTAATTTCCTACTCTGCACCTTGTATTAAAAGCATGCTTCTTAAAATAAAAAGTTGATCTTGTTGATATTCATTGATACACTTTTACTCAGTTTTGCTGGTTTGAGGAATGTTGATGGCCTTGGATATAAAAGTGTATTATTGGTTTGAATTTGGATTCAAATCAAATACCATTTTTGTGTTTAAATAATGATAATCAACATTAAAGGTGGGTGTGGGGGGGGGGGGGGAGGGGGGAGAATCAAAACAAAATGTTCCCACCTTTTTGCACACTCCAATCTACAAGAACCCAATTTACAGAGGTAATATCTTGTAATATCTACGGGGGAAATGATGGAATACAAAATTAATGTTGTAAAAGGTTATCACATGCGCAAATTTATATGGCATATATAATATATTTATGATAGTGCTAATATTTAATAGCGCCACAGATTACATTTTCTACCATTAGTGCGTAATTTGCAAATGTGCTGACTGAGCGAGTACCTTCTTTCCATTCATGGTAATTCACATAATGGTAGAGTGATTTTTGACGTCATTAACACTGATTGCTAATATTATAATAATGAATGTAATTAACAGTAATAATAGGAGATGAGCACTAACAATGTTTAGTTGTAGTCAGAGTTTACTGCTTGGTTAATCATTTAATGAATAACTATTGAACTTGTTACGCATAATTGATGTTAACTAACACTAGAGGTATGTCCATATGGTATTTACTCATGTGATAGACAGAGGTCCAATTTCAGTGCACAGTTATTCCAACCCATTGAACTTCAAAATGACAGGATCAATGTTTTCTAACACAATAGTTAGAAGTCTAAGTTCAATGCATGGCATGGTTATTCCAATACATTGAACTGGTTACACAGGGTTGATTTTCACTATAAGAGTCATGAGATCAGTGCACATCAGTTATCTCAAACCATTGAACTTCAAAACGCATGAATGATGTTTGATGACACAATTGATAGAGGTCCAAGTTCAGTGCATGGTTAGTCCAATCCATTGAACCGGTTATGCAGGGTTGAGGGAGTTTGAAGACCCATTTAGCCATCCACACTGTACTATTTTATTGTCATTGACAATTATTCCACTTGCTCGCTTACTGTATGCAGGCTCTTCTTTATTTTATTTTTTTAACAATTTTATTTTCGCACAATTTGTGCAATGCACTTTAATTCATTATAGAAATACACATCCATCGAAATACATCACAGTTTCTAACCAATTTATCTGATTATCATAACAGTTTTCTGTAGCCTTTGAGACAGTATGATGAAATAGGATATTATGGTGTACTAAATAAATACTAGAATCATTTTGTGAAGATACTTGTGCGTACAAAATATTGACTGGTTCAGTATTACATTAATAAAATGCAGAGAGAGTGAGAGGGGAGAGAGGAAACCCTTTGATTATTAATGCATCATCGCTAAAGCTAACAGAAAAAATTCTCAAATTTCATCGTCAGTCTGGCATCAGAAACTGTGGGTCAGGGCCGAGGAACTATACACTTACTGGTACGGGATTGGAAACGGAAATATTCGCGATAGTTTGTATATTTATCGTAATTCTTTGACTCAAGTCACATGTCTGTTAATAGATGAAAATATTTAAATACCCACAAATATTATCCTTTATGTTAAGAACCATGAAATGGAGAATTATACCAAAAATTGGTTTGAATTTGTAAGGAAAATCAATGCCATCAAAATTTGAATTGTGCAAAAAATGAGGAATTGACATGAAAAATAGCAATCTGTAAAGACTAGTTTTTAATAAGGAATGAAATCTTGATGCATTATGACTGCATCAGTGATGAAAATTGCTTACTTGTAATGACCATGTAGGGAAGGTATAATTTGTCTTTTGTGTGATTTTTCTCGAATTGTAATAACGTTCGCAAGGGAGTGGTTTTTGATGACACAATTCTTTTCTTATCTTGGGCTTCTTTTTTCTTTTTTTAGTGCTTGGCTGACAATTTGATTACAGTCTGCCACACCCCAAATGTGTTCAAATTTTTCAAAGATTTGTTTGGTTTTTTTGCTTACTGCATCAAACTACACTTCTTCTTTTTTAATTAAAAAAAAAGTGTAATATTTCTCCTTTCTCCTTTCTGATTTTTTTTTCTTCTTCTTTCTGAATCAGAGCGTTTAGCATTTGTGATATAGCAAGCTTTTACCTACAATTTGCTCAAAAATCATTCCTCATTATCCTCAAAAAGGTATTGATATCAGTTGCACCTTTTGTTGAAAGTACCTGATAATGTGCCAATTGATTGATATTTTAAAGGTGATGGTTGTTTATAGTTGGATGGATCACTGGTTGACTGATATATGTGAATGTGTAGGTTGAGTACTGTAAAAGTGGACATTTTTGCACTACATCAATTTTCGCGCTCAAAGCAGCTACTGCAAAAATTATAACGCACAAATATATCTCGTTTGCGTATAGGTGTAGGCCTATGTGATGTAGCTACAAATCGCAAATTCAATATCTAATATAAAAATTGGCAAAGCACAAATAATTGCGCAAAAATTACAACTTTTACAGTATTCTTCATTAAAACATACACCATACACTCTGAATGATCAAAATATCACGCGCTCCAATCGAGCCCAAGGTGCGTGCTTGCGCACCTTAAAAACCACTACATTTAACAACAATATTGTCCTTGTGCCGGCTGTCCATCATAAATTAATATTAAAAGCGAGATGCATTTATTTTATTGATTCATTAAATAAATATTGAACATCAGTATTCAACATTACATGCTTTATAAGAAATAGGTGTTGATTTGCCTTGAGGCCTCTGCAACTGACAGTTTTAAGGTGAAGGTTTATCATGGCTGAGAAGGATCCTATTTCTCCCGCTATGGCCTTTTTCATTCAAAATATCTAACTAGACAATGAACCAACAAATGGCAATTATTATTATACTGCAAAACAATATAGATTCAACATTAAGCTTTGAAGTGGCAATTTAATTTCACAAATGTGTATCATCTTCCTATAAAACCATTAATAAATGATAGAATTGACGGCAATTTAATCTGTCAGCAAAATGGACCTTGTGAAATTAGTGAATTTAAATTGCTAGCAAAGCAAGTTGTTTTCCCAGGGGCCAGTCAGGTATAATGTTGTAATCATCCGCTTGAACAAAAACGCGGAATAAGGGTGAATTTTTCTACCACAACACGGCCCCGTGCTAAGGGTATCAAAATCGCAGATTTCAGAGAATAAGGGTGTCTTTTTCAACCTGAATCCATGCTAAGTATTGCTTGGGGCATTAGTCATGTGTTATCTTTGTTAAAATAGCAGAATGGTTAGGCCTATATCTATATAAGACAAATTTACTAACAATACTGAATCACCCAGTTATTTCATACGCTTTTCCAGTCAAAACTCTGTCTTGAGGATCCTTTACTATGAGTATGATTCGTCGAGCTATAATCCTTATTTCCTTAATCCATGTTAAGGGTAGTTTTTGAGAGTGGATTCACACGGATGATTACAACTTTTAATACATGATTAGCCCCCGCAGGGTTGTTTTACAGTACACATGCTGAAGATTCCATAGATGTATGCTGGAGCACATTCTAAGAAAAAGGAAAAACATGACGTTTTTAATGACAGAAATCATCAATGTACTCGTTACACTGCATGAATAATAGGAATACTCATTTTATGGACGCACAAAATTAATATTGAATATCCGGAAACGATTATTAAACATTCAACAGCATATTAATCTTGAAATCTGGGTCATCATTCGTGTGGACCTTTTTGTGATGCATTTTTCATGAGTTTCATCCACTGAAGTAACAGCTCTGAAACTAAAAAAAAAATGTAAATGTGCTTTTCCGGTAATGGATCTATGTGGGGAAGACCGATATCAACAATGACAAATCCTTACAATATGACGTAGTGCAAACACATATATATGCAAACAAATATCAACTACTTGAAGGATGTCATTTAATGTGTTTTGGGAATTGCAATTACGGAGGCTGCTGATGAGGTGAACACGATATAAATGTTCATTTAAAATTGTAGGCATAATGGAAGCAAGTTTTTTTTGTGATAAGCCACTCAGATTTTCTAGTTCATCTCTATTTCAATGTCCTCGTGATATAATATTTACAAACTCTCAGGTATTCAATATTTGTACAATTGAAGAGATCACTTGTCTACTGATGAGAACCATCTTGAAATGAGATCATTAATAAAGTACCAAGTATAAGCAATTAAAACACTAATTAGCATTAAGATTATATCAATTACCCGTCAGGATGTCAAACTTAGCCAGCCTAATACCTAACTTTACCTGCCCACATAAATGTCCTTAAGACAAACCACCGCACCCTATTATAGTAAGTATTCATCACATGTGATTTGGATATAGGCTTAATCCATGCATAATTTACTTGATGTAGAACGCCATCATGTTTATGATTAAAGTAGAATGCCATAATGTTTGATTAACCACAAAACATAATTGCTTTTACAGAGGATTTTGGAAAATTGTCAATAAAAAATAATAATGAAAACAATTTATGCTTAGAAATCTGTCAAAGTAGGCAACAAAATGTGTGTTTTTATCCAGGTAAACATGCAGTATGTCATAACAAATGCTGGAAATTAACACTAAATGTATTTTTCACAAATTGAAATTAAAGAAAACAGAAATATTATGGGTCTAGGGCGATATATTAATTAGAACTTTGGTTAGTAAGATAGAACGAACATATTGCACTGTGGGTTAAGTTCTTTTATCTCTGTTAATTGCACAACTTCTCTATTAATATAATAAAGAGGTGGCCCAAAATTCATTACTTCATGAATAATCGCGATAGTTGCGTACCAAGTGCGTTCCAATCAAATTAATCGTTAGATGAGAACGCGCACGCCGAGCGCGGGTTACTAATAATTGCCCGAAAGTACTGCGCCAAAGTGTTCCATTGTTTTGCTCACTGACCGACCAATCAAATTAACGCCTCACGCCCCTAAACTGAATATTCAATGAGTTATGAGGAAACACGATTAAAGCTTATTTCTGATTGGTTGAATGATAAAAATGTTAATGAGGGGATGACCCGACTTGGACTGTTTCAATAACTAAGAAGGGGTGGACAAAATAAACAGAAAACTAATTAATTATTTGCAAGATTATATCGGTACAAATCAACGATTTGGATAAAATATGCATCTTTTTCAGTAATGAATGAGAATAATGACTGCTTAACAACTGTTTTCGTGAATTTGTTTTGAAATCCTCGGGTTTTGTTCTGGTCATTCGGAATTGTCCCTCGGGGGCTGCGCCCCTCGGGACAATTCCTCAGACCAGAACAAAAACCTCTGATTTTAAAACAAATTCACGAAAACAGTTGTTACGCAGTAATTATTCTCTAAGTAATATACCACAAATGATAAGATGGTTTTCTCCCTGGTGATAATTACTCATAATAACTTGCTAATCAAAAGCTCAATTGGTTGTTGGTGTTGGTTGGTGTGCATCAAACTGCAGCCCTTTTCCCAAGTGCAATTGTATAGAAACATTAGAATTAATTGTAATACAAATTGAATGTTTCCACTTGATTGTGTCACAAATTATCTGTTTTTGAATGATCAATATTTAAATTTATGTGATCTGGTTGTCTTCCGCATAATTGTGTCAATTTCTAGCTGTAAGAAAAAGACAAGGAGGCAGACTTGAGGAGTGTGTCAAGTCAGCATGTCTCAGGTACCCTTTGTTGATCGGAAATAAGGTCTGAAAGCGGCAAAATTGTAGAGCCCTTTTGTCAGCATAGAGCTAGACCAACAGTCAAGGGTAACATGCAGCAGCCTGCCAAGAAATTTAATAATGGCTTCAGGGGTTGTTTTGAGTGAGACAATAGGATAGAACAATAGTGTTGTGTAGTAACAGGTTTTGTTGAAATCTTAATGGGCCATGGCATGGTTACACGATTGTATTCAATATATTATGCCAACTTGGTAGCGTTTGTGCAATTGTGTGTTTTGATTTGTGCGGGGATTTTGGCAGTAATCCGTTGGGTAATTTGGTGCCCTGACATAGTTGTGAACTAAATTGTGGAATGGATGTTTTTGTACCTGCTTGAGGGAATTTCTGTGTGATTGATTCATTTACAATATGTATAAGTAGATGTTATTAATTCCATGCAAGTCTAGTAGTAAAAAACCATTTAGTCTCATATGTGTAAAGCCACAGCAAAAGGGTACTGTTGTCTCTCAAAGAAAAAGAGGAGATCTTATTACCATCAAAAGGATCTTTTTGACTGCTTCAAAATAACACCTTTGTGGTTAAGATCGGATACTGCTTTCTGTTTTTATGAAGAAAAATGAGTGAAAAAGTGTCTTGATTTTCTTTGTTTTCCATGCCTAATTCCGTCAATATCTCAGAATGCATTGTACCGACAACTGCACCCTTTTGCCACGACAGTTCACATGTTTCATAATAAAGAGGTGTGGGCAATCAACTTGTTTGGTATTGATCAGTTGTGTGAACCTGTTTTTTCCCCCAATAAGGTTGTAAGAACTTTAAAAAGATATAGGGTATTAATGTAGGGGTGTTATTTTTCTACCCCTATATGTTATAAAACAAGATTGTATTTTTTCCTACCCCCTCCCCCCCCCCCCCCCCCCCCCCCCCCAGGTATTAGGTTTGAGCCGAAAATAGGGCAGCAAGGACAAGGAGACAATGGAAATTTATGTTTGAAATATTTCCACCCTTCCCATTTCATACCCATCTCTATTATTCCTCGTTATTTGATACAATTATCAAATCTTAACGCCCCTCACCTAGAGGGGAAAAGGCTGCTGAGTAAGCAAACTAATTCCTCAACCAATTGCAAGCATAACATCTTCTCCCGATTGACTAAGAAAATGATGCGAGACTCCGTCGCTTGTATGTATGAATAGGATTCTATCACCAGAGTCCGATCAACTCCTCCAAAAAGGCCAAGCATCGAGCAGTTAGATTGCTCGGATAGATAAAGAGCCTTTTGCACGCTCACTTATAATAGTGATGTCGTCGCTCGGGGCTGTAAGCAGAAAAAGATTCACCCAAGGTTAGGTTGGTAAAAGATACTGAGCTTAACATTGGCGAGCACGTTCTCTCGTCCCAGTGTCATTTTGGACGGGTGGTCGGCTGTTTAACTGGCGATCCAACACCGCTGACACGTTTTTGATTAGTACACCTGTGGGTTGTCCAAACATGGAAGTGAAATGTCCAAATAAGGGAAATACTGTTAATATACCGGAACGAGTTTTGTACATTTTGTAAACTCGAAAAGGTCGAAAATTCTCCCACTGATACGGATTCAAATATTTGTTCATGCTCACACATTTTTTCACTCTCCTCGAGACTTTAAATCCTTGCTGTTCTGTCCTTGTATGTTTTTATGTTTTTCTGCCCTTCATCATGAATGTAGTAAAGCTGCTCAATGATTATGCATGGGAAGTAACCAGCTTTATACATGTTCAGGGGCAAGAGCACTTACAAGGTTTTGATAGATGTGTTTCGGCCCTTGAACATGTTGAGAGACTGCCCAAAGGTAATGCATGGGCCGGATGTAGAACAGTGACAAAATATTATTCAAATAAATCCCAAATGCAATCATGAAGCGTGATTATGCTGCATCTTCTTCACACTTGGTATTTGATGATGAATGGATGTAACAGTTATATTTTGTACCTTGAGGCAGTGACGTCAATGCTCGTACGCATATTATTATATATCATACACTCGTCATCTGTACAAGCTGTTATACGCATTTAGTGCTGTCTTCATTGATGCACTGATGCACAGGACAGAGTAACTGCGTTCATTGTTTCGTGTGGGTGTATGTGTGTGCTAACGTTGTTGCTTCATGCCAGCAACAAAAAAGAAGAAAAAGTATATGCATGGATTTAGCCATACCTGCATACTATGAACACAGCTACCGCAAAAATAATTTCACACAAATATATCTCTTTTGTGTATAGGTCTATGTGATGACGCAGCTACAAATCGTGATTTTAAAAACATGCAAAACAGTTTAAAAATCGGCATGAAGCAAGAAAAATTAATCGCGCTAAAATTAGCACCAGTACATGATTAGATTTGCTTGCTTGTATTGTAGCCTCTGATCCAATTTATTTCATTTTAGATGACTTATTTAATACTGTAATAAACATGGACATTTTCGCGCTACTTTATTTTTTGCGCTCCAAGCAGCTACCAGGAAAATAAAATCACATTAATATATTTATTTTGTGTATAAGTCTATGTAATGAGCTTTCAAATCGCGAATTTAAAAACAAGCGAAATGGCTGAAAATCAGCAAAGCGCAAATATATAATCATGCAAAAAATTACCACTTGGACAGTCTAAGGGTAACCTGGTGGCAGCTGTTGTTAAATCATAAATAAATGACAATGGTAAATGATAATTTGCAGGAATGTGATATGTTTGTCTAAAATATGACATAATTTGGTATCCATCAGAATTGGATTCCATCAGAATTTGGTTTACACAACACACACCCCTTCGCAGTTGAACAAGTGTCCCCTTCCTCCTCATTTTCCACAGGTGCCAAAATTGCACAAAATGTTCGTGAAATTTACTTGCCATTTCAAATCATGCTTTGTAACTCTTGCCTCTTCTTTTTACCGCTGATGTTACATCGCATCAGCCCGTTTTGTGGCATGCATGTCCTAATTACAGCATTAATAAAAGGTTGAATCTCTTATCGGTGTCTCCCCTATGAGTGCCCATCATGTTTAGTAAAAGATCATTGAATCGAGCTTTGCATTACGCACACTGCATTGACAGTGATAGCAACAACATGACTGTTTAAGTGAGTTGACGGACGGTGGTGCTCACTCAGCATAACAAAATATGGTTTCTTATAATCGCAGGTGATGGGCTTTAAAGGAAATGTTAAATTTGAATATCATCACATGGGTGTTGTTTCCTCCTACAAATTTTCAAAACATATTTTTACAGCATTTTTATCACAACAATGTGTGATAGTTATGTTAATTTCCTAGACATTTCTGAAATTTTGAAGAAAAAATAACTACCACAGATTTCTGAGAAAAATCTATATGTTTTTATGTAATTTTCCAGAGTAACTTTACAGCAGTTTTGGGTATTTTTTTCCCTCTTCCTTTTCTGCAATCGCGATACTTTGATGATGAACATATGCGCTTTCACATCAGTTTTGCAATTTACCAGTGGCCTAATGAAACATCCATTAATGATGTAAATTCAGTAATAGGTTGACTGTAACAATGTAACACTGTTAATAAAAACCAAGCGTTGAAAGACTCGCTACTTTAATTTACTTCATAGTAAATGATGGTTGACGCTTAAGCTCTATGAGCCGGCTCATCTGTCTGCACCCATCTAAATAGAAACATTTTGCAGTAATTACAAAATATCAGGGTTTTTTCCCAACAAAGTTTTAAAAGTCATGATTTTGTTTATGGTGGATCCAGCAATGCAGTATGGGGGAAGATGATTGGGTTGATATTGGGGGAGGGGGGGGGGGGGGGGTTGATATGGAGGGAGTGGGTGGGGGGAATTGGGTTGATATGGAGGGGGAAAAGGATGTTAATAGCAGAAGGTTGTATCTCCAATAGCTTCTGGGTATTTGAACTCCTCAAAAAAAGTTCAGAATTTGTTTCCAATCTGATATTTCATATAATGTGTGATCGATGTGTTTAGCTTGTGATGCACATCAAAGGAAAGCTGATGTGTGGTATGATTGGAAAGATTAACTCATCAGCTTTCCATTGATATGCAGCACAATATGAACATGATCTCAAATTACTTGAAATATAGGTGATTGAAATAAATTCTGAACTTTTTTGGAGGGGTTTATATATCGTAAATGTAGTCTGCATTTTGAGCAATATTGATACAAGCAAACACTGAGCCCTACACTAACACTCTTTGATGTGAGAAGGCCATATCTACAATAGCTGCCGGATATACTTCTGGTATTTCATGGCTTTCTCAATGTACACATGTAACAGAAGGGCAGCCGTTAGTGCAGGGGTAGAATTTCGCCGCGAATCAATTCGCGTGAAGATTCGCGTCAAATCACTACCGCGCGAATCCAGTTGGATTCCTGCAAAAAAACTTTTTTTTTTGGTAAGTCCAAAACAGGACATAAGATGACTGGTAGTTGACCCTTAGTCAACAAACATGCCGAATTTGGAAGTTGTGCAAGCTTATAGCCTTATTTTGGATATTATTTTCATTAATTTATCGCAATAATCCATGGATTCTCAAAATTGGCGAGAATCTGGATTCTCGCAAAATCCTTCCGCGAGAATCTTAACAGATTCTCGCGGTTGGTTACGAAATTCTACCCCTGTTAGTGTAATGGCTTCGTTGCACTAAAACTAAACTAAAATAGGAGATCTAATCGTGCCATTGGGGATAGGAGAAACAGCTATGTTGAGAACCAGATGTCATTGATGAGGGATAATATTAGCATAATACTGAATACATGCATGGATAGCATTGTTGTTTGGCTATGGCTATAATTAAATATTATTTGTGATGTTTCAAAATGGTTTTATATTATATACATTTAAAAAAAGTTATCTTGTTAAAATAATTGTTATTGTTATAAATTCAAATGCAAGTTTTGCAAGTAAAGAATACAAAATTAGAAATTAAAAAGTAGATGTAAATAATCTCCCTCCATTTTTTCTGAAAATTACACGCTAGAAACATCAATTTCTTTCCTCTGTTTTTTGATATTTGGATTATAATGTCAATATTAAAGGTTGTTTTGTCAATTGTCAATGATATTCATGCACAAATGTAATCTTATATCAATTTATATTTATTTTGTTTGAATCACTTCTACTTCTCTAATCAATGCACTGTAATTAATGCAATCATATTGATATCAATCCAATGATTGTTATTGACGTAGAAAGATAAGTGATGTTCAAAGTATGACCCTGTACTGTGGGGTGTTGTAAATCATATTATTAAGTCCTATATGAGAAAAATGAAATATGAAAATCAGTAAATGAATTATATCGTCTCTCATTCACTTTGATATAATAATTCCTTTGTCACTCTTCAATTGAAGCGTATCGTAGCAAAGATTAACCTTGAACGTCGGCGGGGCTTATGTCTGTACAAAATTACGCACATATAATTTGTCAGCGCTCACTCGGTGGTAATAATTTATTCAAGTGAAATAAGCATTTCATCTAATTCAAGGTGAAAATGACCTTTCCACAGAGCCATGATCGATTTTAAGATGAGTGAGAAGATACACCTCTCTTAACAGCAGCGCAAATCTTGTTTGTTTATTTTCACAGAGGAATGAAATGTGTGTAACATTTTTACAAACGTGTGTATGCGCCTTGAAAATTTCAGAATTTTCATTTCTGGAAATCATGCGTGTATAGTATGGCTTTGTTTCAGAATAGATACCTTGTCAAGAAACATTTAGTAAAAAGAGCTTCTACGTAATGGTTATATTGCATTTTATGTTATGGTTTGTAAGGCAATTTGGATTTAAAAAAAAGTAAATTATGCTGTTTTATGGGCGGACAGATCTTAGGTATGGGTTAACTGGTCTTTGTGTATTGATTGATGAAAAGGCGTTTACATTTTCTTGCAAATTTAGAATATGCATAATATGTCCAAATATTGTCAAAACATTTGCCAAAATTGTCAAAAATGTATTTTTTAAATTTTATTTGAATATTAAAAACAAGTAGATAAAATTTAAAGAAAGAAAGAAATATAATGAATGAATGAAAATAAATAAGAAATTCTCTGATTAAAAAAATATGGGTCAGTCAGTCGCTTCCACCAAACAAGTGTTTTCCCCTTCCATGGCCTAAGCCTCTGGTGACTCAGTATGAGTGTGAACGAGTGTATCCTACGGGCAAGCCAGGCAAGGCATATTGGCACACATATATAGTGAGCAAACTGCTATCTATCATGTTGTATAGGATCAGAGATTGTTGAGTGTAATGCCAATCGGGATATCCAAGTGTGTCATTTGTAGTGTTTAATCACTTGGATAGTAATTATGGCAGATTGGATGACCATGAATGCAAATTGTGTATTATGATAGACGGGGAGTGGATGGGAGTGAGTGAGATAAATGCTATATAATCTGGAGCTTTTTGGTTGATAAGGGCACAGGATGCATGAGCAGGATGTGCAGTTGGGGGATTACCATGTACTTTTTGTAGATAGTAAGTTTTTGTGACCCATCACATCAAAACAGACCAGTTGTCTCCAGATATATGAAAATTGAGATTTGAAAATTCATGTTGAAAACATATTTGTTAGTTTTTATAATGACACTAATTTGTCAAAATCGAACATGGAACGCCGATTTGTCTGCAAACTCAGAAGGTTGAAAAATTCTCTTTATTTGCTATCTACTGGATTGGAAAGGTTGATAAGGGTCTTTGTATGTATTCTGGCTTTTACTTGAAAGTAGGTTTAGTTTCTAGATCTAGGATGATGTTTAGAACGATGCAACTCAGAAGGTTGAAAAATTCTCTTTATTTGCTATCTACCGTAGATAGCAAATTATGCTTGTACTGGATTGGAAAGGTTGATAAGGGTCTTTTTATGTATTCTGGCTTTTACTTGAAAGTAGGTTTAGTTGCTAGATCTAGGATGATGTTTTGAACGATGCTATCTACTGCAGATAGCATGAATTGCATATATTTAGACTAGGATTAGCAGACAAGGTGTGGGGTTTATATGGAAAATGCAGTTAGCCAAGTGTCATCTATTGTAGATAGCAAGTATAAGCATTTTACTGAGAGGTATGGTGGACTTAGCGCATCTGACTGCATATTCTTTGTATTAAATGAATATACATATAGAATCAGGTTTGCCCTGCAAAGCCAAGTTGAGAGAAAAAATCTGACACTATTCTATATCCAGCAATCTTGAAACGGTATCAAGATTGACTGGCTTGAAGTGTGCAACCCTAACCCAGATGGCTCCATACTAACAACACCACCATATCCAACAAAATCCAACAACAACAAAATGCCTTCCCCACCATATCCAACAGAATCCAACAGTTGGAATTTGTTGGATATAGTAGTCCACACAGTAACAACAGTCAATACTCTCTATGCACAAAGCACTAAATCCAACAGAATCCAACAGAGTTATGTACTTGAGTAAACCACTGTATCCAACAAAATCCAACAACTGTCTAAGATAGGTTTACCACTGAATCCAACAAAATCCAACAAAATAACAACATGATAATTGTGTATTTTAGAATAAATAGGTATGTTTATTTTGTTTTGTTTTGGGTTTCTTTTATTTGGGGAAGGGGGATTTATAATGTTTAGTAATTTTGGGGGTCATTAGGTACCCAGGAGTTTTTTTGTTTTTTTTTAGAATTGTGTGTTGTTTCTTTTGCATCTTGTTACCGGGTTTATTATTGGTATTTATTGTGATTCTTGCTTTTGTTTTTGATTGCAATCGGCTCAGTTGTAATTACGAACGTCACAATAAGTCACACGTTTACATAATAAGAGTTATCTATAATAATATAGAAACCTAGTTATCATCATTGCCAATGCTCTCATGACTAGGACATATTGTCTCAGCCTGTTTTTGTTTGTTTATAATTATTATTATTATTTATTTTTTTGGTTTCTTTTTGTGTTTTTTTGTGTGTATTTTTTGTGGCTATGACATTATCCGAAGAATAAGTCTTTGCCATTTTTTAAATTTTTTTTTGCGTGGCTTGGACAACTGAACAAATAAATAGTCATAAAAGTGTATAAAAATAAAAAGGGAATAAAACAGTAAAAACAGTAAAAAATGGTAGTCCTTGCCACTTTTTTTTATGTGTGACTTGCCGGGTGTAGATTTGTCTCTAAAAATGACAATCTCACCGCATATATTTTATGGCTTGCCACAGGCCTGAAACCTATCTCTGAAAGTCCATGTTTCAGCCTAACACGCGCTCGTCTTTAGTGTCCCCCACCATGGGCAGCCAAGAAGCACGGAGCCGGCGGTCTACAGAGAGTGATGCTGCAGACCTTGCAGCCATATCTGGAGGTGGGTGTGTTTCCAGCGGCGTTCTTGCGTCCGGTCTCCTTACACACACGACATTGGCGAGCATTTCTGATTGGCATCCGTTCGCTCATGTGGCCGGTGCCAGCACCATGATGAGCCGGTAGGGGCGTATATTTAGCTTGTGGAACTTGCCGAGGTGTTGTTCCCTGGATAAGTCCCTTGGCTACTTCCATGACAAATTTTGAATGACTCAGGGCGGAACTTTGGTCGTCAAGGCGGTCGTCGTCAGTGGTGACTTTCTTGGCTGTCGCTGGATGGTGCCATTTATAGCAGATCCATGCATTGCAGATGGCGATGTCAATAATGTAGTATAGTAACTTTTTCCACCATTTTTGTGCCTTCCTGGAACAGGAGTAATAAGATCTTAGTTGATCACCCCTGTCCACACCTCCCATGAATTTGACATAATCCACAGCCTGTCGTGGTGCAGTGACAACTAAGGGCGTTCTGTAAGGTCGACCATCCTCCCGCACGTTTCTGGTAACGACATCTCCGTTTGAGTTGGCTGTCGGTTTGGATCTGTAGCCTTGATGACCAGAGCTAAGCAGCTGCATGGTGGAGGAGTCTCTCCACAAAGCCGACGTAAACTGACCAAGTTGCCGAGTGAAGAAGGTCCCTCGTGGAGCCTTGGCCAGCCGCTTTAGCTTGAGGTGGTTGTGAGGGTTTCTGGTTGGGTTGGGCAGGAAATCAACCGGCAGCCCCTTCCTATTGGTCTTGATGGCCCCAGTGAGGTATGTGCGTTTGGCCAGGAGTCGCCTTGCCAGATCCATAGACGTGTATAGCCTATCGGTGAACAGGTGATGGTATTTGCCTGTTATCCGTTTTGCCACGTCCAATGTGATGTCCACCATCTTGCTGGCCTTTCCCTGGTTAAATGGGTGCGGAATAAAGTTAACCATGTAACCTGTGATGGAATCGGCGAGGGCATACAGCTTAAAACCAGCCCGAATAGGCTTTAACGGCATGAAAAACTTCTTGACTTTTGCTTTGAAGCCAGAGTACTTCACCATTGCTTCATCAATCGATAGGCAGCGGCCGAGGTTGAAGTTAGCCTGTGATGTCTGCAGCACTTTGTCCCAGATCGGTTGTAGAGGATACAGTGGATGCTTACGCATCCACATGTACTGATGTTGTTTACTCTCATACAAGTCCGGATCCTCTTTCGGGTAACGCTCGGGGTTGGTGTCCGGATCACTGCAGGCGAGGAATTCACTTAACTTCTCAAAGCGTGTTCTGGCCATCGTGCTGGTGATGAGTAGGTTGCGGTATCCAGGTTCAGTAGACCAGTAGTCGCCAACGTATGGAACCCGAACTAGGCCCATCACCAGCCTAATACCAATCCATGCTTGGATCTCGGATGCGGAAGTTGATCTTTTCCCAGCCTTGGTCAACTTGCTGCTGGTCCACGCTGCCATCTGGATCATCAGCGCAACTGGAAAGAACTTCAAGAAGTAATCCACTGGTCTATCGAGTACTCCAAATGTTGGCCCAGTAGGCGTAGGCCCAGCGAAGCCCTCCACATCAACTTCCTGAAGTGAGCGACTCCACCCGAACTCATCTGGAGGATACACCTTCTGACCCCGGCTTGGTGGATCGGGGTCATTGTCTGAATCAATGACAGGCGGCCGCCGCACTCTCTTTCTGCCTCGTGGTAGTGCCCTGGCAGTGCTCGAAGATGATGGTTGTGCATCTGACTCGGAGGCTTCCGAATCATAATGTTCCTCATCAGTGGGTTCCTCATCTGTGGCGAGAACATAATCATCGTCGTCATCGTCATCTTCATCAACATCATCATCAGTGGTCGGTTGATGGTCCGCTTGTTGATCACCAGCTGATGAAGCCGCGTCATCGGGCACAGAAGCTGCGTCGTCCGTTGATGGTTGAGTATTCTCGTTGTCTGAAAATCCAAACATGGCGTGCGTGCGACCCTCTTGAAATGCAACATGCACGCGACCTTGTTTCTTGGACTTGGTGGAATCCCAGAGACTTTGGAAGTTGTCGTCAGATGTCTCCTGGTCGTCAACCGCCTCCGCACTATCAACCCGTTGCTCTAAGAATACCTCCTCTTCAGACTCGCTGATGTTCGACTTGGCCTTGTAATTATGTGTTGACATTACAATGCCCTTATCATTGCAGCTCCGCCGGACTGCCTCCTTCACATGCCCCCTTTCCTCCGTTTCTTTACTGGCCTTGCATCTATCAGATGAATTCTTCTTCTTCTTCTTCTTCTCGATAGAAGAACTTGCGCCTTCATCTGGCGATGCCGTTGCTTGTGGCTTCTTCTTCTTCTTGGCCTTCTTGGCCGTCTTTAGCTTTATTGCACCAGATGAACTAGTAGATGGTTCATCCTCTTTCTTTCGTTTTTTGTTCGATCCTCGCATTTGGCTGATGAACGCCTCCTGTTCTTCCTCTCGCATTCCTGTATACAACATGAGAAAAATAAATAAAAGGGTTTTGAGTTGGAGATAATATTATAACATTTTGGTCATCTTGATTCTATCAAGAAATCATGAATGATATTATAATTTGCTAGAGTTTACACAAAAATGTTACACAAGGAGCATAGTATTACATGTTTTGTTTCAATCAAAGACGTATATTTAGAAATGGATGAATTATTTACTATTTTATGAAAACAGAATCTTGGGGTCAATGAGGTAAAGAACATGAACTTGAAAATGATTTTACAATAATAATAAATGTCCTGACTTTTTACTAATAAAGGTTACATGCAAAACAAATTACTAATAATAAAGGTTGCGTAAATCAAATTTCAGAAAATCTGTTTGTATATAACATAAAATTAACTTTTATAAGAATAAGAAGAGATTGTACATACCATACTGCAAGTTCTTCACTTCTCGATTTGTCATGCTGATATGGAAATCAAGAGTTCTAATCAGGAAGTATCACCGAGGTTCGATTTCTCGCAAGAGATTATTATCGTTCGCAAACGTAATAACAAACGTTTAGTTTCACCGATACGAAACCGTATTGGTAAAAGCAGGGACAGAGAAGCAATTTTACAGCCCTTTTATACTATTCTACCACCTCAAAAAATTTACATACTCTTTCACTGGTGTTATTATTTTCCCGCTGAAATGTATTTCAATATCACATGATTAAAATCTGTATTTCTATTCGGTAACACTTTCCCGCCTATTTAGCACATGGATATTTGTAAAGAGCCAATATGAATATTACATAATTAGAATCCAATGAACCTTTCCCGCTAATTTTGCACATGACATATAGCTCATCAACTCTCCCGCCCATTTGGCACCTGATATTTAAACCCATTAACTTTCCCGCCCATTTAGTTGACAGCAGCTTTGAATAATGTGTTTTGACACCATTGATTGTAGATTCAAGAAAACGGGTGTACATAAATAGAAAAATTCGGCTATATATTAGTGTCAGCGCAATGAAGGTCGATTGTGATGCTATTGGTTCGGGTAGCATTCCTTCAACCAACCAGCCTCACCAAGGCGGCACTGGCTCTAACACTAACACTAACACTAACACTTAACACAACCGTGGGAGGAGTGGATGGAGTATTGAGTAGCTAAATATAAGTTCATGGCACTGCCTGGGGTCAGCCATGCTTCTTCCCCTGAATATGCTCGCCATCCACAACTCAATATTTTTAAATTTATGTTAAATTTGACACCATTGATTGTATATTCAAGGATTCGAGTTCTCTATGGGGGTACCGGCACATTGTAGGACTTGTAATTGTTTTTAATTATTTAATTCCAACATCACAAACACGATCACAATAATTGTGCATCCCCTCCCCCTCCATATCAAAGTGTCAAAATATGTTTCTACCTGTTAAATACACTAACTACCATATCCAACAAAATCCAACAAATATTTGAATTGAACAAACCACTAAATCCAACAAAATCCAACAACCCATTAGATTACATTACATTACAAATTAATTGTACACACCACCATATCCAACAAAATCCAACAAATATTTAAATTGTACAAACCACTATATCCAACAAAATCCAACGACCCATTATATTACATTACATTACAAATTAATTGTACACACTACCATATCCAACAAAATCCAACAAACATTTAATAACGTTCCACACCATATCCAACAAAATCCAACAATGTATTACTCTACTACCCCACTGAATCCAACAAAATCCAACACAAATAGCTGAAGTGTGCAAACCACTGTATCCAACAACTTCCAACAACATTTCACCTTGTTGGATTTTGTTGGATATGGTGGGGTTAGGGTTAATAAGTGCTGATTAGGGTGGGAGATTCATGCATGCTGCTGTTATTGGTGCGATCTGTGTTGACCGTGTTCAAGTTTATCGGGCGTGTTAGTAGCGCATGGGTGATGCCCTGCGTTTCACTTGAACTCTGAATCAATAATATAAGCTTAGGTTTGATTTTGGAATAAAAAATATGAATGGATTCGTTTATAACAACACTGATAGAATTTGGATGATTTCACTCAATAAATCATTTATAATAATATTCTTTTATTTCTAAAAAACACCAGGTTTCCCGTTGAGGTGAAACTTTTGCTTAAATCCCTTGACATTATATTATACTTCCCACCGAAGAAGAAAAAACATACCAAAAAAGGGATTATATACTTCTTTACGATGGTGTTAGTGTTACAGACAAATCAAGTTATGGTGTTACAGACAAATCAAGTTATTTATGTATACTGGCTTAGAAAATAACATCCAAACATCTCAAGTTTTGCTTTGACTTCTAGGTTATGTTACATATGGAAAAAGTGATTACAAATTGCTGTCTCCTGCTGATAATAGTCATACAAAATCAGAGCATGATGAAGCTGGTTGGTATTGTACCTCATAAAATACTCAATATTTCAGGCAACACGACTAATCCAATTTTTTTCATTTTAAAACATTTTTCTATACATCAAAAATATTCATATGGTTTATTTAGTTCGCTACAAAGATAATCAGCACTTATTTATTCATGTATGATACACGGAAACAAGAGTTTTGATTTTAATGGCGGCAAGTATTGTATATATAGACCTAGCATATTGGGGCATGTGTACTTTTGCCTTTGAAATCCCTGGATAGTACTGCCATTACCTAAACCTTTTGTTTGACCATCAATGGGCTCTTCAATTTGAAATCCATACACCCCCTATGGAAGATATTACCCTAATTTTTGCCACACAGGGAGTGTGAATTTCAAATGAGGTTACCTGCATGGGTGACTCCATTTAAAATTCACACTCCCTGTGTTAGAGATTAAAGTCATGTCTTCCATGGGGGTGTATGGATTTCAAATGGAATAGCCCCATATAGATGAATGTGTTTGATGTGCAGGTGTTGTAGATGCAATTCAAATAAGTAGTGTTTAGATTTCAATCATCTGTGACCAATTTAGAACAAGTGTACCAGCAGCCTTTAGGGACGCACCATTTGATTTTCAGGGGGGATAGGAAGTTGGGTTCGGGGGAGAATTGGGTTTTTTTGGGCCGCCGCAAGGGGTGATTTTTTTTTTTGGCGGCGAATTTTTTTAAAAAATGTATCCATTCATATTGAGTTGGGTGGGGGCAGAATTTTTTTTTTGTTGCCTGCACAGAGGGGGAATATTTTTTTCCCGAAAACTTCCTCCCCCCCCCCTGAAAATCTAATGGTGCGTCCCTTACAGTATCCTGTGTGCTAAATACGTTGAAGCTTCACCAACATGGAAACGATAATCAAGTCGGAAATAGCTTTTCTTCTTGTGGATTGGATATGATGATTGTTTGATAGTACATGGGTGTGTTTACCATTTAGTATGCCGAGCAATTGACAACATTTTACTGTTGCCGTTGGTTACACCTTTCTGTATTCGGAATGATAGGCTAGACCAGATATTTCTTGAACCTTGAACAATGTTGTTACTGATCCACTGCTGTGGCATGGAGCCTTTTGTAGCAGAATTTATGAGATCAATGATACAGTGAAGTTTTATTGGATGCCACCATATCATTAGTGTTTGTTATAGGGGTCAAATAGAGCATAGAGGATTTATTTACATGAAATGGTTTACAGATGATCAATCAGCTTGTGTCTTCAGACAAGTGGTTGCAAAGTATGTGAGCTTATTGAAGTGTCCATCAGAGGCAGCCAACTCTAGGCCCAATGCATGTTCATGATGCAATATTACACAGCGGTGTGTACTACTACTAGTACAGTATGATATTAATACTATGTCTTGGATAATGTAAGCTATTTCATAAGCTGGTCATGAGGATGTATAAATACATCTAATTGAAGGGTTGCTGAAGACTGAATTTATTGAGAGGCGGAGGAAAGATACATTGTTCATAATTTTTTATTAATGAAAACATTAGATGTATTCATACTCCTCCTGACCAGTCTAAGAAATGGCTTACATTATCCAAAGACATTGCATTATCATACGAGCATGCATTGAGCCAAGAGTTTGCTGGTCGCTGAGGTGTATTATATTAGGAGATTATCTGTCAAGATTTTTTTTGGGAAAACTGCAGCACTAGCAGCAAGCTGTCTCGGACGGATGCTGGATTGTGGTAGTCAGAGAATGGAGTAAAAAGATGATCTGTCGTTAGATCTAGGAAAACATGTGCTTTTGATGCCATGTATCCTCACCGTGTCTACTGTATTTTCAATTGATTTATTTGAAGGGTTATATAATTTTGATTTCTTGCTCGTACCATTGGAATAGGGAAAATATTATACTACATGATGATGGCAAAAGATTTGGATGGGTTTCACAGCTTTATGTTTGTCACACCATCAAAACATGAGATAATTTTGACCCTTTATTTGGAATAGAACCCATGTGTGTTTTGTCGCCTGCTGAGGATTAAAGAACAGTCATACACACAGTGAAAGGTCACAATATAGGGTAATTGAATTTCAACCACAATGGTTAAAAAGTGAGTCTCCTAAAAATATTGTTTAAAAAGTTTAAAAGGTGATTATTATTTTATTGACTGATTGACTGACTACTGATCCATTTTCTGCACCATAACACAAACTTGTTAACATTTCGATTAGTCACGCTATTTTTGTTGTGGTTTTTGTCTCGCCTGATGTAATCAGAAAGAGACTATGTTATCACTATTTCTGTCCGGCGTCCGCCGTCCGCCGTATGCCGTATGCCGTCCGCCGTGTGCTAAGAAATACCTTTGTGACGCGATATCTGGAGATCCGTAAGGCCTATCGTGATGGGACTTGGTGGAGGGAAGGGGGGTGGTGCGTTCTGTTGCTGATTGATTTTTCAAGGTCATCGGGGGTCATACAAGGTCATCGGGGTCAAATATGCTTAAAACTTTTGAGACGCGTTGTGACGCGATATCTAGAGATCCGTAAGGCCTATCTTGATGGGACTTGATGTCAGGGAAGGGGGTGGGGTGTTCTTTTGCTGATTAGATTTTCAAGGTCATTGGAGGTCATTCAAGGTCATCGGGGTCAAATATGGGGTCAAATAAGATCCGTAAGGCCGATCTTGATGGGATTTGGTGGAGGGAAGGGGGAGGTGTGTTCTTTTTGCTGATTAAATTTTCAAGGTCATCGGAGGTCATTCAAGGTCATCGGGGGTCAAATATGTGGTCAAATAGATCAGTAAGGCCTATCTTGATGGGATTTGGTGGAGGGAAGGGGGTTGGTGTGTTCTTTTTGCTGATTAAATTTTCAAGGTCACCAGAGGTCATCGGGGTCAAATATGGGGTCAAATAGATCAGTAAGGTCTATATTGATGAGATTTGGTGGAGGGAAGGGGAGTGGTGTGTTCTTTTTGCTGAATAAATTTTCAAGGTCATCAGAGGTCATTCAAGGTCATCGGGGTCAAATAAGATCCATAAGGCCTATCTTGATTGGATTTGGTGGAGGGAAGGGGGATGGTGTGTTCTTTTGGTTCTTAATTTTTCGGGGTCATATGGGGTCAAATATGGGGTCAAATAGATCAGTAAGGCCTATCTTGATGGGATTTGGTGGAGGGAAGGGGGGATGTTCTTTTTGTTGATTAATTTTTCGGGGTCATCGGGGGTCAAATATGGGTCAAATAGATCAGTAAGGCCTATCTTGATGGGATTTGGTGGACGGAAGAGGGATGGTGTGTTCTTTTTGTTGATTAATTTTTCGGGGTCATTGGGGGTCAAATATGGGGTCAAATAGATCAGTAAGGCCTATCTTGATGGGATTTGGTGGAGGGAAGGGGGGTGGTGTGTTCTTTTTGTTGCTTAATTTTTCGGGGTCATCGGGGTCAAATATGGGGTCAAATAGATCAGTAAGGCCTATCTTGATGGGATTTGGTGGAGGGAAGGGGGTGGTGTGTTCTTTTTGTTGATTAATTTTTCGGGGTCATCGGGGGTCAAATAGATCAGAAAGGCCTATCTTGATGGGATTTGGTGGAGGGAAGGGGGTGGTGTGTTCTTTTTGTAGATTAATTTTTCGGGGTCATCGGGGGTCAAATATGGGGTCAAATAGATCAGTAAGGCCTATCTTGATGGGATTTGGTGGACGGAAGAGGGATGGTGTGTTCTTTTGTTGATTAATTTTTCGGGGTCATCGGGGGTCAAATATGGGGTCAAATAGATCAGTAAGGCCTATCTTGATGGGATTTGGTGGAGGGAAGGGGGGTGGTGTGTTCTTTTTGTTGATTAATTTTTCGGGGTCATCGGGGGTCAAATATGGGGTCAAATAGATCAGTAAGGCCTATCTTGATGGGATTTGGTGGACGGAAGAGGGATGGTGTGTTCTTTTTGTTGATTAATTTGTCAGGGTCATCGGGGGTCAAATAGATCAGTAAGGCCTATCTTGATGGGATTTGGTGGAGGGAAGGGGGGTGGTGTGGTCTTTTGGTTGATTAATTTTTCGGGGTCATCGGGGGTCAAATATGGGGTCAAATAGATCAGTAAGGCCTATCTTGATGGGATTTAGTGGAGGGAAGGGGGGTGGTGTGTTCTTTTTGTTGATTAATTTTTCGGGGTCATCGGGGGTCAAATATTCAAATAGATCAGTAAGGCCTATCTTGATTGGATTTGGTGGAGGGAAGGGGGTGGTGTATTCTTTTTGCTGATTAAATTTTCAAGGTCATCGGAGGTCATTCAAGGTCATCGGAGGTCATTCAAGGTCATCTGGGGTCAAATAAGATCCGTAAGGCCTATCTTGATGGGATTTGGTGGATGGAAGAGGGATGGTGTGTTCTTTTTGTTGATTAATTTGTCGAGGTCATCAGAGGTCATCTGGGGTCAAATAAGATCCGTAAGGCCTATCTTGATGTGATTTGGTGGAGGGAAGGGGGTTGGTGTGTTCTTTTTGCTGATTAAATTTTCAAGGTCATCAGAGGTCATCTGGGGTCAAATAAGATCTGTAAGGCCTATCTTGATGTGATTTGGTGTAGGGAAGGGGGTTGGTGTGTTCTTTTTGTTGATTAATTTTTTCAAGGTATTACATCCCTTGCATTAACTACAATGCATACCTCTGTGACAGTGCTACATTGTATCATATGTTTCATCATCATTTCTTTCAAGTCACTTTTGATGAACAGGCGAGACGCGCCGTTCGAGAACCGCCTTGTTTGTGTTAATGATCAAAACAACTCTTTGAAAAAAAGAACCTCTATAGAGTGTAAACATGGACATTTTTTGTGTTGCATTAATTTTCGGTTTTTCAAGCTTCACACAACTACGGTGATAATTTACCACTTTTACCATAGCCCCAATCAAAACTTTGCAGGACAAGAGATTTGTTGGCTTGATAAAATAGCAAAACAACTGTGTCATATAATGGAGTAGTGTTATGTGGTGTAAATTCTATGCAGCTAATTGGGGTCACAAATGTGTGGAATTTTGTAACCACTATTATAATTATTCAGTGACTCATTTCTATCCACTGATTTGGAGACAAAATAGAATCCTGCAGATAAATGTTGCTCTTTTTCTATTCAAGTATGAATGAATACCCATTTTATTCATCACTCATAGGGAATATTTTCAGGTACGGTCACAGTTTAAGAAAAGATTGAACGCGGAAGTTGCAACTTTTGAACCATAGGGCCTATTATTATTAAGGCAGTGTTACCAGTTGAAATGTGTCCCTAATCAAGGTGCAATTGGCTTCTAGGCCAAGGCTCACAACAAAAAGCCTAATTTCGATGAGCTGCGGTGTTGTCAACACTGAATCAACAAAGGGGTGTACATTGTGTAGTTGTGCACTACATAATTCAAAACTGGGCTACTATCTACATTTTTCCAACTTTGAAAGTCTGAAGATGCAATTGTATTGTATAGTACTGGTACTATATTTATGAATATTTAATTAGTTTGCTTGGTAAACTTGCCATTTCATCAGATTTGATCAATTTGCCACAGAGGACTAGATTTAACTAGAAATACTTTGTATACTCTCCCTATATAGGACTACCATATCAGAGCCCAAGAACTGCTCCCAATCTGAGAACCGCTATCAACCCAAGAACCGTGCCGTTTCCACAGCTAAGATGGCATGACTCAGTGTTTCTATCTTCAATCTCAGTATTTCCCAGGATAGGCTGGTTTTGAAATAGCGGCCCATCAAGGAGGGCTACCCTATGATGGCGTGCAGTAGTAGGCTATGAAGGATTCATTACTTTGATTTCTTGTACAGATGATACTGAAGTTCTGACTTTTGTTTTATTTCCTCTTTTATTTCTGTAACAGCAACACTGTCAACGTCAACATGGATGAATGATTACAGATATGTGTGTATGTTACTTCGTTTTCCTTTTCTATACAATACTTTAATTAGCTCTTCCCTATTTTCTCTTTCCTACAGTGGTAGCAACCCTGTCAGCATGGACAACAGCCGAGTGTCGGACAGCTCCAGTGATGACAGCTCATCGAGCGGGTCGGAAGAGAGCGACACAGATAGCGAAACTGGATCTGAAGATAGCGGTCCAGAATCAGAGGAAGATGTAAGTGGGACAATGATATAGGAAATATATGGAATGGTTTGGTGAGGGAGATATAAGCTAAATGCAGTGAAGCAATGTTTTATTCCACCAACTTGAAGTAATCATAAATATTTATGACTATTACCATTGTTCTTTAGCTATGCAAATTTGAGTGCTGTACGATTGATGTTATCAATGTATAAAGCGATCAAATCATCATCTTTTGTGCACACTACAACAACGTATGTATTGATCAAATGGTTTGTGCCAACTAACAGTCTGTATTCTACTTATGCACTTATCAATTGGCCCCTGGGGACCCGGGGATTAGGGCCGGGACGTACAAATTGCCCATGTGACGTCCCGGGTACAATCGTGTACGGTCCCCGCAGGGCCGGGCCCCATTTTTTGTACGTCCCCGCTACAGTCCCGGCCCCCCTTGGCCAGGACAAAGTGTACAGTCCCGGTCACCCATTTCCTAGGACAAAGTATTCACCCGGGCTACAGTCCCAATGTCGCTTATTTCTTTCTGCAACCATAACGGAATGCATTCCTATGTGTTATTAGGCTTATTTCGTCAAGCGCATCGCATCTCTAGCTTATTTATAGCAAGCGCCCGGGGTGTACATTTGTGTACCTTAGCGTACGTCCCCGCTACACGCCCCGGCTAGCGGGGGCACAGTTTGTACGTCCGCGTACACTCCCCCGCATAGCCGGGCATCATTTTTTGTACACTCGTGTACGGTCCCCGCATGGTCCCTGCCAATGGCCGCCATGCCCCGGGTCCCCGGGGGCCGGGCTTGCAATTGATAAGTGCATTACAAGGAATAAATATCAAATCAGGCTTTATGGCCATATTTATCATACGAATTGCACATTAAATCCACTCAGTCATTGCAAATTTCACGCTACCCTGGCAAAAAATATAAAAATTGTCCACAGAAGTTAAAAACCTGTACCATATTGCTTCTTTAAATCAGACAGTTACTTTCTAATTTTGAAAGTGCATCATATAATTTTCCATAAAATATGAGACGATTGATCCACTATGAACACATGAAGTGTATAAGCTTACTGCAATGTTCAACTATTTTGTTTTCCACGCAGGAACCTGCTCCAAAGAAATATGGTCTTAACAATTTCATCGAGAAAATACAGAAGCAAAAGTCTCCGGCATCGTTGAGTCTGCCCAAGACAAACTTTGCTACAACCAACAACAACTCGGCGACAGGTAGCAGCCCCGTGTTGGGGTCAAGAACTGAAACAAATGGAGAAGCATTCCCGTCCAAACTTGCCAACAATAAGAAGTTGGGGGTTAGACACGGGGATGAATTTCCCCTCAAAGCGAACGATTTAATGAAGAACTTGTCGTCGAGTAAAAACAGTGGTGGCAATTTCGACAAGTGCAGTAGCGGCATGGCCGATTTTACCGATATTAGCAACGAATCGTCCAAGAATGAAAGAACTACAAAGAAATCCCCGGCGAAAGCCAAGGGGAAGGTGCTCACAAAGAAAGCGCCGCCGAAAAACAACTCTCTGAAATCAAACAGTGCAAAACGTGCCTCATCACCCCAAGTAAAGGTTGAAACCAAGAAAGACAAATCAAGCAAAACCAAAGTGACTAAACAATCTAATAGTAGTAAAAACTCGAGTAGTAACGGCCAAACTGATGTAAAGCCAAAGACGGGGAGTAGTGGCGCCAAAACAACTCCAAAGTCTGATAAGAAATTGTTGCCTAAATCAAAACTGCCTGCGGAGCGGAAAAGAAAGAGGAATATCCAATCACCAAAATCACCAAAATCCAGAGAATTTGTGAGCGATGATTCCAGCGAATCAGACAATGAGAGTCCGATTATAACCAAACCGGAGAGGAACAATTCATATTCCTGCTCGTTGTTGGACGATGTCTTTTCCAGCATCAGTCCCGGCGACGAGCCCCTACTGTCGCCACTAAAATCTCCCGACTTGATGTCGGACGTCGTCTACAAATCTGGCATTCCCTCCCTGGTCGTAAGGTTTGATTTGAACGATATAGAAAATTTGCCTAACAAAGATGAGGACAGAACTCATAGTAGAACTTCCATACCTCACTTGAAGAGGGACAGAGACTTTGCGGATGGGTTGGATGACAGGCCGCCACCACTTGTCAAATCAAAGAGGAAAACGGAAGATATGGATCCAGAGGTAAGACTATACACTATTCACAGTTGGATGACCCAAAACATGTATTATCAGAGGGTACACTATAAATACAGTGTTTAGAATACAGTGTTTAGAATACAGTGTTTAGAATACAGCGTTTAGAATACAGTGTTTAGAATACAGTGTTTAGAATACAGCGTTTAGAATACAGCGTTTAGAATACAGCGTTTAGAATACAGCGTTTAGAATACAGCGTTTAGAATACAGCGTTTAGAATACAGCGTTTTAGAATACAGCGTTTAGAATACAGCGTTTAGAATACAGAGTTTAGAATACAGCGTTTAGAATAGAGCGCTTAGAAAACAGTGTTTAGAAAACATTGCTTAGAAAACAGTGTTTAGAATCCTGTGTTTAGTATCCTGTATTTAGAATACAGTGTTTAGAGAACAGAGACAAGATTAGTGTGTTCAGCATTTTTTTAAACACTTTCTAATCATCTAAGTGTTTAACTAGACAAACACTAATCCTTTCTCCATTTTCTAAACATAGTATTGACATTATATAGTTCTGTGTGAACATATTATGGTAGAGAAAACAGATGACCCTTATTATTTATTTATTTATTTACCGGTGCTTATAGAGCGCATTTCCAAAAGATCAATGCGCTGTACAAATCACATACATCAAAAAATGGCATACAATTATATAACAACAAAATAACAGCAATTTTTTTTAAAAATATGATATAAAAGATGCATTACAGCAAACCACCACTGTTGTATAAAAAGTATTACATAATTTACACAATAATCAGTTACAAAATGTTTAAAAATATGAATGAATTGAAGCACAAAGTGATAGATAATTTTTAAAAAACCAGTAGGCCAGGAAGTGAACTAATCTTTGAGGAAAAAGGTGAGTTTTTAAGAAGTTTCTTGAACGTTTTCAGTTTTCATACTGTTTGCTTCACGAAGAGACCTAGGTAAAATATTCCATAAATTGGGTCCTAAAACAGAAAAACATTTATCCCATAGGTTCTGTTGGTAGAAGGGGTCACAAGAAGGGTTGTATCTTGAGTTGACCTAAGACCAGCATGCCCTGGTGTATACAAACAAATGTACCCTTTAATTATAATATTGTACATGTTGAAATTGAACTTTGACAAAAGAATGCTTTTAAGGGGTTTATATACCATCTTGGATAGTGTACATTAGGTCCCAGACAGGCTCCAATTACACTGTAAAATAATGTGCTTTGTTTTCACTATACGATGTGATTTATTATATCAAAGTCTTGATGTTTGCCAGGGGCCAGAAGTATACATGTTTACTATCTTTACAAACAATGAAATGGAATTATGGTCTGGCTCAAGATCGTTCACTTATCACAAATCAAGAAAAAAACATCCATCCAAAGTAATCTCGGCACAAATTGTCAAAAAAAAACAAGTTTGTAAATGATAAGCGTTGTATCCTGAAGGCTTATCATTGTAATCTAATATGTTTATCACAAAATAATGTTACCAGTGGATTACCAACACAATTGATGTTATCCAAACCTAATTAGGTAATTAGTGCTCGCCCGAGTGATCGACACCTCTTAGTTCGTGTATGTTATTGAACTTAATATTGTGTGTGTGGGACGATTAATGAAACCCTTTAATGCCTATAGGGTTTCTTCCCCCAACCTTGTCTTAATAAGAGTGTGAAAATCTGTTCGTGCAAAATAGCGTAGTGCATGAAACCATAGGCAATATTGTATCAAATCTGTTCACCTCTATGTATAGCCGTCTGCACAATGCTTTTGAGTGGCCGCTATAAAAGAATAATTTGAGGGCTTAGTGCCATGAGACCATGTAATAGCTGCTAGTTGTTATACTATATGTGGAGCACTAAATGCCACCCAGGGGGATGGGGGTACTTTCGCCAAAATCCCCCCCATCAGTATACCAATTTTGTAAGAAAAGCACCCACTTTTTGGGTGCTTTTTACAAAAAATGCCTCAAAATACACCCAATTTATGCCAATTGGGCGCTTTGGTCAGTGATGAAAACCACCCCATCGCTATACCATTTTTTGCGAAAAAGCACCCCAAAGGGCAGGCACATATATATGTATAACATATCAATGTGAGAACCCCACCCCCAGGGAATTGCCATCTGCGATATGTTATTCACCACTTGTGCTATAAGGTACAATCATACACATGGCAGCCATTGTAGATATGTCCATTTGGCTCCATCTCCATGCCTGCAGATGCAGAAATCACACAGCAAAGAATAGCTCCAAAAATGGTTGTATAAATCCAGTCAAATTGCCTTACCCGGGAGAGAGGGGACATGTTTTCTTTCGTTTTAATGCCCATTCATTCAAATGAAATAACCCCTAGATCCTTCCTTGTAGGTGCATTTTTGAAAAATTGCTTGCTTTGTGTAGATGATTTATCCAATTGATTGCTTTGTGTGAATGATTGTAATGTAGGGTTTATCCAAATTTTGTTGAAGCAGAAATAGTCTCTATTCTTGAAAAAACAAAAAGGCGGTAGAAAGAATTTGCTGAACAAAGAAGTACTTCTCTAATATCTTAATTTAAAAAGGAAGAAAAAAAATCTGAATATTGACCAGAATGATGTATGGAAAGAGCGCTAAATAACTCCATTACCAAATATTGCTGGTCTTTTGTTGTTGTTAAATGTCAACATTTTTGTGCCAACAGACCCTGAAACAAAGAAAAATACCATCCCTATCCAGCAAATAATTGATGTTATCGCTGTACGCCATATTCTTGCTTCATTACTCATTGGCACCGCCAGCATGATTAATGTAATTCCAGATCCCAACAATTCAGGTTTCCCCAAACATTTCAAGAATAATTGCATTCGTTTTGTGCTCGTAGCAAAAGGACAAGATATTTTCACCAGTTGGTTATAGTTTTAAAACGGAGGTGTTTAGTTTAGTTATGGCATCTATGGTTATGGTGTGTGTGTGATTTAGCCACTGTCTCAAGTGTTTGAATTTGAAGGGTCGTAGGTTGTTGGTAGTGGACACTTTGATAGAATAGATGTCTAGACTTGACTTGGCCTGTTACATTCAGGCCACTGGCCTGTAGTACTGTAAAAGTGGAAATTTTCGCGCTTCGCACATTTTGAACAATTTTGCTTGTTTTTATTTTCGCGATTTTGAGCTTCTGTACATAGACCTACATGTAAAATAAATATATTCGCGCGTTTTTATTTTCGCGCTTGCTGATTTTAGCGCGAAAATAAATGTAGCGCGAACATTTCCACTTTTACAGTATGTGGTTGACAATAGTACAAGCCTAGAGAATACTAACCAAAGAGATCTAATGGAATTCAATATTTGGCAAAACTACTGCAAAAGTGGTAATATTTGTGTGATAAATTTATCCCACTTTGCATGTTATTAAATTGACGAATTGTAGCTTCATCTTACAGACCTATACGTAAAAGAAATGTATTCACGCGTTATAATTTTCACCTCGAAAACTCATGTCAAAATCATCAGAAGAGTATGATCAATAATTTGAGCTGATAACTATTTATATTTTTCCTTCACATTTTTGAGAATATTTAAATTGTCCAAAAATAATGAAAGTTTTGGCAAAAATCTAAAATTGATGAGAACGGCTGACGGTAAACTTCAACGAGTCACTTTTCATTTCTATTAGATTTAAAAATCCCCATTGTCATCACCATCAAACTATTTTAATTTTATTTTTGGCCCATTTTGCCTGGGGAAATACACTTTGGAATGACAGTAATGATAAATGTTGTGCTAGGAATGTCATCCATACATTACTACTGTCTTGTACTATTTAAAACAACATTAGCCGGACTTTAAATCAATATCATTTTGAAATATTATTGGGGCTAATATTTTTATTAGGTTAGTCTTTATTATACTAGCCTGTATAAAGTCTAAACAAAAACTGGAATTCGGAATCGGATATATGATGGCCTTGTTTGAAATAAGTTTTGCATTGGGAGGAAACAATTTACTTTCTCTCATCTATTAAACTTCAAAATGAGAAATGTCAGAACTGTTATAATAATAATAATAATATGCAGCAGGAATACCTTAATTTCATGGTTCAATTTCACAAAATGTTGCACAATCATCGTTCAAAAGTCTAGACGTAGATGTTATGCAAAGATTATGGTAAACATTTTAGCAAGTTTGCGCTATGTTACAAATGCTTTCAATAGAGAGTATAATGAATCAACATGTGGCGTACGTGACAATAGTTCCCAGGTTTTGGCTGCTGTCATTCCCAGGAAACATGTATTGATCTATTATTCAAAAATATTTATTTAGCGTGAACTGAAATTCCTGGTTCTCTTAATGGTATTTGAAATGACATGATGTTAGTGACTGAAGCCTTATGAATTGCCTCACGCACATGGTCGTCACTTTTCTATAGGAAATACATAGTGTCTCAAATTTGTCTCTACATTTTTGCCCTTTTGTAACTTATCTGTACGGAATTGGTTGTTAGCCGCCACCCATATTTCTCGATATGTGGGTAAATTGGATTCATTTCTGTGGGACAAACAATCTAACCTGAAAAGAACAAAGATGTGTTGCTTGCTTCACCGATTCTTTGTAGTTTAAAAAGCATATTTTGGTAATAAACATGGAGTTGACTAACTAATTTATTGTATCAGCCAAGATGAGCTCCCTCTAGCAGTTCATCTCATCCTCGTCGCCAATGTAATATTGATGAAACACACACGGTACACTAAATTAGATAAACCTCACTTAGAGAAAACACTAATGATTCCAAATGGATTGGACAACAATGTACTAATATTTTTATGATAAATTCTCCTTTGCAGAGCTTGACAAGTAGTAGAAGTGATTCCAACAAGAAACCAAAGATCGAGAGCAGCTCCAAGTCTCCGAGGACAACTCCTTCAATAACAATCAAGGAAGAACCACAACATAACGAGTAGGTTTTGCCGCCGATAAAGACCGGTATCGTTATATTCTTGTTAAACGTTGCCACAAAATGGCTGCGCCAGCTTTACCAACCTTGTGATAAATGTCTTTTTTTATCAATAATTCTGCAAGTATCAGTATATGCTAGTTTTAACATTGCAACAAAACATGGCTGTAGAACTTCTTTAGGAGTCGGAGGTACATGTATCATTCACAGTTTTCATATTTTTCCTGCAATATCACTGTAAAAAATGTGGGGGATTTGTACAATAATACCACTCCCCACCTCCAGCCTAAGCATAATATCCACATATGGAAACAAGTGACCGTCCGCGCACCCATTAAAGGTAGATGTTCTGATTGCTGATCCGATTTTCAACTAGATGTTTTCTATTTTACATGAAAGGTCATCCTTAAAATTGTAGCATTCCAAAGTTTGAGTTGCGTAACTCCAATGGTTCATCTTTTAGAAGCACAAGGTCTCAAGAAATTTTCCCATTGAGTAGTACACAAACTGGCGGGTGGTTAACCACCTTTGGCAGTAATTCACCACATTTTAGCCTATAATTTTTAAAATGAACATTTCTGGCCCCTAAGATTTTACAGACATAATGAGAAGAATATGGGGATTCTTTTGATATCATAATATCCAACATACACTTTAAATATCAAAAATACAATTGAAATTGAGATAGAAATAAGGTTCTTGACCACTATTTCTATTTATTCTCTCTCCCTCTATTTTCAAAATGTAGATCTGTAATTCCAGAAAGCGGTAAGGTCCTGGACAGGAGGCGGACTCCGACTTACGAGCGCCGCGGCAGTGTCACTAGCGTTTCCAGCTACCAGTCGAATCACAGTAGTAGCGGCGGCAGTCGCAAGAGCGACAAAGATCATCAGCCCAGCAAGAGACAAAAACTTGAACAAGATCACATGAAACGTGAAAATGACATAAAACGTGAATTCGATGTTGTCAAACGTGAACACGACGTTGTCAAACGTGAATATGACGTTGTCAAACGTGAGCCAGACGTTTTCGGTGCTGCCGGTGAAACGAACATGGTTAATCATAATAAGCACCCGGTTTCAGACTGGGACGAGAGAACTGAACACCATGCCGCTTCTAACGGCCACAAAGTCAGCCCAGCTGACCATGAACATAAAATGTGCTCTGAATATGGCAGTGGCGGTGTTGAAAGTGTCGTTGATTTCAATATGGGTTGCCAGAGGAGATTCTTGCCAGATAATAATTTGCTAGCCAGACAGAAGATAGACTACCCTGATGAAAGGTGAGTCTGTGATCTGAGACTATAATTGATAATACGCTATTCCAGTTGATATCCAGTCACCCCTGTGGAAGACATGACCTTGATCTGCCGCATACGGAGTGCAGGTTTCAAATGGAGTCGCCCATGTAGGTAACCATATCTGTGGGAAAGATTAGGTAATGTCTTCCATAGAGGGTGTATGGATTTCAATCGGAATAGCCCAATATAGAGTTAGTGCTTTGAAAAATGATGATGATTCAATACCAACATTAGCATTTTTTTCATTGCTATACTTTATCCCATACCAAAAGGGCATTTTATTTCCACATAATAGAAATGATTGTATGTGGGATCAGTTATGGGGAGGTCACAATAGAAGGGGGAGAAGAAGGTGACACACACAATGCAATTGGATACAACTTGGATATAAGTGGGGAATCCAGGCGGTTATGTGCAAAGAAAATCAGGGTTATGAGGACATTTTTGGGTGTTTTGTGTGTTTATAAATAATGCAACACATAGCAATAGCAATTTATGTTAGATAAAGAAATCACAGTTATTGCCTAGGAACTTTGCCTTTTCCAGCATTTGCCATCTTATATTCCTCCTTTTACTTCTCGCAGATGAGTGGTATTTAGATTTAGAAATCCTTTTGCACACAGAAAACATTATGAATCCCAGAATGTGTTGTTGAAGCTATCAAGATATCAAAGTTTCCTCTTGTGTGTTTTGAATGAGGCTTGTATAACAAAACAAAATGTTTAGCATAAACCTACATGACCTCTTCAAAAGTACGACCTGACTTTCTTATTATTTGAATTTATCAACAACAAAAATAAAAAAATCTATCGACTGCATGATTATAATTTCTTGGGAAATTGTTATTAATGTTGGTTGTACATTTAGAAATGTAAGATGGGTTGGAAAGGAAGGGAAAAAATTGACAAGAGGAAATACTCTATACTGCTCCTCTGTTAAACCAACCAAATGCCAAATTATGTCATGCCTCGCAGATGGAATAGGATTTGTATCATGCCTGGTGTCAATCCTGACAAAGCTTTACATTTTTACATGCGCAGGATGTGATAAAACCAACATAATCCAAGCCAGATTTTACATTCAAGTCCTATGAAAATAAGACGGCAGATAAATAATTCCTCTGATCTCGGAAAAGGAGTCAAGCTGGACAAATATTTGGCAATGGATGGGGTGCTAGTGAAGACAGGGGAAAGATTTTGGGTTGTTTTCACATAAACGGGAGGGTGTTGATGGAAGGTTGATACTTTGACAACGGAAATGCTCTTACACTGTGTTTATGATCGCATTCTTAAATGTGTCGAGCAGGTATGTCATGATCAGGAGCACATTAACAAATGTTTTCTAAAAGCTGCTGACTGCTGAGTTGGAGTGATGTTCTTGATTCATGTTGTGAACTGGTTTCTAGCTTGAGAATCTCATGTTGATGAGCTCAGGTCTCTCTGATTTTCTTTCATATCTATGTATCCATAAAGCTATTCTTGACACTTGACTCATGTTGGCCCCTAAAGCAATGATCAACAACTTGTTTTTTTCTTTCTTTTAAAACTTCCAATTTGTAGAATTGGCAGAGTTCCTTTAGTATACCCTACCACTGCATGTCTTCAAGGAGGACTTTTAAATAACGACCCATACATTTACACAGTGAGGAATACATATGGTAGGGTATTCTAAAGCTTACCCGAATTAGCTTACAAGAAAGAGAAGGCCCGGATTAATTATATTTTCATATTTCTCTCTGGCCTGTACTGTCCATCGGTCAATTTTCAATTGAACCCCTGGTGCGTTAATACAGACAGACCAGACAGCCAACGCTGGTGCTCAGCTCATGTTATAGCCTACTATACCTGGGGCATTATTGTTACACCTGCGCTACAAGGCCAAAATGTCCCGCTCCTGTTTCCTCCCTACTACAAGTGAAAACCTGACTTATATGTTTGGCTTTTTTTATAACAATGATGAAAGAAAGCTGTGAAGAATGGGACTGTTATATTGACAACTGAATGCTGTATCATTGTGAAATAATAAACAGTGTCACTGCTGAATGTGCTGTACTTTCTGTCAAAAATACCTAGTATTAGGGCACACATTGTTAATTTGGTTTATGAACCCTCCCCTTTTCTGGACGTATTTGTGTTTTAGCCATTGAACAAGGAGCGGTTTGAACTTTCAAGAGGGGTTTGAACTGTGAAGGGGCACAACGGTGTTGTGGTTCAACACTTGGGTGTTAAACAAAGGCTACCAGTACCATTTTTTGCCTACCACGTTCCTAACCCATTGTATGCTGACATCTTTTTACTTGATTTATTTTGAATGAATGGCCAAGGGATATGGATAAGGCCAAATTTTAAAAGTAATACAAATTTGAATTATATAAATTCTGAAATGAAATGTTTTCTTGGATTGTGAAAATAAGAGTAGGTTTTCTCTTTTATATTGACAAATTGGGAACCATCTCTAAGGATTTTAACCAATTGGGAACCATCTCTAAGGATTACAGTTCTGATGAGCTGAACATCTACATTAATCATGCATATACATAAGTGTCCCTCCCAGGCTTACATTACTTCCAACAGTATTTCATACTTACACTAAAAGAGAAAACATTTCCATTGCTCTCAGATCTCCTTCAAATTATAAAATTGGAGGCCACCAATTTTGCACGAGATACGCACTAAGATGTCATCTTAATCCTACCCCTATCTACCAGTGTCTTTATTTAGCACATTTGTAATATATACTGGTTATAGTCCGATTAAACGCAGATAACACAAGAAGTACCCCGGGCTAAATAAGTGTTGCTCATCTTGCACTATTCTAGTCTAATTTGGGCTACTTTGTGGAGTAAAAACTGCAAATTGGGCTAATTTTTGTCATTTATTGTCCTATGATGATCAGAATTGGGCTAAATCTGTCATGAATTAGGCTACTTAGGTGAGGATTCTTTAGCAACACTGGGCCAAACGCAGGCCCTGGATTATGACTAAAGCTGGCCGCAAATTAAAATCTGAATTAGCTTGTCTATGGGCTTTTCCTCCCTTTCTTGTACATTTTTTAACCGATATTATTTGCATCCTGTACACATATCTCGGCATTGCATTGACGTCATTTGTCAGATTGGTCGGGGCTATTTGTCAGAACTGAGAAAGTGACACGCTAAAACACTGTATGAATATAATATGGACGGATATATCGCAACATATTGCTATTGAATTATACAAAGTGAGTCGAGTAAATAGACTTGCACGGACGAAAGGACACGGTAATAACAACAACAAATCAAAGGAAATGTCCATTGGCTAAGTAGGGGTATAAACAAGGTTAATTTTGTGCGGGTTAATTTTTCACACTTTTGATAAATTTACACAGTTCCAAACGGTATTAAATTGTTTATTTTGTGATCCACATATCACTCATCAGGGAATATATATGCGTAGGTCTTTTTTCTTAGCGTCACAAGCGTTGTTGTGCATAACTCAAACGAAAAAATGGTGGGGGATGCAAAAATGTGTATAGCGTGAAAATAATTTGATTTGTAAGGCATATCATTGGGCTGGTTGATCCACCTCTCAGTAAACACGAAGATGATATTGATTCCATTATGCAGCGGCGTGAGTAATATTAAACGCGCTGGCTTTGGGGTAGCGGGCTTAATGGTAGTTTAGATTTCCACACCAGTTTTTTTCTTTTGTTTTATGATCAAATTGCTACTGTCATTGATCTATATCGTTGCTGTTTTGTCAAAACCTCGTATGTTTTCAGGCCCTGCACCATGTATAAAGTAAAACTGCCAAACTGTTGTGCATAAGAAGTGTCGCTTTATACATGTTCAGGGGCAAGAGTACTTAAAAAGGGTTGATAGATGTGTTTTGGCCCTAAACATGTTTAGAGCAGACTGCCCAAAGGTTATACATAAGCAGTATTTCTTTATACATGCTGAAGGGCTGAATGGAGATACTAGGTTTTGACAGTGATGATATGATAATTGCATGGGATATATCGTGATGGATACATGGCAACCGAGGAATGGTTAGAGGACTTTCCGTTTCCGGGAACTATCCCTGGTTTATATGTTTTTCATAAATTATGTATGCATATTGTGTTTGGGTCCTCCAGTGTCTTTTTTGTGATGAGCGGAAATTGTTTCAGAAGAAATTATTAGCGGAGTTTGAGTACAAACAATAAACCCCGCCATGAAAATAGATTTTTGTGATAAGAGTCAAGCCCACACACTGATTTTGAGTGTGTAAAGAATTTGCGCTGGATGGCCCCTGAGGCGACTGAATGGTGTATGAATAAGGACACTCTGGTGGTAACAAAAGACAGGGGTCATTGGCGAGTACAAGTTGTACTGCTGTAATGTCCCAACTCAAGGAGAAGCAACTCACTTTATGGTAAATATTTTGATTGAATAATGCCGAGGTGGGATCGGGAGGGTTAGAAGGCAGAATCGACACTTAAGCAGGTTTGTATAGCGTACACGCTGTAAATGGTGAATGGTATCCGTGTGAAATATAGGTGGCCATAACTCGTTCAGTGTGACCTGGAAATTGACCTTAGCATAACAGAGTTCTCATAGAGATGGAGATCAGTGGCATCTTCTGAGTATAGGTGGCAATAAACTCGTTTAGTGTGACCTGGAAAGTGACCTTTCTTTGCAGAACAGAATTGAGGCTATCATAACGAATGCAGCCAACTGGTCAATGGCATCTGCTGAGTTTAGGAGTTTAGATAGCAATAAATTTGTTAGGTATAACTTGGAAAATTAACCTTTCCTTTAACAGAAATGAGTTACATACCGGAAAGAAGGAGGTCAGTCAGTAGTCAATAGCATCTGCTAATAAGTGGCCATAACTCATTTAGTATAAGTTGGTGATTAACCTTTGCAGAACAGAATTTGGAGCGAATTCACTTGAAAAATTATGTACTTTTTAAAGTAACTTGGCATAGAAGAATATGTGATTACAACAAAACAACAACAAGGAAGAGAAGTGTCATTTCCTGACTTCTATATATAACAAGTATGAATGATACATGTTTAATGCATTGCACTTTCTTGTATAAGCGATCGATGTAAAATAGTCAGATCATGACTTCTCAACAGTAGAACTGATTTTTCCCTAAAGCATATTTCGTTTTTTCAAACTATCTTGTTATAATATCATTGTTTGAATTGGTAAGCCTGTAGACTAAGATGATCAGGAAAGTTATGGTTATAGCATGCGGCGTTTGCCTCGGGTGAAATTTGTCCCACTTTTGAGTCATAATTAAATGTTTTCCCGTTATTTCAATAAACTGTTATTTAAATGTCAGTCGACCGGCCTACTTTTTTTGTACTCTCCTTTCTTTACTCGTAATTCTAAGCCGGTAACGTTTCCCCGATCCGATGCTTTACTTTTTGTGAAATAACGCACGGCGCCTTGGGGGAAATACATAAATCTCGAGATATTCTGCGGTATAACACCCACCTCTCGCAAATTAACATTTCATGTCATCTAGAGAGAGCTCAAATGTGACGTGAATAATTTATGCACCTGTCATTTATAGAGGGGGCTATGACAGATGATTGTGTAGCAGTAGAATGGGTTTATCCTGTTTTGGTGTCATGACTAGTGGGCAATGTGCTAACCGTAATTGATGAGAGGAGGACACTGTGAATGTTAGTATTTTTCATGGTAAATGTTTATTTGTTGTGTGCATCGTAACACTTGCAGAAAAATGAAGCCATTTAAATGTTTCTGTGTAGAACAGACATATTTTACTCTCAATGTACAATGTGCAATAACACATACTTGTCTTCGTGGCCCTATTGGTGTAATATTTATCTTAGCATGTCAGGCTTGACTCGACTTCTTCGAATTAGTATAAGAGAAGGTGGCTCCTGGGAACCGTGATGGTCTTCCTTGTCTTGCATGGCTGACTTAACCCCCTTGAGAACTACCTGCCGATTGGTCTGAAAAATTGATACAACATTTGTTGCACCAATCAGTGACATTGTTAGAATAAATGTATCCCTGATAAAGATTGGAGTGAAATATTTTGAAGCAGTATTCTAATTGGATATTCAAATGAGTATAACTTGTAATTAACCAATCATAGATACTATTAGGCGTAGTGCTCATAATGGTTAAAGCCCTCCCCTCAAATGATGTGTCACATTACAGTACATAAGTCTATATAGGTCTTCCAGGGATTTCTTGTTAAATCTCCTACTCATTAGATCTCCTGAAGCATATATTTTTATCTGAGATTTTAGTTGGATTGCCAACAGGTCTTTATTTGTTATAGGCTTACTCAGTATGTTGAAGGCTTTTTCTTGACATTATGCTACCAGTATAACCAATGGTATTTATATTTTATGATTTTCTAATGCTTGAATAGTGTTATAAAGGGATTAAGGGTTTGGGATTAGAGTTAGGATTAAGGGAAAGGGTTAAGAATAGGGTTTATTCAGATGGGGGAATGGAAAAAAATGTGAACTCTACTACAACGGCACCAGTATAAACCATCAGTTTACTTTTGGAGCCCCTCATGCTTCCATAAAGCTGGAATATAACCTTATTTCTTGGGGAAACATTGCCTTACTAGTATCAGGGAAAGGGTTCAAAGAAGTTATCATTTTTTAGAACACTAATTACATACATCCATACATATACATAAATAAATGAGACAGGCAGCAAGTTAAGTTTTTTACATCGTAGTTACTGTCAGTTTCTTACCAACCACCAATGGTGGTGGCAATCATCAGACTAAAATGCAAAAGCAGTACATGTATAGTAAATATGAAGAGGGATAAATAGAGTCTGAAGTATGAAGTATACATATATACATACATACAAAAAGGCTTATTTAATGTGCCGTTTCAAAAGGTCACAGCACTGTATAAATAAAAAACATACATAATAGATAATAAATGCAATTGGTAAACAAAAAGAGATCATAGGCTAACATTATATTTTGGGAAACAGGTGAGATTTTAGTCCCTTTTTTGAATATGGGAAGTAATTGAGCACTACGCACAGTAGACGGCAGATTATTCCAGATTAATTTAGGGGTGACATACAGATTTGAGCAAAGGTTCTTCTTTTTCATCACCAAACTATGAAAAACATTGTCTATAATATCTGCAGATTGCAGACTGCTGCAAATTTGGTTAAGTTTATGAAATTTGTGAATAGTGAAAAATGTGTTGTGCGCAAAAATAACCAGTGCTATTATATATAACAACAGCATGTTAAGAGTGGCATTACAACACATAGCTATCCATTTAAGAGCTCATACCGATGACCCCGGGGTCGGGATCCCACTGATACACGGGTTAAGCCTGACATGTTTCGGGATGAAAACAAAGGTATGGGTTTACAATATGCGAATATCCTGGCGCTGTTTAACCAAATAAACAATGTCTTTATCGGTAGCATAATTGATAGATGATGTTTGTATTGCCTGACGCAGATTTGGGGCATTATTTATCTTATGTTTGTAATGGATATGGTTGTGTCATTTGTTTTTAAAAGAATATCATTTGATTTGAATATGTGTTTTAAAATAGTAATCCATTTTAGCTAAATCATATATGAATAGTGCGTTTTTGTTGGTCTACCATTTTGTATATCAAACTAAAATTAATGGAGTGTAATGTCAAGAAGCCAAATCTACTTAGGTAAGATTGATTTTATTCATTATTACTAATGGACAAACTTAGAAGGTCCTCTATAAGATGATGAGTATTTATTGCTATTAATACAAATCTAGATCAATCAACTGTTGGCTTAGGTTTTTTTGAGAGCTCTCAGGAGAAGGACCATTCCATCATAATGTACATAAATTAGTATACTTGAAGAGAGCTCTATTAGGGAGCGAGAGGGCAAAATTTGTATAATGGCGTTAATATCTAAGCTAACCCCTGAATCCAAGTACCTCAAAGCCATCCCATAATTGTGTGATTAGACAATCTCATGCTTTTACAACACTCAATATCACCAAAATGTGCCCAATTTAGACACACACACACAAAAAGGTTCCTATTTCAGCATAACTGGTAGAAATAAGCATGGTGTCTCTCCTCCACCATCCTGACCCCTACCCCTCTAACAGCTCCAATAAATGTTGGCTTTCACATTCCTGTGTCACCCCCTCACCAAGAGAATTGTTAACAATTGGACATATAATAAGTCAACTGCTAACAGATTGGCTTTTCTCAATGATCTTTGAAGTCATTTTGTGATGTCACAATACTTTGTATGCTGAAAAGCTACATGTATATTGAAAGGCTTTGTAAGCTTGGCAGCAAAAGATGTCACCAATCCGCATTGATTGATGGTTTTGTACAGTAAAACTGAAAGGTGTTAACCATGCCCTGCTGGCGAATCAGCCATTATGACTGCGTAGCCAGCCAGCCAGGCTGCCAGCCACTTTGTGTTGGCTTGCCTGGCTGGTATGATAGTCTTGTTGGAAGGAAATTATGATTGTATGTGACATTGTGAGCCTTATGAGAAATGGATTCGGCGAAACACTGGGGATTTTTGCTTTTGACCATTATAACGGAATAGTTTTTGTAGCTCTGTTATGGTTTGTGTTTTGATAAGATGTTATCGTATCGTATGCCCATTATTTGCCATCTATACTTGGGTTGGGTTTGTGAGCTCATATGGTGAGCTGTGAGGCTAACATATCTTGGTTCTGATTTGATTTGGTTTGATTAATTCTCCATGACGAAATGGAGTCGTTTTGTTGCCCTTTTAATGCCATGTTTTCAGTTTGCCCTTAATTTGAAATGGACACTTTTTTAATTCAGAACATAATTGAAATACAATAATAATATAGTTGTATGTAAATTCAAATTGAAGCGATCTAGCTCTGGCTAATATTAGTACCGCTTTTGAATCAGATGCAATATTAATGAAAATTATCATATTAGTAGCTTCAATGAGTGTATTTTGTTAAACTGATTTTGTTACATTTTGATGTTTGAAACATCTGAACAATTAGGATCGACGAGTTCGGAAAAGAAAATTTTATTTCCCTATAGCCTCAAAAGAGATTGCAATTCAAAACTAAGCGATCAAAATGCCATAGATACCACAACTCTGTGAGAATTCTCAAAATACTTGAAAAATGAACGTGTGCAAATAATGGTATCCGATACTGCGTTAGCCGACCCGACGCTAATGGATGTGTGTTTCATGTTGCATCATATTTTTGTCTCTCCCTGCAGGCAATTAACAGCTGATGACTATCTCAACGAAGGGAAGAAATTGAAACGACAGGCTGATATGCAGGTAAGTTGCAGGACAGACAAGAAACATACAACAAGATGGATGATGCTCACTTTATGATATGACGGCAGTAAAGATTGTGGTAGAATAGAATATATTGGAGTAGAATAGAACATATTGGAGTAGAATCAATTATAATATAATGTTGATTTGCCGGTACGATGGTAGTCTAGACTAGTCTAGTCTAGTCAAATCTAGTCTATCCTATAGTCTAGTCTAGTCCAATCTAGTCTATCCTATTTAACACCACAAACTGAGCATCCATCTTGTAAGTGTTTCCTGTGAATATAATATAATAGAATATAATTAAAAATGAATGTGATGGATGCAGACTTTTGATAATAGAATAGAAAAGAATAGAATACAAATTGAATTAGAAACAAATACAAATAGAATAGAATACTAGTAGAATGAAGTAGAATAGAAAAGATGGAATGGAATATAGTATAGACTGAACCGTCTTTGGACTGATGGTTTAAGACAGACATGATGATGGTTTAAGACATACATGAACATTAAATACATAGTAGCTTATACAGTTATTAAATCTTCTAACACCATGCCTCTTAGATATACACTAGTAGTACACTTGTCGCGGTAAAAATGGTCTAAAATGCAAATGAAATTAATGGTTACACATTTTGTACATGAGTGCCCTCCCTGAAATAATCATCTTTTTATAGATAGGGATGTGCATTACTCACTCAGAGGTATTTTTCCTGTCATTGTAGAAATAGTGTACCACTCACTAAACCAAAACAGTCTCTCTTTTGCAGTGATGTGCAATATTAATATATATATCCGCTTATGTGGCAATTGTCTGGCACAAATGAACATTACTGGCACAAATACACACATTGTTGCAATGTTAAACAATTTCCTATTAGGCTCCATTACACATGAATCACATTTTACACATCTTGGAATAAAACATACAATTTTTACGACATCCTCTGATGCATCATGTTTTTTCGATGATGAATCGCTCGATGCCATGACTCGTATGGGTGATGAATCAATGAAGCTAATTTTTTTTGAGAGAGAAGTACAACTTTTGAATGTCATATAGATCATGCGCAATTACAACATGCAAAGATCACATGCATTTAAGAAATGAAATCTATTTCAAAGACAATTGTAAAATGTCTGAATTTTGCCAGGAAGTGGGTTTAAAAAGTGACACGAATGTGATATATAACTCATCAAAACAACATTTGCTTTTGGGCTCCATTTGAAAATCTTGGCCAATCAGATATGCTAGATTGGTAATGATATTATGCCATCTCTGATTGGATAAAAAACGTTTAGCCGTATTAGTATTGTACAGTTGTTTTGATTGTTGTTTGTATATTGAACAAGATTCAATATTGCCGTTCAGAGTGCAATTTTGCCTGCTTCCCCCCCCCCCCCCCCCATCTCATATCTTGAAACAATTTTCAAGTTTTTGAAGGAAAAAAATCCATAGATCTATTTAGAATATTTGAAGGCTGTTTATTTAATTAAAGGGACACTAAGAGATGTGTTAATTCAATTCAACTCAATTATGATAAAAACTGGGATTAGTATATTTTTATAATTGTATTACATGCATGAAATACATATACAAGGATTAAAAAAAATCAGCCCTCTTTGTACAAGAAAACGTCGATTCAAAAATGCTCGTACAGCCGCGACGAGCATTTTACGTCCGACAGTATCCCCTGCAGTACGTGTGATAAATAACGCGAACCATATTTGCATAGAGGGCGTTTTTCAATAAATAGCGATGATATTGTTTTAATCAAGTTTTGCTGCATTTTTGTTAGTAGAAACAACAATAATGGTAATTTTTAATGTTCATCTTGAATTCTGAAGTAAATTTTTAAACATTTAAAATTTTCAACACCACTTAATGTCCCTTTAATCAGATTAATCTTAATAATTGTGCATGAAAATCATATATATCATATTTATCATTCGGGTGTCCTGTGCCACACTTTTGTGAACTAATCAAGTAAGTTGTCTGTGATGTCACCACAGGTTGTTTTTTCTTCCCTCACTTAATATTGCAGTTTCTATAAATATCGCATTTGCTCAAACATATTAACTGTACAGTAATAATGGTCTCATCAAATCTCTCTTTCTCGTTAATATCTGCAGGCTGACAAGAACGTGAAAGCGCTGACGTACTTTGACGCGGTACTGTCCTTCATCTTGTGCGGGCACACTATGGAGAACGATCCGCACATCTCCGGCGAGAAAGCAGTAACTATGTACAATGAAACCTGTGAAATAATCAAGTAAGTGTAGATGGGATGATAGGGACATTTTGCCACATTGAGGCTGTAATGTAGGTCTGAATTTGTTGACCTCACTACCACAAGGATCAGTGTACAATGCAGTTCGTACCATACCTCAACTTATATTTATAGGGCTAAATATTGATAATATAGGCCTGGAGCAAACCAGTCATTGTCACTGAGTATGCCCAATGTCAACGATTGAGCCATTAGTTGTATTTACAACATCTCTGCATATAAATGCTAGGAGCAAGTCAGTCACAAGAGCTTCTCAACATCCAGAATTGAGCTTTTCAATGACTTGACACATCTCTCTACATATAGGCTCGGAGCATATCAGTCATGAGTACCTCTCAACACATAGAATTGAGCCATTCAATATAAGTTGATACATTTCTTCTCAATTTTCTGAGTATCTCAGAGTTTCTAAGCTCCCGCCATGGGTACACACTCCGGTCCCTGTTCCATCTTCCTTTAAATTACCATCACATGTATATAGGTCACATTAGCACTTGAGGGTCATAGAACTCACACACAGTTCAGTTTGGTTACTCACAAGTAGAGTTGAGCACCATGTGATCTACGGTGGCACAATATTTACCAGGGAGTCTAGACCCAGGGGATGAACGGTGGAATCGAGGATGAACTGGTGTGACTTGTCCAGGCAAGACATTTTGACACCAAACGAGTAAGCCCTCATCCCCCCCCCAATAGTTCATATCCAAAATCTCACTGGAATGTTGGAGATTCCCTCCTGAGAGAATAAGAAATACAATTGTTTTCAGAAAAGAGACAATATATCCCCAAAAGGTATTTTTCTTTTGTTTTTAATATGTAGCTTTTACACTTGCTTGTCTAATTCTCAAACCGAAATTATTTCAGTATCTGTTTTTTATTTTAATAATACGAAATAAAAGATGGTTTCAAGGTGTATGTTCCGATCACTTTATTTTTGTACAATCTTAGGCGCAAGATATGTTCCATTTAGACGTTATAGGCCAAAATGCAGTGAATTGCCGTCAACGGTGGTTTACCACCGGGCTAGTTTGTATACTACTCAATGGGCACATTTCATGTCACCTTGCGCTTCTAAAATAAGAACCGTTGGAGTTATGCAACTCAAAATTTGGAATATGACTATTTTAAAGATGACCCTTCATCTTTAATAGAAAACATCAAGTTGAAAATCGGGCCAAAAATCGGAATACCTACCTTTAAACAAGGAGTTTGATTTCAAATCCAGCTTGTACAGTCATCGGCCAGCCACTAGTCTGTTAGTGCAATGGATTTGCATTCTGAGAATGTCATCCAGGGTTGTGGCCATTAAGTCTGTATTGTTTCTGACTTGGTAATGACTTGGCACTTATACGGTGTTTACTTCGGGACGTGAAAACTCCCTAGAGGACAACGCCGTAAATCTTTATCGTTGTAATGGTGTTACAAATACGGAAAGTACGGAAGTGGAATACTACTCAGGTGTTCGCTAGTCAACAGTTCAATCGTAATAATAATTTAACCCTACTGCAATAAAATATCACGAGCATCTCATTATAATAATTAGCTGATCATATTGTACGGATGAACCAAGAAATGGACAGAGGAAATCCTATCGAGAAAATCATTTTTATCATCTGGGAGGAAGGATAGTCGAAGATGAAATAATATAAAAATTGGTGATATTTGACCAAAGGCTGTGGAAATAGAACAACATGTGTTCAAAATGGGTGGGGTAGGGTAGCTTGGACAAATAAATGGTTATAAGAATTAATACACTATTTAGTTTGTTTGGGAAGGGGCCACTTGACATGTCTGCTTGCTACACAGCCACATTTAAAGGGGCTCAGAGAGATTTCTCAAAAAATGAAATTCATCATTTTGACCTTGTTTAGATAGATGATATACATACAATGTAGAAACCCTCTCATGTAAGATTTCTTCCAAACAAATCGGTAAAAATGAAAAATAAAGACATTTTCTCAGCATTTCCTAAGGTATATTAGTGCTTTTCATTTTTTTCATTTTTTTTTTGTATTTAGGTTAAAAATCACACCAATTGAATCAGGGAGGTCATGAATATGCATCGCACAACAAACGATGGGTGGTCGTCAAGGTTATTTTGAATAAACATGAAGCAAATAAGTAAGACGCCATCTGTGGCCTTTTAGATGAATTTGGGTAATGTCGATGTCATCTACATCTACAATCAAAACGCTATTAAATCCATGAATTTCACATGAAATTCTGCAAATTAAGCTCAATAATTTTTAGGTGGTAGTTAGTATGTATATAAGCATTACGTATATGTGAAAAACCCAACTTCTGAAAAAATTGAGGGCTCCCTCCATGAAGGATCTCGTAGTGCCCCTTTAAGATACAAATTTTGAAGAGGATGCAAATGTAACCATATCCTGTCACCAAGTGCAGAATTGAAGAGATCTATTTGAGGCTAATTATTAATCAGGCATGGTAAATTTGTATGAATTACTCCTCCACTGATCAGGAGTCCCATATATGCAATGGGTTCAAGTAATCTGCTTCAACCAAAAATGATGTATCATGATCAGTATATTATTGTACAAATAAGAAATCAATTACCTTTAGAACAGAATCCATTATACCGCAGTAGTAATTGATGGCTAAATCAATATATGATTACAATAATTGGAGTCTGATATTAAGATAAAACAATAATTACATCTAGCGAGATAAGCTTTCTGCGTAATTATTGTTGACAATTTGCGTATTATTGTTGTCCATTTAGCTGTGTTTGTTCACTTGTGCAAGGGCACAGTAAACAAGTTGCCAATACATCTAAGGTCAAGTGCAATAAAGCCCTATCTGAAACAGCTGCCATTTGAAAGATACTGATTTAAAAAAAAAGCTAACCTTAAAAGAGTGATGGCAAAATATTATAGATAGTAGCTTTTGAAGATATGTCTTTTTGACATAGGTCTATTTCAGATTGAAAATGCAGAAAGGTCCTTGATGCTATAGCTGCTGAGTGTTACATACAGTCTATATTAAAAATGCAGAAAGGTCCTTTATGCTATAGCTGCTGAGTGTTACATACAGTCTATATCAAAAATGCAGAAAGGTCCTTTATGCTATAGCTGCTGAGTGTAACATACAGTCTATATCAAAAATGCAGAAAGGTCCTTTATGCTATAGCTGCTGAGTGTTACATACAGTCTATATCAAAAATGCAGAAAGGTCCTTTATGCTATAGCTGCTGAGTGTTACATACAGTCTATATCAAAAATGCAGAAAGGTCCTTTATGCTATAGCTGCTGAGTGTTACACACAGTCTATATCAAAAATGCAGAAAGGTCCTTTATGCTATAGCTGCTGAGTGTTACATACAGTCTATATCAAAAATGCAGAAAGGTCCTTCATGCTATAGCTGCTGAGTGTTACATACAGTCCATATCAAGGATTGTGCATATAAGCTACCAAGTATTCAGCGCATGGCAGCTATGACAGATATGTGTAACATTAAACCCTTGATATGTAGACTATCTACGTGCAACCTTGATTAAGACTATTGATAACGGGTTCTTCGAATTGCTTAATTGTATATTGTATGCATCAGCATTATCTGTGTTATATTGGCAAGGACAGTGTAAATTGCTACATACAACTTGCAGTGCTGCCGTAAATGTTAAGAATATTTACTAAAGATCTAAAATTATGTTTGAAATAAGGTGAAGATGACATAAAAATGTGAAAGTGAAACATGGACACATTTTTAAAGCACTGATATGGGTTTGAACTTGAACATTGTGATTAAAATGTTTTGTTTCTGTTATGGAAAACTAATGCTACTTCTTTTTCATGCAAATATATAGATAACGGATCTTGGAAATCAGAAATCCTTGAATAAAAAGTTATGGTTCTCTCAAACACCCACCCAGTGGAGCCTACCATTCATTCGATGGTAGTGTAGAAGTTCCCACATATGTGGCAACTAAGATATTGTATTTTCTCCTGTCCCACAAGCCTGTTGGCAAAATAGTTCACTTGATTGGTTGGGGGTGGCTCTCACTTTGATTTCATAAAGCCAGCATGCTTAGGCCCTTCACAATCGATTGTGAGGGGCCTTACACGGGCTAATTGTAGCCTGGTCCAGGTATTCTGCTGGAGTCCTATCCTGTCAGGACCCAAGTGTGTGTCCTTGTCCTCAATAATACACAAACAAGATGGCTGAACCTTCAGAAGATCTACAGCGCAAAGGAAAACAGTGGCAAATGTAGCCCCTGCTTGCTGTCATACATTATACACACTTCTTCAATCTGGCTCAACCACATGGTACTAACTGAACCATCATCGTGACTCATCCTACCGTGATTTTACCTCATACTAATCATGACTTCGCATTTCTTATTGTGATCCCGCTTACAGATTTATCTTAAAATTTAAAGGAACGCACCAAGATGCAACCAACACGGACAAGAAGTTAGCAGTATTATGGTAAGTGCAAAATTCTGCACCAACAGATCACATTGCAGTCCCTATTGTAGAAATGGAAATCCCCACGCTACATTTAATTTTTGGCCATTCATGTTTAGTTTAGCTAGCGTTAAAATAAAAAAATGTCTAAAAGATGACCAAGCTGGAAAATTTAGATACACAATTTCTATTAATCACTCCTCTTATTACTTATTTAGGAAAATGACAATAAAACTCTGTAAAAAAGCTTTCTCAACAGGTGGCGCGAGCGGCACTTGTGGCGCATCGGCACATCTCAAGTGGCGCAAAAATGAAAATGAGCACACAAAATTAAATTTAAAAAACAAAACAAAACAATGTCTACAGAACTTAATTTAACAGAACCAAATTACAGAAAACAACTAACGGAAACCTGCCCACTTTGGTGATCCAAATAGTATTATTCAAATGAGAACACCCCAACCTGGATAAACACGAGGTGAACAAGGACAATATGGCATTTTGGGTATGATACTGTCAACCAGACAGTGCGCTATCCAACCGAGGTATGATTGTCAGGGGGTATCACAAGCGAAGACCTCATTTAGATAGCGTTTTTACACAATTTGCAACATTTTGCATGTATGTATCAGGAAATCAAGGACGTCCATGATTTGCAGTGTGTCCACGATTGAAATGTTAAAAAACCAGATGTGTGTCCTTGCCTGCATGCAATTACAAACTCATCATAACACCTGGTTAGCATGACTTGCATTTTACCACTCTCTCTCTCTCTCTCTCTTCATCCATATTACAGTCATCGGTGTCAGGCATTCCTCTACACACGAATGTACAAGCTGAAGAAGACTCACACGATGAAGATGTCGAGAGCACTGGGCGAACACTTCAAGAGTCAGAACAAATCGCAGCAAGGCGTTCAGCTGGCGCCCTCGCCGTGGAATAATACAAAGTAAGTTATCTCTGGTTTCGAAACAAGGCTTTGGATTTGGGACATAGATTGTGAGAATGTTGCAACAAATTTCTTCAAAATGTCACAAAAAGATGGGACCTTATTTACGCACAACAATGATTAAAGAATTGTTTCAAAACAGTGGATATTTTAAGGACACCTGGAACCATCAAGTTCAATTCAAATAAAAGCCGGTGTAATTCAGGGTTAGTCAAACAATTGTAATAGTGAAAAAAGCGCTCTTGTTTTTCAAAACCAATTTGAAATTTGGAATTTGTCAAATATTGTAAGGAAAACATACTTTAGTAACTTTGTGTGATAAAATTAAGGCACCCGATAAGCACGTTTGTCCAACAGGCATCTTAATACATGCATACGAGCACAAAATAATTATACAATAAATGGTTTTGTGTTGTTTCGAGAGAAATTAGAAAACACAATACACATGCACTGATGTCTGTAAATAATGGCGTGACCCTTTAGGGGGAGTGCTATTGTGAGCATATCGACATTTGAGCAATTGCATTGATTTGTCTCATTTTTCAAGAAACAAAACAAGCACATGTATTGACCTAATTTCATACACTCTAAGTAGTGACGAACCAATGTCAAAGCATGAAACTAAAAATGCAGAATACAATGACAAGGTCTAATTGCACTCTTTGTATACCTGTACTACACACTATGTTTAATTTGTTGTTCACACAGCAATGGGTTCACCAATTTGTATGGCAAGTGTTATAAAACTTGATATGGGACTTGTTTTCATTCATTTGAATTTGTTGTGTATAACATTTTGTGTAACCATCCAAAGGTTTTTTTGAAAAATGAATTTCATATTTATGATCTTTTGGTTTTTTCCCTTTACTTTTCTAAATCCACAGATATACAGGTACTCCTTCACCGATGTCGCCGACGCCGTCCCCAGCCGGCAGCGTTGGTTCCGTCGGCAGCATGGGCTCACAGGGTAGCATCAATTGCGACCTCAACTCCAGTCAGAACTTTTCCTCCCAGAACAAACTGACCAACGGTGTCGGCCCCATATCTACTATAACGGTACCATCGAGGATCATGGAAATGATGTCGAGATACCTTGTCTTTTCTAATTACAGTCTCTATGGCCTGGACTTTTGGGAACAAAGCGAGGCAATGGCACAAGATCACCCAGGTAGGTTGAGTAGGCTCTTCCACCATTCATAAAAAAAAAAACTAATTTAAGAGTAAAATAGTCAATCCTTAAGCTTCCCCTATTAAAAAGCTTAGTAGTGCACCAATCCCAAATTTGTTATCAAATTTATCAGATTTCTCGTTCTGTAACTACTTTGTATGCAGTAGGGTAACCGAATTTTTTCAAAGGATCGAGGAATAGAGGGTAACCTTGTTATTTGAGTAGAGATGAAGTCAATTTTGATGGACACTTTGCAGAGGTTTAACTTATTTGATGTTGGAGTGGAGACATGAGAGGGGGCACGAATTGTGAGAGGGGGCACGAATTATGAGAGGGGGCAACAATTGTGAGAGGGGGCAACAATTGTGAGAGGGGGCAACAATTGTGAGAGGGGGAAAGAATAGTGAGAGGGGCAAGAATTGTGAGAGGGGGCAATAATTGTGAGAGGGGGCAATAATTGTTAGAGGGGCAAGAATTGTGAGAGGGGGAAAGAATTATGAGAGGGGCAAGAATTGTGAGAGGTGAGACAAATGCCCCTTCCTAAACATTGTTGTCTCCACACTGTCTGTATACTATGACAATGTAATCATCCTCACACTGTTTTTATCTTTTGATCTTTCCACAGATTTTTTCAAAGAATTGGACCAACAATGCGGCGGCCCTCTCACCCTTCATAGCAGTACTCTAGCCCTGGTACACTACGCCCGTAATGGCCTTCATCGATTAAAAAAGTCATGACACATTCTGCACGTTCCCTCCTCCTCTTCCTGCTCCAAGACAACGAAGAAGAAGGGAAACCATCCGTATGACCTATCATTGGCTTAGTACCAGGCTGTGTCCTCCCTGCCACGGGGACAGCTCTCCTGACTTGTCTTCTAAACAAACAAACACTGAAATGTCAGCCTTTGTATAGTTTTTAACATGTGCCGCCCAGTTAGCCAAACTGCTCGCTCAATTGTGTATTTAAGACGTTTGTGCTCGCATTTAGGATCGAGGAAAAGAGCACCACCCTACAGCTCATGTCGTCTCGTCTTTATTGTTATGTTCGTCTTTAAAAAACACAGAAATTGTATGCTCCAACAGTATTCACCGTCGTCTTGGTCATCATTGTCATCATCATCATCATCAGTGTACTTACGCAACGGAACAAACGCGAAGGTCAATCAACCGCTTAAAGGCGAGCTACCACTTTGGGTTTCTGGCCCACATCCAGTCCTCTTGGGTATTTGACAAGTTTACAATTTCTCCTTGTTAACTCTGTACATTCTGTCATCAAGTGAACAGGTGTTTGGTCAGTGGTTCAGTGGTGAACTGCCAAAGTGGTAGGCCTGCTTTAAACAGATATTGTGTCATTCCATAAACGCCAATATATCCCAGCATCCCATGTACTTCCTTCCGCATGCCTATTAGGGTCACGACCCCAAAGTTGGTTCTTACCTGTTCCCCCCATTTATGAAAGAAGAATAAGTATCTGCAAAATTGTAAAGTTTATTCCCCCATTTATGAAAGAAGAATAAGTATCTGCAAAATTGTAACGTTTATTTGCATTAGGTCAATAGTTTCTTCATAATTGATTCTCATCTCAAAAATTGGCCTACTCCATTGCAACTGATGATCGAACATAGTGTGGTCTTCCATATTTCAAGATTTTAATCAAAACTCCGGTTTTACGCAACTTATAAAGAGTGCATTGTCCAAACAAATGATTCCAGACAAAAGAGATTCTGATATTTTTCACAAGATTGTTTGTTCCGTATAAATATATTAGTGGATAAAAGATATGTTGTATTTCCTTGGCCTGCATAAGAATAATCTCCGATTGGAGTATAATAACGGTAAAAATGATGGAATTAAAAATATGTTTTGTTTATGATTTCCATCCTTTCCTTTATACCATTTATGATGAAAATTGCTAGTCATTTAACCCCTTGAGACTTACCTGCCGATTGGTCAAAAAGACGGATACATCATTTGTTGCACCAATCAGTGACATTGTTAGAATAAATGTATCCCTGTTCAAAATTGCCAGTGACATATTTTCAAAGCAGTATTTTAATTGGATATTCAGATGAGTATAACTTGTAATTGACCATTCCATATGCACTGTTATATATAGGCAGGTAGTGCTTGCTCAGGGGGTTAATATGTAAAAATTGGCTGTAGTCTTCTGCCCGAATCTTCAGGTGCTTGTCCGCGAAGCGTCTAGTTTGGTCATACGCCCTCAATGAGTTAGTGTGCTTTCAATGCATACCAGTAGTAATATAGCCAGGTGCACATGACCAAATGTAATTGCATGATGAGGGCATTTGATTAATTCCGTAAGTTAAAATTATGTAATTTATGAAACCCCATTCGCTAAGCGATTATTATGTCCTGAGTTATTAAGAATGTTGTAACAGCCTATAATAATTACAACAGTATTTGACACATCCACATACAAATTGGCTATTTGGAGTTTAAAATTCATCCACCGTATGTTTTTCCATGCAATTTAACATGCTCCTCAAATTGGCTATTCCAAATGTCAAACTAGCCCAACATGCTGTCTATTCCGTGCTTTTTTTTAACATACCCGTTCCACTAAGTGACTAACCCATGTTTTACATACCCACAAATTTGGCCAGCCCAGATATGCGACACGCCCCCAAATTGGACATTTGAAGTGTAATTTTATCACCCTTATTATATGGCTAGTGCAAGTATTGTAACATTCTATGGTTAAAGTGTACTTTAGGTTCCTACACAGAAAAGGTTCAATTCATATATGCCTAGGACTTTTTTAGTAAACTGTTTCCCATCCTATCCATATTAACTGCACCTTAGACGGAAAAAAGTCTGTCTCTGGGGGGGGGGGGGGGGTAAAAACAGCTATGCTAAATTCTTGTTTTATTGTGTTTGTGGCCCACTTCTTTTCCCCTTTCAGAGCCAATTGTTTTTCCAAATGTTGTAAGACAACTAAAAAACAAAACAAAAAAAACAAAAAATTGGGTTCGTCCTCGTGTAGGGGTATGTGAGACAGATTTTTTTCTTCCTGGCCTTGCGAAATCACAAAGATACATACATGTTCAGTAATCACATTTACTACTTTGATCAAATTCAAGATATTGACTTTTGACTGCCAACGTATGGAAAATAACAAAGGGATGACTTATATTGTATCATTTGTAAATTCAGAGATTTTATCGTCGCTAGGTAGGAAAACAATGTTTTATTGGCCCATGAACATGTTTAACTCCTGGGAACTACATGCCAATTGGTTGTATAAATGGAAATGTAATTTATTGTACCAATCAGATACATCGTAAGAAATGACCATATTTAAGATTTTGGTGAAATATGAAGATGTTGTATTTTGATAGTGTTTAGAGGTTAAAAAAGTATGTAACATCTTAAAAATGTTTGATTAAACATGTTTACGGGCAAAAAAATACATTGGAAATATTTCCTTCCCAACAACAATATATTCTGAATCAAACTATTTTTGACCCCACGGTTTTACTCTGACCTATTGACAGCTTTCGTTCATAAATGGAACCTTTTAATGCAGCATGATTGTGGTAAATTAGGAGTTATTATTTGAACCTCGTGACCACAATAGTTAAGAATGCCTCACATTTGTTTTGATTATAGAGGAACATCAGGCAAACAAACAAAAATGTGGTGTTGCCCTCAAGTGCCAAAAATACTGAGGTCGGGTCAGTCAGCTGATTGACCATGGCTGTTGTGGTTCATGTCAAGACAAATTGGTTAAATGTCAATATTACTAATCTTTCTAGTGCGATAATACTTTTAAAAGTTTTAAAACTATTTATTCAAGCAAATGTATTCATTTCAAGCAGAAAATTGTAATATTTTGACAATTTAGGTACAATTAAATCTTATGTTTTTAATTTTTACTACTTGGCATGAAAGGACAGCATCATGTGGCAGGAATGATCCATTTATTAACAAATGTCTGCCAGTGGTTTTGAGACAGGTCGATCAATGCTCCAACAATATTGTACCAAATGGTTAACAAATGTACCTGGATTCTAGATTGAAACTTTCCTTTTCTGAGCTACTCAATGCCTGATGTATTGGTTTCTCTCAATGAGTACAAATATTGGATGTGTCTTGTTGTTGTTGTTGTTGGGGTGGTTTTTTAGGGGGTTTACATTGTCAAATCATCATATGTCTCGAAAAATCCTCAAAAATGGACCTTTTAACCAAATTCAGGGTTAGATTTTAAGTTGATTTTAATAAAACATTTCATTTTTTGTGTATAAACTTTGCCAAAAGGTTGGTTCACAGTTGCAAGCAATAACAAGCAATAACAAGCCAAAATAGGATGATCTTATTGCTAATGATTACTCATTACATTTATGCTTAAAATCACTTTTATTTCTTTTGTGTCACATGAAAATTGCACAATATCCTATCATTGTTGGCAGCTGAAAGTTATGCAATATTTGTCCAAACGAATGTTGTTTTATTGTTTGTTTTGAATTAGATTGGACGTACATTATCCACTCACTTTATGCTCTTGTGACCTCCACCATTAGAATGCACACAAATCTTGCAACAAGTTATGTGTATTAACATTTTGTGGGGGAAATATCCAATGGATTGCACTCATTATACCGTGTGCACTTTTTGGTGACAACAATAAATGCATGATGGTTGCAATATTTATGATGGATGTAATCGCACGAGGTCATAGTTCATCTAAGAGTGAAGACGCTTTAGGGTCAGTTGTGATTCTGGATTGTTTGTTAAATGCATATTGTGCTCAATGAGGGATGGTGCTTCGTGCTATAGAATATCAATTTGTTAAGAACTCAATTGGGCCGATAGATAATCTGCTGTTCACTGACTGGCCCAAACTGGAGAGGCATGCATCTATTTCGACCACTGGTGAATAATGGGTGAGAATTGCCACGGAATAGCCATGCCACTAAGGAAGGGGTAATCTAGTAAGACACAGAATAATCTGAAACAAAATCTGCAAACAAAATGTTATATTTATTGTTTATCTACCTGTAGTACCTGTAAGTTTGTGTATGAAATCCCCTCCGTGTCCCTAAAAGCCTGCCATTCAGCAATAATAAAACCTGTCTTACTCTTCTAGTACATGTCTTAGCTGTATAACATGGACAGTAGTAAAAGAGTAGTACATGGATATTTCCGGTTTAACCCCCTGAGAACTACCGGCCGATTGGTCAGTAAGATGAATACATCATTTATTGCACCAATGAGAGACATTGTTAGAATAATTGTATCCCTGATAAAGATTGGAGTGAAATATTTTACAAGCTGCATTTTAATTGGCTATTCAAATGAGTATATCTTGCAATACACCAATCAGAACCACTGTAAGATAGGCCGGTAGTGCCCAGGGGGTTAAACCGTTATAAATATGTGACATGATCAGATCCATTCCGGGCAATTATTGATATTTGAACAAATATATATATGCAAACATAAGGTGCAAAAAACAATGAAATCAGTTTTAAAATGTGTTCAAAACGCAAAAGTACATCCATTTTTAATTGAGTATGCAATGGACGTAGGGATTTATTACAGTTGTATGGGCTATTAATCGAGTAGGTAATGATAGTGATGATGCAATGTTGTCAAAGGTCGTGTTTGGCCTTAGTGGATTTAATCTTGTCACATATTAGGTCAAATTGAAGTTTCTGGAAAAGCATAAAAAACAGAGTCATCAAACTTGTTGGTTCCAATGATGGTACAGTTGGAACCAAAATGCCATTGGGCACCATGTGATGATCCTCTTTTTCTGAACTTTTCTTAATCCAAATTTTAGAGTTAACCATACGGCTCTTTCTGCATTAGTCAATTGACCTGCAAATTCCAGTTAGGTCAATAACTAGGTTACAGTATTCAAGCAACGCAATAAAATTGTACATTTCCGGAAGGTATAATTATGTCATGCCAAACCATTTCACGACGACGTTGTTATTGCATGACAGCGGATGTGATATGTTGACTAGGCGACTTGTTTAAGATCCTTGCATGTAGCTATTTATTTTATTTATCAAAAGAGGAGATGAAGGATTCCGGAAATGTATAGTTTTACGTATCAAGTTGCTGTACATGTGTGCTAAGTATTATTCATATACTGTGATTAAGGATTGACATACTGAGGGACAGAACTCTTTATATACTGTAAAAGTGGACATTTTTGCACTTCATTTATATTTGCGTTTTTCACGCTCGAAGCGGCTACTGCAAAAATTATAATACAATATTTTTCTTTTGCATATAGATCTATAAATTGCGAGTTTTAAAACATGCAGAACAGTTCAAATCAGTAAAGCACGAAAAAACAATCGTGCAAAAATTACCACCTGTACAGGACAGAATGTCCTCATCCTTGTAACTAAAAATGATTGTTGTTGTTAAGTCTTTATATTGCATTCAGTCACCGGCACATTAGTGTATAATTCCACTGGAGGTTAATATAATCCACAAGTACAACACAATATAAGTCTATAGCTATTTTTCAGTCAATGAGCGTGTTTCTACTGGGGCACTGCAATAAGTGAACGCTAATAAACGCTAAGATTTAATCGGTAAGTTTTTAATCCCCTGTTTCTACTCGCGAAAAGTTACCGCAAAGTTTATCGATCGATGGCCACGACATTTGACCTTTCGTAATACCAAACCATGCCACCGCACCTGAAAAGATTGCTTCACAATGTGTATAACCCAGCGTGACACGGTTCACAGCACAAACCGCTAATATTAATCGCCTTTCTGTTTCTATTCTTACCGGTTCCAAACCTGGTTTGTGAAGGTTTTTGGGATTACCAAAAATACTGATTCTTAGCGGGTTCTGCCTGTTTCTACTGGGCAAACTTACCGTTTACTAGCGGTTTCTTCTCCAGTAGAAACACGCTCAATGACATCAACCTATTGATTGACCCTCACTTCCACAGGGAAACAAAAAGTACTTGAGGTTTCTGGTTGGGGTTCAAAAGAGCATTGTTATTTTCTACAACTAATTTCGATTGGCTGCAAAGAGGACTGTGTCTTATAGTGAGCCAATCAGAGACACTGTTAGATTGTGTAGATAGGCCTGAATTGTATTCAGCTTAAATTTGCTCTGTATTGTCCAATCTCTACTTTGTTCGGTTACTCATTTGATTATATCATTTAATCGACCAATATGGTACTCTGTAAGAAGACACTCAAGTCCAAGGGGGTAAGAGATGCTGAACATATATCCCTGCACATATTTTTACGAGAGGTACATAACTACAAAAAAGTGACACATATTTTTTTAAAGTGTAATAGACATTTAAAATTATTATAAGAAGAAGAGAATGTGGTATTTGGCTTTTTATAAAGTATAGACAAAATTATTTATTTATATGAGAAACAACGCTTATGAAAGGGCTGGCTAACAGCCGATACTGTTTTGAAATCAGTAGAGTTTACATGTTGATGGTTAGCCATTGATAAATGGTGCTGATTGGGACTTTGGTGGACAATCTTGATTCCTATGGACACCACTAATCAGCAGCCTATTTACGACCGATTATCAGCGTGTAAACTTGCCTATAGAGAGAGTTATATATTATGGTACGCACTAAAAGTATCGAGTGTGAACGGGTGCAATTTATAAAATGTCACCAAAGCTTAATATTTATGGAAATAAAGCCAATACACAAGGTAACAAATTCCAATGAAAATTGTTGAAAAACCCCAAAGTTTTAAAAACAAAATTGTAAAAGAAACACCAAATTGATAAGTGCTTTATATATTCATTACTACAACTCCAAGTGACTTCCTATATGCAATTTTTTTCTTTCCGTACATGAGTTGAGTGAAATTCACTTTATTCCGTTTGAATACGGAATATTCCGTTTGAATACGGAATAACGCAAAATTCACTGAATACAATTTTTGTTAAAACAAACCAACTGATTTCACTCAACTCATGTACAAAAAGAATAGATTGCTTCCTGTACTATATAATGATGTTTGGGTGACAGAAAAAATAAACCCTGTTCTATGATGCAACTGATCCAGAATTGTTCAAATTTGAGGTTTGTAAATCTATTTTTAATGGAAATTATTGAATATTTTGAATTTTAGAAAAATTGGCAGAAAATATTTTTAAAAAGAAAAGAAATAACAATTTCCTGACCTATCAGGAAATGTTCTTTTGCGGGAGGAACAGGGTTTTGTTTTTCATTATATTTATCCCCCAAGTCTTTAATTTTTTATATAATTTAGCAATGATAACACAAAAAAACCCAATTCAGCCACCATAATTTGAATTTCATGCATATTGTCGTGGTAACGCCACTGAAGATTTTATTCCAAAAAAGTGCATTTGCACACACCCTTGCCACAAACTTAGTGACTTTTTCACCAGTACCAGCTTACGATTGGATCTGTGCCTTTTTTCAGAAAAGAAAGAAAGAAATTAGTTAAAATTATATAAATCTTTGCCTTTTTACTTGTTGAGTTTGCGACATTTGTTGTTAACACGCTTATGACCTTAATATTAATCAAATAAAGTATATAGCTCTTTCTGTCAGCAGATTGGAATTTTCCTCGACACTTTTGTATGACTTTCATAAAGTATTTTTGTTGAATTTTGCATTTTATTTTCTGTATACATGTTTGTAAGAAGGGAAACAAAAATTAGCTGAATACTTAGTAAGAACCCACAATGCTATTTAATTGCATTTAAATATCAACTGCAGGGTGGTTCCAAAAAGTTAAACTACTGTTGATAGCCATTTTCAGCTACTCACCAATTTGGTTTAAAACTTTTTTGTACCACCCTGTATTAATAAGCTTTTCACACCAAGCCCACACAATACACCTCTGTGGATGATCAACCGCCGATAAATTCAGCCATTTTAAAATACATTCACAAATTTAAGTGATCATCATCAGTCATCGTATACACACTGAAATGGATTCCGTTTCGCTGATCAAGTAATGTCATATTGACTAGTAAAAAAGGGCTTAAGCATGAATGCTCGACTCTACCAAGGTTGATTGTCCGCTTCGTGTGAAAAATGCTTAATGTGAACCGGGTCTCTCGGTACCGAGGTAAAAACGTCAAACACTATTTCCATTTACAGTGCTGTTGAACAATTTAGTGACAGTCTTATGTACGTCGATGTATCTTTCATTGTTGCTTGGGGAGGGAGGGAGACTCGAATGAAACCTATTTTATTTCTGAAATTTGTAATATATAGCAGAGAGATATACAAAGTCTATACGAATCAACTGCATTGCCGGTAGAGTATTTGTGAAGAGGTGTACATAATTATTTTTTTGCACATGTGTGTACAAATCAATCAAAATATATTATGTATTCTATCAATAAAACGTTAACAGTCTATTCATCTTGTATTCCTTGCCTGCGTGCGCCCTCTGGATTGGAAACAACCTCATCTGAAGGTCACATGTCACCCACTATTAAGGCCCCTCTATTGGGCATGGGAATTCTTGCAACGAGATGAGATTATTTATGCATTGGTGCTGTCACTCATTCAATCAACCAATTCAAAAGTATTTATTGATACAAATATTGATTATTGATTGATAGCAAATATTGTTTAATACAAAGTATTGCTTACAAAGCCTTAATGTTTAATAATTTTAATGTGATCAAACTAAATTATTCGGACAACATGTATTTTAGGTCCTGGGCATGCATCAATTACACGGTAGAAACAAGAACCTTGTTGTAATTGGATGATGTACTGTATTTCATCAAAGACTTGATGTATGGCTGGGACCTAAAATACACTGTTTCCAATTATTCCTCTGTTGACAAACAGAATTTATTTTCCACAAGAAGTGTTCATCGGACATCCTGCCCAGTTAAAAAGTTTGGTTTGTTTGGCGTTACAGCCAAGAATGTATGCAAGGTTTTTTTTGATCGATGCAAATGAAAATACCGAATGCAACATGTGTAGATTAAGACTTCCCAAGTTATACGATTTTTTTCTAAAAATGAAGAGTTAATATGCATTAAGTGTATATTAGGAACCTATTGTCCGTCAAAACAGGCCGATGAATATATTTGCGATTTTGTGCGAGATCAAACAATGCACTGATCACTCTACCAAGCTTTCTAGAATGTAGAACAACTATTTTTGTATGAAACGCTACACATTTGTGGTTGATTATGTAAGTCGGTGTTAAGTCTCAGTCGCAGATTGTTATAGGAAGGAGTAATAATTCAATTTTTTATCACAAAAAGTATTGTGCTAAATTTCAAAGTATATAATATGAAAACTTTTAAAAAAATAAAGAGAGAATTGCTCAAAAAACAAAAGATGGCTTCCAAGGTGTTGATGGTTTGTTTGTTTGTTGTTTCCATTTTCTTCCCGATTTACCTTATGTAGATATCCTTACCTTGACGTGACAAGTCAGCATCATTTTTTAATTTTGTTCATGAAAAAACGTCTCTATCAAGTCTAAAGATTTTAGTTCAACTAAGCCCCTATATGACTACGCAGTCTAAGAACAACATAAATCCCATCCGTTTTGCCCCATTTTTTGTGTTTCTGATAATACCCATCCTGTTACAAGATTTTGGTAGAATTTGGCGGTCAAACTTTTTCATATTGAGCCACATTTTAATCAATTCATAATGTTGTTTTTCCTTGCAAAGGTGATTCACTACAGACACATAAATGTTGCATTTTTATTTATGTGCATCTGCCATGGTTTGCAAAATAGAACAACACACACAAAATCCATTTGATTTCAACAATATTCAAGAAGGCTTGGTAGTAATAATAGCCGTCATACACAGCCATTTTCTTAAACCCGGTATCATGGTTCCTCTGCTGCCAGTTCCTGTGCAGGTACTGTATGTCCAGTACCCGTATGGAGTATCATCAAAGTAGTTGTATTGTATCACTAACTCTGCTACTGAGCAGCTATTTTGGTTGAACCGCACAGATACTGTACAGTTTCCATCAGGCCTTGAAATAAGAAATGAAAAGGGCAGGCAATTTGAAAGGGGCACCAACTTTATCCACCATTGTGTACTATTGAATGGAGTGAAAACAGCCAGAAATTGAAGGCATCAAGGCTACTAGTTGGGGCATCGAAGGCAATGGCCTTCTATGCCTTCGACTAATTCAAACCCTGGTTCCCATACAGGTACTAGACATACAGTACTTTTAAAACAAGTACTAGCAGCAGAGTAACTATGACGCCGGGCATAAGAAAATGACTGTAATATAAATCATGGAAAGAAGAATGCTTATTTGCGATAGTGTAACCAGGCTGGTGCCACTGTACACAGACTCCCATTCATGAGATTGAAGTCTTTCAAAGAGGTACATTGCGCGCCCTCATTATGCAAGAGGTACATCGCGCGTCACAATGTCCCTTATAAGGACTTTCGTACTGTCAATCATAGCGTTGTCAAGATAAAGCTTCATTCCAAGAGTTACATCGCATGTACTCACGCCCACATGCCCATATATAGGAGGCTTCAGTTTTGCCATTCGAATTTCCTCTCCCATTATATAAGCTCCCTGGTGTAACAGGATTGGTGACGTACAAATTCTACATGGTTTGAGTTGAATTGAAATAAGGCCCCCAAAAAAAGAAGGTATGTCTCACATACATACATTGGGGAAAATATGCGATATGCCATTTTTTATTTTTTCTAATAGCCATGCTAAATGTGGAAATTCTTGTTTTATTGAGTTATTGACCCACTTTTTCCCCCTTTCAGAGCCATTTTTTTCTTCTTTTTTCGGTAAAAGAGATTCCACATACCTACGCGAGTACCGAAGGAAAGTAGTGTTCCCTATTACCCTGATTGATACATGTAGTAATTTGTATTACACCTCACTGTGACTCTGGGTATGAGGATGTAAGGTAAATAGTTATTGACATTCCCTCATGAAATTGTACCTCATAAGCTCATGAATATGAGGATATAACCAAACCTATTTTGCCAGTAAAATTTCAATGCCAGTTTTGCTACATACAACAAATGACCTTTTTGATTGACCACTCTTTCTTTATACTGCAAAGCATCGGCTCCAAGCCTGCATATATATATATATATATTTATATGCACATGCGTCAACAGCGGAAGCGGGGGATGTCCCCCCCTAAATGTCATGTCATGTCATGACCTCTGGGTGGCTCTTAAACATTTTCAAGCATGTGCCAATAAAACACATGCAATCTTCCCATCCTCCTACATTCTGAAGCTTCCGTCACCACAGCACACATGCATTTGATGTTAAAGCTTTTATGTCAGAGCAGCGTTACTAAATGACATTCTTGCCTCAAGGAAATCTGATCCTGAATGCAGATAGTAAAAACTTTTTAACACTTTATTTTTACAGCAACTTTTCATCTGGTGGTATCCCACAAGCAACCATGACGGAATTTTCTATATTATGACAACAGTTTTGCAATAATTAAAACATATTTATATTTATTTTAAATGTGATCAGTTCTAAAATTGTAAACTGCTCAAAAAAGTTTGGAATATTTTGTCAAGCACAAGATTTTCAAATATTGCGGGATATGTTCATTAGGCGTTATATATCCATGAAAAGCTGATGTGTTCATCTTTACAATGATATCCCATTTGAAGCAATCCCTTGCCCCTTGTGCTCAGCCACATGCTTGAGAACATGGGGAGGTCGCAATCTGAAAGTGCCAAAATCAACACTATTTTGTGCTTAAAAATCAATAGATCATCACACTACACTGTAGTGGTCAATGTTACACTTCATTGAACAGACGACAAAGATGTTCATTTGAGCACGAAATAGTGTTGATTTTGGCACATTCAGATTGTGACCTCCAGTCCACATGTTCTCAAGCAAGTAGCTGAGCACTGGAGCAAGGAATTGTTTCAAATATGGTATCATTGTAAATATGAACACATCAGCTTTACATGGATATATAACACTTAATGAGCGTATCCCGCGATATTTGAAAATCTTGTGCTTAAAAAAACATTCCAAACTTTATTTGAGCAGTTCATCTCTCTACACCTAATTTGACACAAAAAAAATGTGAGTTGGGTATTATTGTACTATCTTATTGAGCAGTTAGTACCTACCCTGTGATTTGATAATAAGTTTTGAATTGGCTGTAATTAAGTGGCATAAGCAATATATCCAAAAAAATTGCAATAACAGTACTTGAATATGATAGTTAGGTACTGATAAATCAAAACGGGTGTATGTATCTGAATATTTGATAACAAATATTTACGCAATGGCCCTCCCTTAAATTAATTACCTGTTTGGTTTTGCAATCTTTCGGTGTGTAATTACAGACAATTCAGTGGAAAAGTTTGAATATTCAATCAAACATTCTTAAACAGCTAAGAAAGTTTAAGCAATCTCATTGGTTCTCAGAGAAATCTAGATGAGACAACTTAACACGGGGAGGTAGGGCCTACGTTTAACAGTGCGCCCGACCTTCACAATGCGTGGTTTGCTCCATAACGCACACTTCTGCAGTGCGTCTTTAGCGCTTTTCCTGCGTTTATGCCGGCGCCGCGACGCTTACGCATGGTTTACTCATTGCATGTGATTGGATGGAATGTTTGTGGGTTGTTCGATCCTAGCAGGGGTAAAAGTTGTCAAATGTGGACAATAAAATGTACTTATTTCTCTGATAAATGTCTAAAGTATGATTGTTTAAGAATGAGAATAAAGGTATTGTTTTTAGACCGTACCCGTGTTATATTGTCTGACATAAATGCGTTCGATAGTATTATTTTTTGCGTAGAACAACTCCGCCTGCGGCGTCGTTGTTCTACTTAAAATAATACTATCGTCCGCATTTATGTCAGACAATATAACATGGGTACGGTCTAAAAACAATACCTTTATTCTCTAATTCAATCATTATTGAATATTCAAACTTTTCACCAATTCTTGGGCATTTTTTGTTTTAACATGTATAGAAATCAATGCATTAGTAACTGGTGAGAAATGCATCCCTAGCCCTTTTTTGAAACATCCTAATTTGTAAACCAGCACAAATATTGAATCACTTTCGTAACAAAAAGCTTTTACAAAGGAGATTATCATAAAATATAAAATGGGATCGAGTCCTTTCTCATAGTAGATGACTGAACTCCTAATGAATATTCAATGTCTTGCCTAGCTTTTATACCCTTATTTGGACTATTTTTGCCTTAACATGTTCACAAAAGAGTACTTTACCCTAATTGCTTACTTGCTTAATTCGGGTCGTGTCCCCGATCTACGATGTTTCTCCACACTCTTCTGTCGTTCATTGCTGTCTTTATGTCACTCGTCTCCAGTCCAGTATCTTGCTTGAGTAGATCAATAAATGTCAGGGCAGGTCGTCCCGGCTTTCTTTTGCCATGTTTGGGGATCCAGTGCCCCATTTTGGATACTGGCTCCTCACTTCTGTAACAGTGGCCAGCAAACCTTATTCTTCTCTTCCGGATCTTCTGGCTTATTTTGGGGAGGTCACCATACAGTTGGGTGTTTGGTATATGTTGTTTCCAGTTGACATTGAGTATACTACTCGCAGCATTCTGGTGTAGCAGCCATCTAGCTCTTTCTGTAGCTTGGGGGTAATGGTCCAAGCTTCGCATCCATATAGCAGAACTGACTCCACCGTTGAGGCAAACAGGCGAAGTTTGAACTTCCGAGATAGAGTTGACTTCCATATTTTGTTCATTTTGCCGCACGCTCTCCATGCTGCTGCTTTGCGTTGCTTAATGTCTTTTACCGTACTCTCCATCCAGGCACCAAGATATTTAAAATCTTGAACTTCCTCCAGCTTGTTGCCATCATTTGTCTGTATGGATCCCTTCTGGCTCTGGTTATATGACATAAACTTGGTCTTCTTAGCATTCATTTTGAGACCGACCTTTGCTACTGATGTCTCAACTCTTTTCAGCAGATCTTGTGCTTGATGAAATTTCTCTGACAACAATGCATAATTATAGAGTGTCTACACCTGTATTTGACCTATGTTTCTTAAAGGATGTGTCCAGCAAGTGCAACATTGTGGGTTATATGTTAGAACAATAATTATTGAGCCTAAATCGCATAGTTATATAGAAAAAATACTTATTATAAAAACTGTCATCTCTCAACATGCCATTAAAAAAAAGAATTGCGCTATTCGAAAGTCCTGGTATCAATGACGTCACGGTTATTTGAGCAAGTACATTGTATAACTATGACTTCATTAATACCGGGACTGTTGATCACAGCAAATTTTTAAAAATGGCATGTTGAGACGTGGCCGTTAGTATTCGTTTTTATGATAAGTATGATGTTTTGTTCTACAGTCATCACAATAAGTAACTGACCAGGTAATAAATGTGCTGATAACTCTAAAAGTATAACTCCTACATAAACATATTAAACTATAAACATGTTGAGAAATTTCTTTTCTTGAATTTGAGATATTACACGCTAAGAATGGCTGATTATTAAGGAAGTTACAATCCCAAATGTACTGTCAAGTCTGATTTTCATTTTCACATTTTCATTTTCAACACAGGAACTCAGACCGGCAAATTATTGATTACTGGTAGTGGTAGTGCCAATTCACCCGTCGATGGCCTGGTTGTTGGATAGTCGGGCGGTGGCATTGTTACGGTTGATCAATACGGCACACACGCTTTACCTGTCATACTCTCCCCGTGTTGAAAAGAAAATGTTAAAATGAAAATCAGACTTGCCCTAAGGTTTGGGATCGTAGCTTCCTCATTAATCAACCATTCTTAGCGTGTAATATCTCGAATTCAAGAAGAGAAATGTCTCAACAACGTTATAATTAAATATGTTTATGTAGGAGTTATACTTTTAGAGTTATCAGCATGTTTATTACCTGGTCAGTTACTTATTGTGATGACTGTATATAACTACGTGATTTGGGCTCGATAATTATTTTTCTAACATATAATGCGCAATGTTGTGCTTGCTTAACTCCTCCTTTAAGCTCTTTGTTAAATATGGACTCGGGCCTTATTTGACCTGCCGCTATTATAGTCACAGCTTGTTTACATTCGTACCGCAAATGATAATGTATAGATTCTGGCCATTACTAGGATACAACATTTATACGGTTTCTTTAATGATTTGTAAAAAGTTAAACATTCCTTCACAATGTAGTAGCAGGGATTCTATTAATTTTGGGATAGGAAAGTCATATACTGACGTACGTAACGAAAACAGTCTCTTTTGCATATTTATATCAATTAGGGTAATCGTCCGGAATGCGCCCGTGACCGGCGTTTGACGTCATTTTTGGTCAGCATAGCCTTGGTGGCGCTGTTCCCGCGGTAAATTTACACATAGCCTGCTGTCAATCATTCAGTCGTAACATGCATTTTTCATAATGGGGCAGAGAGCAGACGACGAAAATAATGGCGACTGCGCCGACTTAAAATTCAGCACCGTGAAGTTCTACCGAAAAGAAAGTATGCCAAGTGCTGTGTTCCCAAATGTTTTAGTTAAAAAGAATCATTTTCAGATTTTCCTATATATATAGCATTCCAAAATAAGAGCCAAGGTAAACTATATTCGCTGATTTTGTTGTTTTATCGCGGTTACCATGGTTACCTTACATGTAAACAACTCTGCCCTACAATCACGCCTTATCAGTATAGTGCCACCAAGGCTATGCTGACCAAATTTTTAAGTTGGTTCCGATAGGCAAGTTGAGTGGCACACCCCTGGTAGTAGGTTCCCCAAAGTAAGATAGAAAATTGGAGAGTTTTGTAAAATAATGATACTTTTTTTTTTAAGGTGTATGAATTTGTCCTTACATCGTGTAAATTTCATACAAATCAACATTAATTCTTTTGTTGATATACAGTTTTAAAGTGGAACATGTTAGAAACTGTTTTCCGCTAGTTGATGTGACGAACCACCCATGCATTGCATGTGGCTATTCAGACTCTCAGCTTTAAAGCAAGGGAGCCAGTTTATTTTGTTGAATGACTCTAAAATACTAAAATCTGGTATAGAATTAAACCGATTAATGTTTTGGGGTAGTTTATTGTTACAATTGTGTTACGCAAGTCTTGCTGGCTGACTGTGACCCTAAAGCTGGAAGTGGCTCTTCTTACTTCATTCTTTCTTCCATTTTTTTTCACTTTCATTTCAATCAGCCAGCATGCTTATAATATTCGAGCATTTTGCTTGAGCATCTGGTCTCATCAGGACCCAAGCGTGTGTCCGTACTGACTGATCGTGTAAACAATGGTATAAATTAAATTGATAGAACAGTGGATGGTGTCTAAGGGATTGACATTTTGAGCGGTTCAATCATCTGTTCTAAACTGCTCACAAAAAGTATCGAAACACTTATAAATGATCCAATATATAACGGCTCGAAAGGGTATGCATTAATTGAAGCAAATAACAAAGTGCATAATTTTGTTCTGCGTATTTTGACACCTCGGTCGATGAGATACGATGTTGCGGAGCAGAGTTATTGTCATTTCAATGGTCGTGGGTCCAGTTTCAAAAGTGACAATCATCCTATTGAAAGAGGTTTGCATTACTGTTTAGAATGATCAGATTCGTGCTTTTCAATAGGGATGAGTGTCACTTTTGAAACTGGACCCACGATCATTTAAATGACAATAACTCCGCTCCGCAACATCGTATCTCAACGATCGAGGTGTCAAAATACGCAGAACAAAATTATGCACTTGGTTATTTGCTTCTATTAATGCATACCATTTTGAGCCGTTATATGTCGGATCATTTATAAGTGTTTCGATACTTTTTGTGAGCAGTTTATTTTGTTATACACTAAAAAAATGTCAAAGTGTCCCAACAATTATTTTAATTGATCTGAAATAACAAACCCTATGAAGGTCTTAACATTTTGTAAAGAAATTGATATTTTTAAACTTGGTATATTTCAAGAATTGTCACTGTGATATTGTTGAATTGTTTATTGCTCTGGGTTGCCCTTTCTATGTGCTGTACATATCGCTTGCATGTGATATCCATGTGACAAGCATGTGATATCCATGTGACTTGTATGTAATGACCATATGTATCACACATCCAATGTTTGAGTTTGTTAATGTCAGCTGATTTGCACACAGCAAAATGAGTGCACAGAATTTACGCATAATTCCAAGCATCATATTTGCTCTATCATGATTCTTTTCTGCAAATTACAGACCAGACACCACAAGTAAACCAAAATGTATTTCAAACTAAACTATATGAGCCTAGTTGTATCGTTATACACCTATCACAAAAAGTTACAGACCAGGTGCTTTGATGTTGGCTTATTCAAAATCAATAATCGGTACAAAAAATCTGAGACAAACAATAAATGAGCAAATTCTTCTCTGTAGTTTGATACCACATAAAAAAAATTGGATGTATATATACTTTTAAAGTTTTGATGATTTCAATAACCACGCCTAAGGACAACAAAGTTGCATTAGAATTGGTTTTCTGATTTTTGGTACCATTGATTTTGGATTAGCCAACATCAAAGCACCTAGTCTGGAACTTTTTGTGTTAGGTGTATCATGATAATTATACTAATGGTACGTATTATACTTTCTATTTCACACAGGGTATAATAATGTTGCCAATGTGTCCATGTGACATGCTTGCAATGGACATGTGACTTACATGTGATAGTCATGTGATGGCCATGTGACTCACACATGTGATGGCCATGTGACTTACATGTGGTGGCAATGTTACTCAAACATGTAATGGCCATGTGACTCACATATGTGATGGCAATATGTGTAGCATGTGATAGCCACGTGTAGAATATAAATTGCCTATCTGTTGTCCATGTAACATGTATGTGACATGCATTTGTTGTCCATGTAAAACATGCATGTGATGTCTATGTTAGATCATGGACTATTATTCTATTATATTATAAGTCCATGGTTATTTTTAACAAAAGTTATGGTTCAACTCTTATGGTCAACTCACTCTCGTTGTAGTTCATCAATTTTGCCTTATTTTAAACAGGGGAATTAATTATCATACTTAATTATGTGACGTATAACTTCACTTGAGTTGTATGCTGTTAATATGTACTATATTATTATTATATTAAAGAGGCCATTTGTTTTGTCCTTGTTTTCACAAATGTGTTTTTGTCTGTACAGTTATGATATTGTATCATTATTATTGTTATTATTTGTATTATTATTATTGCTATTATATTATTAGTATCATTGTTATTGTGTGCCCTTCTAAAAGAAAGGGCAGAAAGAAAGAATGGGTTTATTCCTGAGAAATTGATGAGATATGTGGCCATAAATGAATAAATATTCAAATGTGTGCAAGTTAATTAAATGACATGTGTCAGTCCTTTCATTTCTCTCAAAATGGAAATTGTATTTGTGTTGTAGCAGTATCCACTGAAGAATAAATACTCTCTAAATGTAAAAGAGCTAAAAGTCACTCTTTTGAGAGCTCTAGGTGGGATGGCTCATTTTAGGAGTGAAGTTTGCTCTTTTCGGAGTGATTTTCCACTTTTTAGAGTGATTTTTAATCTGAAAAGAGTGGCACTCACTCTGAAAAGAGTGAACTTCACTCCAGAAACGAGTGAACTTCACTCCAAAAAAGAGCTGTCCCTCCTAGAGCTCTCAAAAGAGTGAGTTTTAGCTCTTTTACATTTAGAGAGTATTGATATACAAATGATCCTATCTACTGAAGACATTATATGATCCTATCTACCGAAGACATTGATATAAACTATTAAACACTTCGTACTGAAAATGGGAATAGAGAAATCCTGTGTTTTGGAATAGCTGCCATTTTAGAGAGAACGCAAAAGTGTGTGCAACACATTTTGACCTAGGACCCTCTCATTCGATACAACCTGGTGAAGACCTCCCAATTAGGCCTCACACAAAAATTGCTGTGTTGCCCTCAAGTGGTAAAAATCTTGAATCAGGTCAGTCTGACGATTTTCTTCTTCTTATTTCTTTTCTTTTTTCCTGAATAATATTACTGACAGACCGAGGTTCATGACAAGACAAAATTGGTAAATGTCAATTTGACTAATTTTTCCAGTGTGATAATAAAGTGCTCAACAAAAGAAAGTCATACACTTTGTTTAGGTCCTTTAAAGTACTTTCCGATTATGTTTTGACCAAATAGACTAAATAGATATTTGGATGAATCTTTCCGGCACAATTTGATACCAAAGTTGCCCCCTAACAACAAAGATAAACCATGATTAGCACCATTCAAAGAAAATTAGTCACTTTTCAAAAGTCACATTTTCAACGCACGCAAGCCGGGAGAAAATGCTGTGCGTGGCACTTGAATGGCCGGTAATGAAATGGATATTGATCACACACTGCAACTGCGTTGGGTCCTGCCTGAGCGAGCGGGCTATTTGATTATGAACAGGTAACATGTCGTCTTTTCTTCTCGCGTAGTGTATTGAAAAAGTGACTAATTTTCTTCAAATGGTGCTATATCATGGTTTATCTTCGTTGTTAGGTGACAACTTTGGTATCAAATTGTGCCGGAAAGATTCATCCAAATGTCTATCTAGTCTGTTTGGTCAAAAAATAATCGGAAGTTACTCTAAAGGACCTAAACAAAGTGTATGACTTTCTTTTGTTGAGCACTTTAGTTTAAAAGCAATCTATTCAAGCAAACTTATTCATTTCAAGCAGAAAATAGTAATATTTAGACAAATTGGGTAAAATTTAAAAATCTAAAAAAAGAAGAAATGTGACCCTGATTTTTGAGATTTAAAAATAAGTTGGCCTTAGTTTAGGGTATACACCACCAATGCACTATGGGATAGCGTGTGCGGTAAAAGTTTATCACAGCAAGAGTTCCTGTTTTTTGGTACAAATTGCGAGATTTTGATAGACTTTTTTCAATTATAACGATTACTTTTGGGTATTACACATTTTAATGAGTGTGCACAGTTAAAATTTCAAAAAACTCGCATTTTATAGTTTGAACATTTTAAAGTTTTAAACGACTGAAATCGGCGTAAGGTCCGTCATGAGTTTTGGGCGTAAATAAAAGGCCGAAATCGCTACATCAAATTAATCGCGAAATATTGAAAAATCTTAGTCAAACACTTTGGGGCATCCTTTTGATATGTTTTGTGTACATCCCTTTGGAATAATCTCTGTAAATGTCATATAAGGACGAATGGGATAACTCAAGTTAGAGCCGATTGTTTGACACCTACTTTTAGTGTTCCCTCCAAAATGGCCGCTATTTGTAAAGATGGGATCTCTCTTGACATTGATTGATAAACTCTGCTAAATAATGGGCATCAATAAAAACACTGTATCTGCTGAAAAATTTATCATTGATAAACTATACCACACACAGTATAATAAACTGAAAATTGGGAATAGATAGACTATTATACAACACATGTATCTTCTGCAGAATAGGTAATGATAAACTAAAATACACACAGTATCCACTAAAGTGGTCATTGACACAACACATGGTACTAAAATGGGCATTGGTAAACTAATATGCACAGTATCTACTAAAAGGAGCATTGACAACTAAACAACACACAGTATCTCCTATAAATGTTATTGATAAACTATACCACATACATTATTTACTGAAAATTGGTATATATAAACAATAAAGCACATGGTATCCACTAAAAAAAGGGGATCTACACAACACAGGGTCCTAAAAAATGGGCGTTGATAAACTAAACAACACACAGTTTAGTAAAAATGGTAGTATAAATAATACCACACAAGGTATCTTCTGAAAAATGGGTATTGATAAACTATAGGCATTGATAAACTAAACAACATGCTGTATTATGGCATTGACAAACTAAACGCACTGTATCTACTAAAAATGGGGATTGATAAACTAAACAACACACTGTATCTACTAACAATGGGCATTGATAAACTAAACAACACACTGTATCTACTAACAATGGGCATTGAGAAACTAAACAACGCATGGTATCTACTAAACATGTGCATTGATAAACTAAACAACACACTGTATCTACTAAAAATGGGCATTGATAAACTAAACAACACACTGTATCTACTAACAATGGGCATTGATAAACTAAACAACACACTGTATCTACTAACAATGGGCATTGAGAAACTAAACAACGCACGGTATCTACTAAACATGTGCATTGATAAACTAAACAACACACTGTATCTAGTAAAAATGGGCATTGATTTAAAACTAAACAAAACACGGTATCTTCTAAAAAGGGCATTGATAAATTAAACAACACACTGTATCTACTAAAAATGGGCATTGATAAACTAGACAACACACTGTATCTTCTAAAAATGGGCATTGATAAACTAAACAACACACAGTATCTACTAAAAATGGGCATTGAGAAACTAAACAACACACTGTATCTACTAAAAATGGGCATTGAGAAACTAAACAACGGATTGTATCTACTAAAAATGGGCATTGATAAACTAAACAACGCACAGCATCTACTAACAATGGACATTTATAAACTAAACAACACACTGTATCTACTAAAAATGGGCATTGATAACTAAACAATGCACGGTATCTACTAAAAATGAGCATTGATAAACTAAACAATGGACTGTATCTACTCAAAATGGGCATTGATAAACTAAACAATGCATTGTATCTACTAAAAATGGGCATTGGTAAACTAAACGCACTGTATCTACTTAAAATGGGCATTAATAAACTAAACGCACTGTATCTACTAAAAATGGGCATTGAGAAACTAAACAACGGACTGTATCTACTAAAAATGGGCATTGATAAACTAAACAACGCACAGCATCTACTAACAATGGACATTTATAAACTAAACAACACACTGTATCTACTAAAATTGGGCATTGATAAACTAAACGCACTGTATCTACAAAAAATGGGCATTGATAAACTAAACAACGGACTGTATCTACTAACAATGGGCATTGATAAACTAAACAACACACTGTATCTTCAAAAAATGGGCATTGGTAAACTAAACAACGCACAGCATCTACTAACAATGGACATTTATAAACTAAACAACACACTGTATCTACTAAAATTGGGCATTGATAAACTAAACGCACTGTATCTACAAAAAATGGGCATTGATAAACTAAACAACGGACTGTATCTACTAACAATGGGCATTGATAAACTAAACAACACACTGTATCTTCAAAAAATGGGCATTGATAAGCTCAACAACGGACTGTATTTACTAAAAACGGGCATTGATAAACTAAACAATGCATTGCATCTACTAAAACTATGGCAATTGAAACTAAACAATGCACAGTATCTACTAAAAATGGCCATTGATAAACTAAACAATGCACAGTATCTACTAAAAATGGGCATTGATAAACTAAACCACATTGTATCTACTAAAAATGGGCATTGATAAACTAAACAACACACTGTAACTACTCAAAATGGGCATTGATAAACTAAACAACGGACTGTATCTACTCAAAATGGGCATTGATAAACCAAACAACACACTGTATCTACTAAAAATAGGCATTGATAAACTAAACAACGCTTAATATCTACTAAAAATGGGCATTGATAAACTAAACAACACACAGTATCTACTAAAATTGGGCATTGATAAACTAAACAACAAACGTTATCTACAAAAAAATCGCATTGATAACTTGACTAAACAACACATTTTATCTATTAAAAATGGGTATTGATAAACTAAACAACACACTGTAACTACTAAAAATGGTCATTGGTGAACCATGAAAGATGGGCACTGATAAACTATTATATAACACCACACATGGTATCTACTGAAAATGGGCATTGATAAAATAAACCACAAACTGTATCTACTGAAAAATTGGCATTTATAAACTAAACAACCTATACGGTATAATTATGTGAAAGATTATATAATAATAATACACGGCATATAGCGCTTTTTACATACATCCATCTCAAAGCGCTTTACAATTTTATTCCTAGGATAGTCAGAACCACGGTTGCAGCCTATTATGGCGCAGGGTCCTATCAGTACAACGACTGTGACTACCTTAAATGCACAAGTAACAGGCCCGGGATGACTATTTAACGTGTTCAGGGTGAAGCGTCTGAATACACGGGACCACCGGCTTACGTGACTTTCCGAACCACGAGACAATTGAGACTAAGTACCTTGCCCAAGGATACAAATACGTTGACCGCAGTGGGGCTCGAACTCACAAACCTATGATCGTGAGACTTGCTTCTGATCCACTGGACCACACGTGCTCTTAGCTACATTCGACCATAATCTCAGTATTCTATGCATGGAGGAAATCATAAATACAGGTGTCTCATAAGGGCAAACTTGCCTTGGGGCAGCCCAGCTAACAATTGTACGTGTTTAAAACGTTCTTAAAACGTACCAGTTACGTGGTTTGGACGTTTTCTAAAAACGTTTTATAAACGTTTATTTGTGGAAGGTTTCAGACGGCGTAAAAACGTTTTAAGGGACGTTTGTAAAACCTTTTATGAACGTAATTTGTACGTGTTTTAAACGTTCTTAAAACGTACTATGTAGGTGGTTTGGACGTTTTCTAAAACGTTTTATAAACGTTTATTTGTGGAAGGTTTCAGACGCCGTAAAAACGTTTTATGGGACGTTTGTAAAACCTTTTATGATCGTAATTTGTACCTGTTTTAAACGTTCTTAAAACGTACTATGTACGTGGTTTGGACGCTTTCTAAAAACGTTTTATAAACGTTTATTTGTGGAAGGTTTCAGACGGCGTAAAAACGTTTTATGGGACGTTTGTAAAACCTTTTATGAACGTAATTTGTACGTGTTTTAAACGTTCTTAAAACGTACTATGTAGGTGGTTTGGACGTTTTCTAAAACGTTTTATAAACGTAGTATTTGTGGAAGGTTTCATACGTTTTAAAAACGTTTTATGGGACGTTTGTAAAACCTTTTATGGTGGGGGAGGGGGGGGGGGGGTGGGGGATGCAAGGGCATTGACTCTTGTATGTTTATTTTCTTGCACAATGTATATGCATTAGTTTAGTGAGCAATCACCTAACTCAAAACCAGTGCGAAAATATGCATATACAGGTGTATATCAATATAAATTCTATGGTGTTAAAACTAATGCATCGACTTAATTCAAATAAAACAATAGGTTTAAATGAATAAAAGGTGGAAAATAACTCATTAGCATAATTGAAATGGTACAAACGAGCACCGGTACTAATTTTTGTACCATTGCAATTATGCTAATGAGCGATTTGCACAATTTACTCGGCTAATATAAGGCCAAGTAAATATGCAAATTAGCTCCAGACTAATTTATTGGTATATTTAATAACGTCTAAAACACGTTACTACAACGACCTAAACAACGTATTCCGGACTAGCTGATTTAACGGTTTTTAACACGTATACAAAGACGAAGACTTACAGAACCTATAGAACCTAACAAAAACGTTTTAAAAACGTTTCCAAAACACGTTTTAAATGTGTCGCACAAAATACGTCCAAGTAAAACGTTTTCTATATGTCGTAAAAAGACGTTTGTTACATTGGTATTTAATAACGTCTAAAACACGTTACTACAACGTCCTTAAAAAACCGTATTCCCGACTAGCTGATTTAAGTCTGAAAACGACGTCTTATAACGTTTTTAACACGTCTATAAAGACGAAGACCTACAGAACCTATAGTACCTAACGAAAACGTGTTAAAAACGTTTCCAAAACACGTTTTAAATATGTCGCACAAAATACGTCCAAGTAAAACGTTTTCTATACGTCGCAAAAGACGTTTGTTACATTGGTATATTAATAACGTCTAAAACACGTTACTACAACGTCCTTAAAAAACGTATTCCAGACTAGCTGATTTAAGTCTGAAAACGACGTCTTATAACGTTTTTAACACGTCTATAAAGACGAAGACCTACAGAACCTATAGTACCTAACGAAAACGTGTTAAAAACGTTTCCAAAACACGTTTTAAATATGTCGCACAAAATACGTCCAAGTAAAACGTTTTCTATACGTCGCAAAAGACGTTTGTTACATTGGTATATTAATAACGTCTAAAACACGTTACTACAACGTCCTTAAAAAAACGTATTCCAGACTAGCTGATTTAAGTCTGAAAACGACGTCTTATAACGTTTTTAACACGTCTATAAAGACGAGACCTACAGAACCTATAGTACCTAACGAAAACGTTTTAAAAACGTTTCCAAAACACGTTTTGAATATGTCGCACAAAATACGTCCAAGTAAAACGTTTTCTATACGTCGCAAAAAGACGTTTGTTACATTCGTATATTAATAACGTCTAAAACACGTTACTACAACGTCCTTAAAAAACGTATTCCAGACTAGCTGATTTAAGTCTGAAAATGACGTCTTATAAACGTTTGTAAAACGTCTATAAAGACGAAGACCTACAGGACCTAAATAGCGCCTACCGAAAACGTTTTTAAAACGTTTTGTGTTTGCTGGGAGGTTCGCCCTTACGCCGGGGTAAGTTCTTCCTAGGCTCAGAAGTATACCACACACACACACATTATCAACTGAAGAGTGGACATCGATATAATGTATACAATGTATGTACTATAGTAAAAAAATGCAATAGTTGAAAGAAGCCATCTTGTTTTCAAAAACATGTTAAAGTTGTTGATAGTTTATAAACGCATATTCCGTTTCACGACCCAAATGTGCGTGTTTGATCACGAGGCATGTTATTTACAATTGACACTGTTACTGTAGGGGAGGGCGGGGAGTGTTCGCCCCATTTTTATTTGAAGAAGTCTAGAGACGCCAATTTTAAAGATTAAATGGACCTATTGATAATATTATGTGAAAGATTGATATCTTGGCTACATACGGCCATGATCTCAGTACTCTAGGCCTTACTGTAAAGGCAAGAGTAAATTATAAAGACAGGTCTCAAAAAGGCGAACTTGCCCGACGGTAGCCTCGCCCATAGGCCGGGACGCGAGTTCGCCCTACGCCTACGCCTACCACCCTCTGGCAGCATTATGAGCAGCCGACGCGATTGGTCGTACTCACGCCCTCAAGAGTCGACACCAAGCAAGGGAATTCCCCTAGCAACGCCGGTAGCTTCATTGGATACCACTGCGTACGACACGCAGAGAGCACAGGAGACTCCTCTCTCGCCCAATCGGTAATCTTCGTCTTCCGGGTTGTAAATCTGTAACCAATAATAAACATTGTGAGTTAAAACAATCAAGACGCTGCAACGTAACAATGGCAAGGATAGCCAAAGATAAACATCACGGTCATCACCGAGAGGATCGGAACACACCTGTCCCGGGAAGAAGGGACCAACCCGTTCATTTTACAACAGGCGTAAGTAAACACACTAAAAACAGCTTTTAAAAGTTCTTTTACTCTCTCAATCCGCTAGATTTTTGATCATGATTTGTATATCCATGTACACCACATGATACCATTGTTTTTCTTTTATTCCATAGATCGCTGACGATACATTAGGACCAGATTTCGCGGAAGATTTGGAGAGGTTTTACGACCGTGCCAACGAGGAGGACCAGCGGCGATGCGTGGAACTTCTGGCTTCCCTGACATTGAGCGATGAGCTTAATAAGAAGGTGCAAAGACTTCAAGCAGATAAACACAAACCCAGCACCAACAACAGGGCAAGAAGTCAAAGGCCTAAAACAGCTATGGCCTCAATCGGTGGTAAGTTCCCCATGTAGGCCTACCATGACTTCCCGCTATATTATGGCTTTAAGCCATGCATGTATTGGAACATTGTCATATTGTAAACACGCCGGTATATCGATCTTTTATTATAGCAAAGCAACACAATATAATACAATACAATGCAGATCAATATGTTTTGTCAACTCAATTATACACGTAATCATATTATAAAGCATACCTCCCTGACAGGTCAACAGTTTATAACAGCAAACTCTCCTTGGCATAGATCTACATCCTATTCCTGACAGAAGGACTTTGCCAAGTATCTACGTAAACGTATAATTTGCCCTTTATAAAACCCAACTTAAAAGAGAAAAGCAAATTATAAAAAAAAAATATTCCCATCTTTTACTTTTAGTAAAAAATTACGAATTTCACAAATTGAAGAATACAAGATTGTTTATTATCTTAATCCTTAAATATTTATTTATTTATTTATTCGAAAACACTTTCAAATCAGCGGCCCCCACCCAGTGGCGTAGCTAGGTTTTTTTTCAGGGGGGGCAAGATTTCTAAAATTTTCGTAAAAGGTTGCCCCAAAAAAATTCCAGGTCGATCAACTCGTGAATTTCACGTAAGTGGGGGTGGGGGGGGGGGGGGGGGGGGGGGGGGGGGGGGGGGGGGAGGGGTGAAGTCAAACAAATTCGCACGGTCAAAAAAATTCGCACGGACACAAAATTTCGCAGTCCAAAAAGCACTGTAGTCAACAAATATTGCCCAATTCTCAGGGTTATAAGCAGTTTTTCCACAAAATTGTTCATTTATTTAAAAAAAGAAAAGAAAAATGGTCATTTTTAAATGGTTACCTCACATATAAGCACTATATCCAAAGAGAGGGGCGGGGGCTCAAAGGGGGGCGGGGGCACAATTTTTTTTTTCAGGGGGGGCATCTGCCCCCCCCCTGCCCCCCCCCTGAGCTACGCCACTGCCCCCACCAGAAGGTTGTGCATCCAAAAGAATACAAAAACAAGAGTAAAATACACAACTAATAAAAGTAAATACACGGTACAAATGATAAGACAAAAGAGAGAAAATAAGCATACAATGCATATAAAAAGAAGTAAATTTGTAATGTCTTTTGAGAGAAAAAAACATTAAAAAAGGAGTATTAATAAACCATGAAATTGAACTAAAATATAACACCGATAGGTCGTTATGCATTAAGCATTAACATCAAATAATACATTTGAGTAGTAATAATTGTGAGAATCAGAGTGAAAAATGAAATAACAATTATTATTTTTACGTCACCTTGTACAAAATTCGGTACATTTATGTCCTTATTTTAATTCTATACGTACATTACTTAAGGCTTAATCAATTATATCTCTTGTTTAAATATTACTGTACGAAGAAAATATTTCTTTCACTGTGTCATGTTCAATCAAGAAAGCTTGACGCCTAAAATTAGTTCTTGTGATTTTATTTGTGGCACATTTAGTTATATTTCTCCTGAGCGTGTTTTATAGCCGTAATAAATAAATAAATTATACGTTGTCATATATTTAATACATCACGATTCACGATATAATAGGAACATTTGCTTACTAGTAGTATATCTTCTGGCCTATCATTAGTCTACAAATACCTGAGGCCTATGAATTAAGCCTAGGCCCAATGTGTTATAAATATATAATGTGGATATCATTCTGATACTAATTTATATCGGCCTTATCTTGTTTTACTGATAGTAACCATGTTCATGTTATGTTTGATATATTTAATTTGGTTTAATCAAGTCGGCCTATATATCATTAGTGTTGTCTAAAGGTTAATCAAATATAAAGTAAATAAACACTTCATCAATACTGTGCTAGATAAATGTGTTATACCTTTATGCTTTAAGCTTGAGTGTAATTTATATGCAATTGATGATTTAAACAAATGTGATTAATGTATATGATATTAATTCATGCTTTAAATTTGTGTTTTTGCCGAATAATTTATTCGTGATTATTGAATTTTAATAGGTTACTTCCTTGAAAGAGGAATTTATACAACTCTACTTTGATCACATTAGAAACATTTATTAATTACATAACATCTGCCAAAATGTCGATTCCTTCAAAATGTTCCACACATCAAAATGTCTATGAGGTTTTCCCGGGATGTTTTGGATGAACCGAACAATCGAACAGAATGACGTCATGATTTTTGATTGATGATCATGATCAATTATGAATTATCACGGCAGATACATCGTTGTCTATCTAGGAAGTTATACAATGGAATACACCTGCCAACTTTGAGTTTCATAAGAAAGCAATTTAATTTTACCCTAGGCTCTTTTTCTTAATTTTTGTGATTTCAACGTTTCATATAATTATAAACACACAAGAACCTTATTAAAATTTCATTCGAGATCAGAAATCAGATTAGACACATGACGTATTGACGGGTTCTCTCACAGAAGATGTTTAAAAGACTTTAAAAGCGACTTTTAAAAAACTTCATCCATCTTTATTATGATCTCATACTTTGCAGGTAGAGGTAGTTATAGACCAGGTTCATCACGAGATGTAAAACAAACAGACACAAGTTACCGACGAGACTATCCGCCGCGTCCTGCTCCACCTGCAACTCAAGCTAGGTAAGTTTGGTTGCAAATAATCGAAAATGTGAAAATTATGGAGAATTTAAAAGACTAGGCCTACTTCTATTTTTTTTTATTTCCAAAATATAGGCTTATTCACGAATATTCATAATTTGTGTTATTTATAATTCCTTATTATTTTATTTCGTGACTATATACTATAGAGTTATCAGTTAGCCTATTTCTAACAATTCATCGTTTTATAATTTTCAGACCAAAATCAACGCACGGATTTTACCATTCTAAATATAAACTCAGCGGGCCCGTAGGAAAAGCAACCTATACAAAACAATATAATGACAAAGGACATTGCAGACCTGATCTCATAAGATCCGGAACGTCATCTGGTAGTAGAAGGAATAATCCTCATCCATTTGAGGTGAGTAGAATTCTCAATATTTCCTTTTTGTAGGCCTGGCCTTCCCCTACTCTACCAAAGTTTCATTTTTAGGTTAATACATTTCAAATCATGTTTTATAATGAAGCTTAGTTAGGCCTCGGTCTTCCCCATTCCAATTTTTCTTTCTGGTCACATTAGGCATAAGGCCTAGTGGCCCTAGTCTTTGGTGAAACCAGATGTGCATTATAATTTTCACTTGCATTTGCACGCATAAAAATTATAATTTGAAACGCAGTTCATTTATTTGACATGACGTGAACGCAGCTCCCAACGCCTAAACAGGACCACTTTGCCAACCGGCGCGATATTTTTCTATTTTTTCCGTAACCTAGCGAGGGATTGTATTACACGGTTTAGAGTTAGGCCTAACATGCCTAATGTAGTCACTAATAAAAACTAGTTTCTCTGGGCAAAAAGTTTTGGGTAGGCCTACTCAAGGGGGGGGGGGGGGGGGGGTCAAACAAATTGGGCAAACAGTGGCGTCGCCATAGGGGGGGGGGGGGGCGATCGCCCCTGTCAGTCCATTTGACCACAGGAATCATGGAATTATGATGGTCAAAAGCAAGGACGCTCTAGTTATATATCCTGGGTCAAAAGTACACAGATGAACATTTTGATGCATAATGTGTCCCCAAAATGCAACATTCTTTGCTACAACCTTGTTCAGAACCAAAATGTACCTCGTTCGTTCCAAAAGTAGGTTGAAGTCGAAAACTTTTTTTGCATTTCTTGACTCACAAGTCTTGTCGGTTCATTCTCATTTCTCGCCCCCAATATGAATAACCTAGCTACGCCACTGTTGGCCAAATCAATAGATTTAAACAAAACTGAAACCCACGTTTCTTTTATGTGCAGGCAGACATTGAAAATATATACAGTATACAATTGGTTTTATCAGTCTGTGATATTTTTTTATCAATGAACACCAGATAAAACAAATATGAACTCTTTGTAACACGTTATAAAACTAAAATGTCTAGGGAAAATGAATCTGTGGGGGGGGGGGGGGGGGTCAAACAAGTTTTTCACCTTAAAGGGGGGGGGGGGGCGGTCAACACTTAGTTTTTACTATTTGTATAAGGGGGGTCAAAAAAGTTTAGACACCCCAAAAAACGGCCAACCCCCCTCACCAAAGTATTTCTGAACACTCCCTAAGGCCCTATGATTTGGTTTTAGTATTTAAGAATGACACCCCCGGGGAATCCCCCTCTACAACAACAATCAACATAAATAAACAACATCGATAAAAACCGAATCTTGCCAGCTGCATATTAAAATAGGCCCTATATTAATTAGCCCATTGACTCTTGCGATTAATCTGTAGTCCGCCGACGACCTCATAGAGAGTCATAGCTCGAGAATATCTCACAGCCACCCCCTCCCCCATTTTTACGGCACTACACATGTATATAAATTACATTATTATTATATTAATATCCCGAAATTTTAATAGAGTGAAGATTCGTCTGAGACTCTCATGTAGTAAATTACCCGATTTTTTACAATTCGGATGTACGTGAAATAAAATTAATAACACATAGAATCTCTGATGAAAAGCCCAGCTAAAAATACCTCGACAAAATATGAATTAAACGTAAAACTTTAAACTGTAGTGTTAGCATGGCTAACATGGTTAGATGAAAAATACACCTGTCAAACTATTTTTAGAGGGAACACACTCTCTTTAAAACAAGGGCAATTTGTTAAACCCCACACCGCAGTCGGTTTACTCATTTAGTCCACTAAAATCGTTATTTTCTCAATTTCGGAGAGCTTCAAGCTATGTATCGCATTAAATACAAATAAACGAAGAATAATATTTCGTTTACAAAACATTCAGTACTCCTGCGTTGTGTAAATATTGAATGAATCGATTTTTCTATCCATGCTAATGTAAGACTTCCCCGGAATATTGAGTATGTGAGGGCGTACTCTATGCAGTGTACATTATATAGTGTATTGAAAGACTTCGCTGCCATCCGAAAAGCTGTGATGGCCGAGTGGTTAAGGCGTTGGACTTGAAATCCAATGGGATCTTCCCGCGCAGGTTCGAACCCTGCTCGCAGCGATAATGTGGATATATTTTTTGTCCTCATTTGAATAATTAATTTTGTTTTTGCTGCAATACAAATAAATCATTTTGTTATCTAATTCTTTTTTTTTCGATTAGAAAAATCAAAATATTCTACTAAAATTAAGTATGAAATGTTCAAAAATCTCTTTGTACAATTCACAGTATTTAGCCCGGTATTTAGCCCGGTATTTAGCCTATAACTCATCTTGCTGAATCTGCAATTATATTTAATAAAAATAAAATTGATTGTTATTATATTATAAAACAATTATTTATACACAGTCTTTTATGGTTTGGCGATTTCCAAAAGACGTTCCTGAGGATCAAGACATCTATTCTGGAGGGATGTTAACGGACCAAATGATGGAAGAAATTTTACGAGATAAATGCCAATCAACATATCAGTCAGACTTTCTAGGGATTCCACAAGGTAAGCAGGGTATTTGTTATTTTCACATTTTCTAATTTGTTAATTTCAGTCTTTGTAATTTGATTAAATTAAATCAATTTAAATTTTAATTCAAATTTTAATTTTAGATTTAATTTTAATTTTAATTTTAATTTTAATTTTAATTTTAATTTTAATTTTAATTTTAATTTTAATTTTAATTTTAATTTTAATTTTAATTTTAATTTTAATTTTAATTTTAATTTTAATTTTAATTTTAATTTTAATTTTAATTTTAATTTTAATTTTAATTTTAATTTTAATTTTAATTTAAATTTAAATTTAAATTTAAATTTAAATTTAAATTTAAATTTAAATTTAAATTTTAATTTTAATTTTAATTTTAATTTTAATTTTAATTTTAATTTTAATTTTAATTTTACTGTATTTTATTTCATTCTATTCTATTCTATTGTATTTCAATTGGTTTGTGTAACTTAGTTGTATTTATCTGAATTTTTATGCATATTATGTGATCTTTTCCAGAGAGCGCCCTCTATTCATCATTTTTTTTAGAAAGTAGATTTTCTTGCAGATTTACATTTCCGATCATAAATCATACATACATTCCAAGTTACAGAGCGATACGATTCCTAATTACCTCAAAATCATGGTTTTAGAGTGAATTTAGAGTGAAAAATATAAAGTGTCCGGATTCGGACAGTTTATTTTCACTCTAAAACCATGATTTTGAAGTAATTAAGAATCGTATCGCCCTGTAACTTGGAATGTATGCATGATTTATGATCAGAAATGTAAATCTGCAAGAAAATCTGCTTTCTATTTTTTTTTCGATGTTGAGGGCGTACCCTGGAAAGATCACATAATATACCTTTAATGTTAATTTTAACTAAAGTTTTAAATGTTTTGTATTTTCAAATTGTTTTTCTTCTTTGATGTTATTTTAATATACTTCAATTTAAGTTAATGACTAACTTATATTTAAATTAATTTGATTTGTATAAATCAATAATTGATTTAATTCACTATTCATTTTGATTTCAATTGATTTTATTTCAATATTTTTAATTTAATTTATTTTCTATTATTTTTATTATTTTTTTAAATTTAATTCAATTCAATTCAATTCAATTTAAATCAATTTAAATCAATTCTTAATTTAAATCAATTCTTAATTTAATTTAATTTAATTTCAATAAAATCTTAATTTCAATAAATTCTTAATTTCAATAAATTCTTAATTATTTTTTATTTAATTGTATTTTATTTCATTCTATTCTATTTTATTTCATTTGGTTTGTGTAACTTAGTTGTATTTCCGAATTTTTATTTAATGTTAATTATAACTTAAGTTTTAAATGTTTTGTATTATCAAATTATTTTTTCTCTTTGTTTATGATATTTTTATGAAATTTTATTTGAATTTTATTTGAATTTATAAAAACTTCATTCTATTTTATCGCATTTTATCTTTACTTTTATCTTTACTTTTATTCAATTTTGTTTGTATAATTCGATTTATTTTAATTTAGTTTATCTTAGTTTTTCATTTAATCTAATTTTAAATTTATTTTATATTTTTTTATGTATTTAAAGAAATGATTTCCCTCATGATTTTATGATATTTTATTTTCAATTTTTCTGATATTTATATTTTAATTGTAATTTAACTTAATATTTGATTTTTGTTATCTTACTTTTTTTACAATTTCATTTTCATTTCATTTTTAGATTATCTCAATTTTTATTCACTTTTTATTTAATTTTATATTTAGCAAATTTCCCTATTTTTGGTAAAAATTGTGATGGTGAAAAATCAAAATGAATGCCGAAATGTGTGTTATCGCAGTTTTTTAGTCGGATACAATGTAATGTTATATATTTGTCTCTAGATATCTAAGATTAAGAAAGAGTTCAAATTAATTTGATCCTGTGTAATAAACGTTAGGGCCGGTCGGGCGGCGATTATGTACTAGTGAAATTCACTTTTTTCCGTTTTAATACGGAATAAAGCAAAATTCACTGAATACAACAATTTTTTGAACAAATCAACTGATTTCACTAGGATCATGTACGAACAAAATAATCGCGGTTGCGCGGCGTTTTTTCTTCTTCAGAAATGTCGGGAAATGTTGGTGAATTGTCGAAGTTTGAAGAAAAATTTTTTTAAAAAAAATCCAAAAATGTTCTAAAAATAAAAATTTGAAAAACGATGGGTCGGTCGCGCCTGGTTTTTGTTGTCGCCTCAAATGACCATCTGTAACTGTTTTAATTATTCAGGTCATCAGGTGGGTTCTGCCTTCGACAGTTATCGAGATTGGCGCGAAGATATACCGTACAGTCTGGGTTCTACCATGAGATTTTCGTATCAGAGTCCTAGGCAACCGGCAGAAATATTGAAAAGCAATACAACACGATTTGGATGCAATAGTAATCAGCATGTACCAGCCAGTGGTATAGGTGAGTTAAAAAAAAGATTTTTTTTACCAAATTGAAAGTGAAATTCCACACATTTTCGCCCAAACAATTTTGTAATTCCAGACATATTTGTTATCCAATTCCTATGGATCTATGCTTAACAACATGATAATTGCAGACACTGTTACCAAACTAATGCCATAATTCCAGACTTTGTTGTCAAACCAATAACGTAATTCCATATTTTGTTACCAAACCACTGATTGTAATTCCAGACTTTGTTTTCAAACTAAATTACTGCAATTGTTGTCAAACCAATTTTGTAATTCCAGACATTACTTGTCGAACCGATACTGCAATTGTTGTCAATGTCAAACCAATACTGTAATTCCAGACTTTGTAGTTAAACTTGGTTAAACCAATACTGCAATTCCAGACTTCGTTGTCAAACCAAAGTTCCAGACTTTGTTACCAAACCACTCACTGTAATTCCAGACATTGTTATCATACCAACACTGTAATTCGAGACTTTGTTGTCAAACCAATACTGCAATTCCAGACTTCGTTGTCAAACCAAAGTTCCAGACTTCGTTGTCAAGCACCAAACCTCTCACTGTAATTCCAGACATTGTTATCAAACCTACACTGTAATTCGAGATTTTGTTGTTAAACCAATACTGTAATTTCAGACATTGTTGTCAAACCAATACTGCAACTGTTGTCAAACCAATTCTGTAATTCCAGACATTGCTGCTAAACCAATACTGCAATTAAAGTCTTTGTTGATAAACTAATAATAGTGGAATTCCAGACTTTGTTTTCAAACAAATAATACTGTAATTCCAGACATTGTTGTCAAACCAATACTGTTATTCCAGACTTTGTTGTCAAACTTACACTGTAATTCCAGACTTTGTTGTCACAACTAATACTGTAATTCCAGACTTTTGATGTCAAACCAATACTGGAATTCCAGACATTGTTGTCAAACTTACACTGTAATTCCAGACATTGTTGTCAAACCAATACTGCAATTCCAGACATTGTTGTCAAACCAATACTGCAATTCCAGACCTCGTTGTCACACCAATACTGGAATTTCAGACATTGTTGTCACACCAATACTGGAATTCCAGACATCGTTGTCACACCAATACTGGAATTCCAGACATCGTTGTCACACCAATACTGGAATTCCAGACATTGTTGTCACACCAATACTTGAATTCAAGACATTGTTGTCACACCAATACTGGAATTTCAGACATTGTTGTCACACCAATACTGCAATTCCAGACATCGTTGTCACACCAATACTGCAATTCCAGACATTGTTGTCACACCAATACTGGAATTTCAGACATTGTTGTCAAACCAATATTGGAATTTCAGACATTGTTGTCAAACCAATACTGTAATTTCAGAATTTGTTGTCAAACCAATACTGGAATTCCAGACATTGTTGTCAAACCAATACTGGAATTCCAGACATTGTTGTCAAACCAATACTGGAATTCCAGAATTTGTTGTCAAACCAATACTGGAATTCCAGAATTTGTTGTCAAACCAATACTGGAATTCCAGACATTGTTGTCAAACCAATACTGGAATTTCAGAATTTGTTGTCAAACCAATACTGGAATTCCAAACATTGTTGTCAAACCAATACTGGAATTCCAGACATTGTTGTCAAACCAATACTGGAATTTCAGACATTGTTGTCAAACCAATACTGCAATTCCAGACATTGTTATCAAACCAATACTGCAATTCCACACATTGTTATCAAACCAATACTGCAATTCCAGACATTGTTGTCAAACCAATACTGCAATTCCAGACATTGTTATCAAACCAATACTGCAATTCAAGATATTGTTGTCAAACCAATACTGCAATTCCAGACATTGTTATCAAACCAATACTGCAATTCCAGACATTGTTATCAAACCAATACTGCAATTCAAGACATTGTTGTCAAACCAATACTGCAATTCCACACATTGTTATCAAACCAATACTGCAATTCCAGACATTGTTGTCAAACCAATACTGCAATTCCACACATTGTTATCAAACCAATACTGCAATTCCAGACATTGTTGTCAAACCAATACTGCAATTCCAGACATTGTTATCAAACCAATACTGCAATTCAAGACATTGTTGTCAAAACCAATACTGCAATTCAACACATTGTTATCAAACCAATACTGCAATGTCAGACATTGTTGTCAAACCAATACTGGAATTCCAGACATTGTTATCAAACCAGTACTGCAATTTCAGACATTGTTGTCAAACTTACACTGTAATTCCAGACATTGTTATCAAACCAATACTGCAATTCCAGACATTGTTATCAAACCAATACTGCAATTCCAGACATTGTTGTCAAACCAATACTGCAATTTCCGACATTGTTGTCAAAGCAATACTGGAATTCCACACATTGTTATCAAACCAATAGGCTACTGCAATTTCAGACATTGTTGTCAAACCAATACTGCAATTCCACACATTGTTATCAAACCAATACTGCAATTCAAGACATTGTTATCAAACCAATACTGCAATTCAAGACATTGTTGTCAAACCAATACTGCAATTCAAGACATTGTTATCAAACCAATACTGCAATTCCACACATTGTTATCAAACCAATACTGCAATTCAAGACATTGTTGTCAAACCAATACTGCAATTCCAGCCATTGTTGTCAAACCAATACTGCAATTCAAGACATTGTTGTCATAGTAAGTAAGTGTAAGTATTGGTGTGACAACAATGTCTGAAATTCCAGTATTGGTGTAACAACGAGGTCTGGAATTGCAGTATTGGTTTGACAACAATGTCTGGAATTGCAGTATTGGTTTGATTACAATGTCTGGAATTGCAGTATTGGTTTGACAACAATGTCTGGAATTGCAGTATTGGTTTGATAACAATGTGTGGAATTGCAGTATTGGTTTGATAACAATGTCTAAAATTCCAATATTGATTTGACAACAATGTCTGAAATTCCAGTATTGGTTTGACAACAATGTCTTGAATTGCAGTATTGGTTTGACAACAATGTGTGGAATTGCACTATTGGTTTGATAACAATGTCTGGAATTGCAGTATTGGTTTGACAACAATGTCTGAGATTCCAGTATTGGTTTGATAACAATGTCTGGAATTGCAGTATTGGTTTGACAACAATGTCTTGAATTCCAGTATTGGTTTGATAACAATGTGTGGAATTGCAGTATTGGTTTGACAACAATGCCTTGAATTGCAGTATTGGTTTGATAACAATGTCTGGAATTGCAGTATTGGTTTGATAACAATGTCTGGAATTGCAGTATTGGTTTGACAACAATGTCTGGAATTGCAGTATTGGTTTGATAACAATGTCTGGAATTGCAGTATTGGTTTGATAACAATGTCTGGAATTGCAGTATTGGTTTGACAACAATGTCTGGAATTGCAGTATTGGTTTGATTACAATGTCTGGAATTGCAGTATTGGTTTGACAACAATGTCTGGAATTGCAGTATTGGTTTGATAACAATGTGTGGAATTGCACTATTGGTTTGATAACAATGTCTGGAATTGCAGTATTGGTTTGATATCAATGTCTGGAATTACAGTGTTGGTTTGACAACAATGTCTTGAATTCCAATATTGATTTGACAACAATGTCTGAAATTCCAGTATTGGTTTGACAACAATGTCTGGAATTCCAGTGTTAGTTTGACAACAATGTCTGAAATTCCAATATTGGTTTGACAACAATGTCTTGAATTGCAGTATTGGTTTGATAACAATGTCTGGAATTGCAGTATTGGTTTGATAACAATGTCTTGAATTGCAGTATTGGTTTGACAACAATGTGTGAAATTGCAGTATTGGTTTGATAACAATGTGTGGAATTGCAGTATTGGTTTGATAACAATGTCTGAAATTCCAGTATTGGTTTGACAACAATGGCTGGAATTGCAGTATTGGTTTGATAACAATGTCTTGAATTGCAGTATTGGTTTGATAACAATGTCTTGAATTGCAGTATTGGTTTGACAACAATGTGTGAAATTGCAGTATTGGTTTGACAACAATGTCTGGAATTGCAGTATTGGTTTGATAACAATGTGTGGAATTGCAGTATTGGTTTGACAACAATGTCTTGAATTGCAGTATTGGTTTGATAACAATGTCTTGAATTGCAGTACTGGTTTGATAACAATGTCTGGAATTGCAGTATTGGTTTGACAACAATGTCTTGAATTGCAGTATTGGTTTGATAACAATGTCTGGAATTGCAGTATTGGTTTGATAACAATGTCTGGAATTGCAGTATTGGTTTGATAACAATGTCTGGAATTCCAGTATTGGTTTGACAACAATGGCTGGAATTCCAGTGTAACACTGTCTAAAATTCCAATATTGGTTTGACAACAATGTCTGAAATTCCAGTATTGGTTTGACAACAATGTCTGGAATTCCAGTGTTAGTTTGACAACAATATCTGGAATTACAGTATTGGTTTGATAACAATGTGTGGAATTGCAGTATTGGTTTGATAACAATGTGTGGAATTGCAGTATTGGTTTGATAACAATGTCTTGAATTGCAGTATTGGTTTGACAACAATGTGTGAAATTGCAGTATTGGTTTGACAACAATGTCTGGAATTGCAGTATTGGTTTGACAACAATGTCTGGAATTCCAGTATTGGTTTGACAACAATGTCTTGAATTGCAGTATTGGTTTGATAACAATGTGTGGAATTGCAGTATTGGTTTGATAACAATGTCTAAAATTCCAGTATTGGTTTGACAACAATGTCTGGAATTCCAGTATTGGTTTGACAACAATGTCTAGAATTCCAGTATTGGTTTGACAACAACGTCTTGAATTGCAGTATTGGTTTGACAACAATGTCTTGAATTGCAGTATTGGTTTGATAACAATGTGTGGAATTGCAGTATTGGTTTGATAACAATGTCTAAAATTCCAATATTGATTTGACAACAATGTCTGAAATTCCAGTATTGGTTTGACAACAATGTCTTGAATTGCAGTATTGGTTTGACAACAATATCTGGAATTACAGTGTAAGTTTGACAACAATCAGTATCAGTATTGGTTTGATAACAATGTGTGGAATTGCAGTATTGGTTTGATAACAATATCTGTAATTGCAGTATTGGTTTGACAACAATGTCTTGAATTGCAGTATTGGTTTGACAACAATGTCTTGAATTGCAGTATTGGTTTGACAACAATGTCTGGAATTGCAGTATTGGTTTGATAACAATGTCTGGAATTGCAGTATTGGTTTGATAACAATGTGTGGAATTGCAGTATTGGTTTGATAACAATGTCTGGAATTCCAGTATTGGTTTGATAACAATGTCTGGAATTGCAGTATTGGTTTGACAACAATGTCTTGAATTGCAGTATTGGTTTGACAACAATGTCTTGAATTGCAGAATTTGTTGTCAAACCAATACTGGAATTCCAGAATTTGTTGTCAAACCAATACTGGAATTCCAGACATTGTTGTCAAACCAATACTGGAATTTCAGAATTTGTTTCTCAAACCAATACTGGAATTCCAAACATTGTTGTCAAACCAATACTGGAATTCCAGACATTGTTGTCAAACTAACACTGGAATTCCAGACATTGTTGTCAAACCAATACTGGAATTTCAGACATTGTTGTCAAATCAATATTGGAATTCAAGACATTGTTGTCAAACCAACACTGTAATTCCAGACATTGATATCAAACCAATACTGCAATTCCAGACATTGTTATCAAACCAATAGTGCAATTCCACACATTGTTATCAAACCAATACTGCAATTCCAGACATTGTTGTCAAACCAATACTGCAATTCCAGACATTGTAATCAAACCAATACTGCAATTCAAGACATTGTTGTCAAACCAATACTGCAATTCCACACATTGTTATCAAACCAATACTGCAATTCCAGACATTGTTGTCAAACCAATACTGCAATTCCACACATTGTTATCAAACCAATACTGCAATTCCAGACATTGTTGTCAAACCAATACTGCAATTCCAGACATTGTTATCAAACCAATACTGCAATTCAAGACATTGTTGTCAAAACCAATACTGCAATTCAACACATTGTTATCAAACCAATACTGCAATGTCAGACATTGTTGTCAAACCAATACTGGAATTCCAGACATTGTTATCAAACCAGTACTGCAATTTCAGACATTGTTGTCAAACTTACACTGTAATTCCAGACATTGTTATCAAACCAATACTGCAATTCCAGACATTGTTATCAAACCAATACTGCAATTCCAGACATTGTTGTCAAACCAATACTGCAATTTCCGACATTGTTGTCAAAGCAATACTGGAATTCCACACATTGTTATCAAACCAATAGGCCTACTGCAATTTCAGACATTGTTGTCAAACCAATACTGCAATTCCACACATTGTTATCAAACCAATACTGCAATTCAAGACATTGTTATCAAACCAATACTGCAATTCAAGACATTGTTGTCAAACCAATACTGCAATTCAAGACATTGTTATCAAACCAATACTGCAATTCCACACATTGTTATCAAACCAATACTGCAATTCAAGACATTGTTGTCAAACCAATACTGCAATTCCAGCCATTGTTGTCAAACCAATACTGCAATTCAAGACATTGTTGTCAAACCAATACTGCAATTCAAGACATTGTTGTCAAACCAATACTGCAATTCAAGACATTGTTGTCAAACCAATACTGCAATTCCAGACATTGTTATCAAACCAATACTGGAATTCCAGACATTGTTATCAAACCAATACTGCAATTCCACACATTGTTATCAAACCAATACTGCAATTCCAGACATTGTTATCAAACCAATACTGCAATTCCAGACATTGTTGTCAAACCAATACTGCAATTCAAGACATTGTTGTCAAACCAATACTGCAATTCAAGACATTGTTGTCAAACCAATACTGCAATTACAGATATTGTTATCAAACCAATACTGCAATTCCACACATTGTTATCAAACCAATACTGCAATTCCAGACATTGTTGTCAAACCAATACTGCAATTCCAGACATTGTTGTCAAACCAGTACTGCAATTTCAGACATTGTTGTCAAACCAATACTGCAATTCAAGACATTGTTATCAAACCAATACTGCAATTCAAGACATTGTTGTCAAACCAATACTGCAATTCAAGACATTGTTGTCAAACTTACACTGTAATTCCAGATATTGTTGTCAAACCAATACTGCAATTCAAGACATTGTTGTCAAACCAATACTGGAATTTCAGACATTGTTGTCAAATCAATATTGGAATTTTAGACATTGTTATCAAACCAATACTGCAATTCCACACATTGTTATCAAACCAATACTGCAATTCAAGACATTGTTGTCAAACCAATACTGCAATTCAAGACGTTGTTGTCAAACCAATACTGGAATTCTAGACATTGTTGTCAAACCAATACTGGAATTCCAGACATTGTTGTCAAACCAATACTGGAATTTTAGACATTGTTATCAAACCAATACTGCAATTCCACACATTGTTGTCAAACCAACACTGTAATTCCAGACATTGATATCAAACAAATACTGCAATTCCAGACATTGTTATCAAACCAATAGTGCAATTCCACACATTGTTATCAAACCAATACTGCAATTCCAGACATTGTTATCAAACCAATACTGCAATTCCAGACATTGTTGTCAAACCAATACTGCAATTCAAGACATTGTTGTCAAACCAATACTGCAATTCAAGACATTGTTGTCAAACCAATACTGCAATTACAGATATTGTTATCAAACCAATACTGCAATTCCACACATTGTTATCAAACCAATACTGATACTGATTGTTGTCAAACTTACACTGTAATTCCAGATATTGTTGTCAAACCAATACTGCAATTCAAGACATTGTTGTCAAACCAATACTAGAATTTCAGACATTGTTGTCAAATCAATATTGGAATTTTAGACATTGTTATCAAACCAATACTGCAATTCCACACATTGTTATCAAACCAATACTGCAATTCAAGACATTGTTGTCAAACCAATACTGCAATTCAAGACGTTGTTGTCAAACCAATACTGGAATTCTAGACATTGTTGTCAAACCAATACTGGAATTCCAGACATTGTTGTCAAACCAATACTGGAATTTTAGACATTGTTATCAAACCAATACTGCAATTCCACACATTGTTATCAAACCAATACTGCAATTCAAGACATTGTTGTCAAACCAATACTGGAATTCCAGACATTGTTGTCAAACCAATACTGCAATTCCAGACATTGTTGTCAAACCAATACTGCAATTTCACACATTGTTGTCAAACCAATACTGCAATTCAAGACATTGTTATCAAACCAATACTGCAATTCCACACATTGTTATCAAACCAATACTGCAATTCCACACATTGTTATCAAACCAATACTGTAATTCCAGATATTGTTGTCAAACTAACACTGGAATTCCAGACATTGTTGTCAAACCAATACTGGAATTTCAGACATTGTTGTCAAACCAATATTGGAATTTTAGACAGTGTTACACTGGAATTCCAGCCATTGTTGTCAAACCAATACTGGAATTCCAGACATTGTTATCAAACCAATACTGCAATTCCAGACATTGTTATCAAACCAATACTGCAATTCCAGACATTGTTATCAAACCAATACTGCAATTCAAGACATTGTTGTCAAACCAATACTGCAATTCCAGACATTGTTATCAAACCAGTACTGCAATTCAAGACATTGTTATCAAACCAATACTGCAATTCAAGACATTGTTGTCAAACCAATACTGCAATTCCACACATTGTTATCAAACCAATACTGCAATTCCAGACATTGTTGTCAAACCAATACTGCAATTTCACACATTGTTGTCAAACCAATACTGCAATTCAAGACATTGTTATCAAACCAATACTGCAATTCAAGACATTGTTATCAAACCAATACTGCAATTCCAGCCATTGTTGTCAAACCAATACTGGAATTTCAGACATTGTTATCAAACCAATACTGCAATTCCACACATTGTTATCAAACCAATACTGCAATTTCACACATTGTTGTCAAACCAATACTGCAATTCAAGACATTGTTATCAAACCAATACTGCAATTCCAGACATTGTTATCAAACCAATACTGCAATTCAAGACATTGTTGTCAAACCAATATTGGAATTTCAGACATTGTTGTCAAACTAACACTGGAATTCCAGACATTGTTGTCAAACCAATACTGGAATTTCAGACATTGTTGTCAAATCAATATTGGAATTCAAGACATTGTTGTCAAACCAACACTGTAATTCCAGACATTGATATCAAACCAATACTGCAATTCCAGACATTGTTATCAAACCAATAGTGCAATTCCACACATTGTTATCAAACCAATACTGCAATTCCAGACATTGTTGTCAAACCAATACTGCAATTCCAGACATTGTAATCAAACCAATACTGCAATTCCAGACATTGTTGTCAAACCAATACTGCAATTCCAGACATTGTTATCAAACCAATACTGCAATTCCAGACATTGTTATCAAACCAATACTGCAATTCCAGACATTGTTGTCAAACCAATACTGCAATTCCAGACATTGTTATCAAACCAATACTGCAATTCCAGACATTGTTATCAAACCAATACTGCAATTCAAGACATTGTTGTCAAACCAATACTGCAATTCCACACATTGTTATCAAACCAATACTGGAATTCAAGACATTGTTGTCAAACCAATACTGCAATTCCAGACATTGTTATCAAACCAATACTGGAATCTCAGACATTGTTGTCAAACCAATACTGCAATTCCAGACATTGTTATCAAACCAATAGTGCAATTCCACACATTGTTGTCAAACCAATACTGCAATTCAAGACATTGTTGTCAAACCAATACTGGAATTTCAGACATTGTTGTCAAATCAATATTGGAATTTTAGACATTGTTATCAAACCAATACTGCAATTCCACACATTGTTATCAAACCAATACTGCAATTCAAGACATTGTTGTCAAACCAATACTGCAATTCCAGACATTGTTGTCAAACCAATACTGGAATTCCAGACATTGTTGTCAAACCAATACTGGAATTCCAGACATTGTTGTCAAACCAATACTGGAATTTTAGACATTGTTATCAAACCAATACTGCAATTCCACACATTGTTATCAAACCAATACTGCAATTCAAGACATTGTTGTCAAACCAATACGGGAATTCAAGACATTGTTGTCAAACCAATACTGCAATTCCAGACATTGTTGTCAAACCAATACTGCAATTTCACACATTGTTGTCAAACCAATACTGCAATTCAAGACATTGTTATCAAACCAATACTGCAATTCCACACATTGTTATCAAACCAATACTGCAATTCCACACATTGTTATCAAACCAATACTGTAATTCCAGATATTGTTGTAAAACTAACACTGGAATTCCAGACATTGTTGTCAAACCAATACTGGAATTTCAGACATTGTTGTCAAACCAATATTGGAATTTTAGACAGTGTTACACTGGAATTCCAGCCATTGTTGTCAAACCAATACTGGAATTCCAGACATTGTTATCAAACCAATACTGCAATTCCAGACATTGTTATCAAACCAATACTGCAATTCCACACATTGTTATCAAACCAATACTGCAATTCAAGACATTGTTGTCAAACCAATACTGCAATTCAAGACATTGTTGTCAAACCAATACTGCAATTCAAGACATTGTTGTCAAACCAATACTGCAATTCAAGACATTGTTATCAAACCAATACTGGAATCTCAGACATTGTTGTCAAACCAATACTGCAATTCCACACATTGTTGTCAAACCAATACTGCAATTCAAGACATTGTTATCAAACCAATACTGCAATTCCACACATTGTTATCAAACCAATACTGCAATTTCAGACATTGTTATCAAACCAATACTGCAATTCAAGACATTGTTGTCAAACCAATACTGCAATTCAAGACATTGTTGTCAAACTTACACTGTAATTCCAGATATTGTTGTCAAACTTACACTGGAATTCCAGACATTGTTGTCAAACCAATACTGGAATTCCAGACATTGTTGTCAAACCAATACTGGAATTTCAGACATTGTTGTCAAACCAATATTGGAATTTTAGACAGTGTTACACTAGAATTCCAGACATTGTTGTCAAACCAATACTGGAATTTCAGACATTGTTGTCAAACCAATATTGGAATTTTAGACAGTGTTACACTAGAATTCCAGCCATTGTTGTCAAACCAATACTGGAATTCCAGACATTGTTATCAAACCAATACTGCAATTCCAGACATTGTTATCAAACCAATAGTGCAATTCCACACATTGTTATCAAATCAATACTGCAATTCCACACATTGTTGTCAAACCAATACTGCAATTCAAGACATTGTTGTCAAACCAACACTGTAATTCCAGACATTGATATCAAACCAATACTGCAATTCCAGACATTGTTATCAAACCAATAGTGCAATTCCACACATTGTTATCAAACCAATACTGCAATTCCAGACATTGTTGTCAAACCAATACTGCAATTCAAGACATTGTTGTCAAACCAATACTGCAATTCCACACATTGTTATCAAACCAATACTGGAATTCAAGACATTGTTGTCAAACCAATACTGCAATTCCAGACATTGTTATCAAACCAATACTGGAATCTCAGACATTGTTGTCAAACCAATACTGCAATTCCAGACTTTGTTATCAAACCAATAGTGCAATTCCACACATTGTTATCAAACCAATACGGCAATTCAAGACATTGTTGTCAAACCAATACTGCAATTCCAGACATTGTTATCAAACCAATACTGCAATTCCACACATTGTTATCAAACCAATACTGCAATTCCACACATTGTTATCAAACCAATACTGCAATTTCAGACATTTTTGTCAAAGCAATACTGGAATTGCAGACATTGTTGTCAAAGCAATACTGGAATTGCAGACATTGTTTTCAAACTAACACTGTAATTCCAGACATTGTTATCAAACCAATACTGCAATTCCAGACATTGTTGTCAAACCAATACTGCAATTTCAGACATTGTTGTCAAAGCAATGTTTGTCAATTGTTATATTTGGAAGCATGATTATGAATTATATGAAGTTATGACATTGCGGTTGCAACAAGTAGGGAGTTTTTGTATGGTTACGAGTCTAAAATAGAGAAAAAACAATTTTTTGAGTTCGCATAATGAACAAGCCGCTCTCTTCTCTGTCTCTCTTTCTTTCAGTCCCTACATCTCAACGTCATCAAATGAAGATACGCAGGAATACCACCTATGATCGTTTCTTTAATCAACCGTTTCGGCCGGGACAAGTAGAACTAAACAAGGCTGTTAAAAGCGGCAAAATAAACGAGTATTTGCGTCTCGCGAATGATAAAGGTATGAATATTATTTTTGCTGAATTTGTGTTAATTAACTATTTATATATATGTTTAGAATGTTGTTAATAAGAACCCTAAACTGTTCAATCCGGTTTAACTTGTCAATATTCCACCTGCCATGTGTATTATTAGCCTACTTAAGCTGTGTAAGCCCAAGTAAAAAAAGTGAGTTTTTCTTGTCCCCCGTTTCCTTTTTCCTGAAAAGAAAGAAAGAAAAAACACCACATTAAAGTCAAGTTTTCCATTCAATTTCAACATGTGCAACAGAGAAACAACCAAAACTGTAGACAATCTTTAAAATTGCTTTACATTTCCCGTCTTGAAAATCTTTATTTAAAAAAAGAAAGAAAAAGGACATCCTCATTCCTTTCTCAAAAAATGACGGACGAGAAACTGGTGTTTCTTTACTTGGCCTAAATCACTTTTATAAATTAAGATGTTGTGATTTTGGCGCACTTTCCACTCAAATTAACGATCTGTTGATTCTTTTAAAAACTATTTTCAGAACGTGATGTCCTACTCCGTATGCTGGCCAATATGCACCAACAAGAAGCCAAGTCAGAAAGATGTCGCACCCCCTCAACGGCAGGAAGACCGTTGTCAGCTTCTGTCCCCAAACCACATCCACCTAAAAACTCTGGCGTGTCCAGATGGACTGGTCCTCAGTAAAACAATACAGGGTATTTCCGGCCTATAATTGATTATTAGAAACATATCAATATATCTTTACACACGGATATCAATATCTCTTTACACAGAAGTTGGGTGAATTTATAGGAAGAGGAATGTCGTGTTTTTTTCTTATGTCCTTTTCATAAGGTTTATCGCGAATCAAAAAAAGCCATTGATTATCCTTTTCTGTTGCATTGTGGGATCGCAAAAGTGCAAAATCTGCCCCATCTGCAATCCCACAATGCATCAGAAAAGGATAATCAATGGATTTTTTTCCGATTGGCGATAATGCTTATGTGAAAATCGTACTTTACCAATGGGCTAAACTCATCTCAGTCGTGGGAAATATTGATATCTTTCTTATATTCGGGCCTTATAAGCCCTTATGATATTCACTATTCTATTGATATCTTTCTTATATTCGGGCCTTATAAGCCCTTATGATATTCAGTATTCTATTCTATTCTATATATAATTGATATACCAATAATGTAAATAAATTTTTATCAGCAAGTAATATGAATACGGTCATTTTTATTCATTTGTCAGATCCTTATTCTTGGTAAGGTATAAGGTATGTAGTAACGTAAAAAGCTTAATCTCATATAAGAATTGTAAGCCAAGGCGTTGGGAAACTATTGCAGTACTATAGTATGTGTTTCTGACTGAAACATCTTAGAACGATTGGGCTATTCCATTTGAAAGCCATACACCCCCTAAGGAAGACAATACCTTAATCCTCCCCAAAGGGAGGGTGAATTTCAAACGGGGTTTACATACACTCCCTGTTGGGGAACATTAAGGATGTATTTCTACTGGAATAGCACATAGACTTTTAAACAGGGTATCACCAAAACGTATGTATAACTTATTGGTGAAGATTGTACATCTTTAGCAACTCAAAAACTCTAATTTAGCCTCTTTTATATGAGCCTTTCATTATTAATATTATGTTCTAAAACAAAACTTATACAATATTTTTGGGGATACACACATATCTGTTAATTCATGGTCGGGATAATCATGAAAGTAACTGTTACTTTCATGGGATAATGAACTCTAAAATGTTTTTTTTTTAATACTTAAGGTTGTCATAAAATGGACATTGAGATGAGTGACAACAAATTAACCACTGATATTTAACACGGACTAATCACATTTTGTGACCTACACCACACCTACATTCTGAGCATATTATATATGATGGTTCAACCTTGAACTTTTTTGATATCTTATATAAGGCCTAAACGGAACCCACAAGAAAAGATCCTTCAAAAAGGTTCTTAAAAATAAAGAACCAAAAAGGTTCTTAAGATCTAGATATGGCGCTTTAACCTTCTTAGAACACTCAATGGAGGACCATTTGAGGTTCCATAGAGGACAGTTTTTTAGAACCCCATTGAGAACCATTATTGCTCTGAGAGTGTAAAACGCGCAAGACACAAATGACCTTTACAAATTCAGCAGAAATGTTTGAATTCGATATGGGTTAGGGCTAGCTTTAGGGTTCAGGGATATGGTTAGGTTGTGGGTAAGAATTATATGAATAATACCGTTAAGATTAATTAATTTGACAGGGTCATTCATAACTCCAGGGTGACAAAAGGCCGCGCCCGGTCATGGTGTCCAACATCTGCAAGCATTTGCAAAAGCAGTGTTTATTTCAACCCTATGGACGGGCCTATATGGACGGATTAGAGTTAGAAAGCTAAATGCTTACAATTTAAAACATTCTAATATTTAGATCCCCGACAAACACGTAATTAAATATATTTGATATTGATGTGATCCGCACATTAAAGTGTTTCATTAATCGCTAAAATATAACTTAATCTGTAGCCGATATCTAATCACTGTGGTTTTTGCATGGCAAATGTCCAATTAGAAATGCCTAATTTTCTGAAAATCTATGGTTATAGTACATGTATAATTTAAAATTCATTGGTAAAATTACTTGTTAAATCAAAACGTGCCACTATATTATTTATCCATCCGTGTTGGTGTGAATATTAAGGGCAGAATGGTGACCAAATACAACAAGGGAATTAGCATTGTTTTTCCGTGGTGAATCAATTCTCACAAACACTTTTTCTAAGAATTTGATTCTCGCAAAATCTCATTTCAGGAGAAGAGATTTGAGAATCAACTTGATTCTCATCGACATTCTGTCCATGCATTGCACTAAAGTTTAGGCCCGAGGATAAGCTAGGCCTATAATTATACTCGTCGGCTTCGGACGACCCTTTCCTTGTCACTCTTGAACAACACTCTCTCTGGCCCGCGAAGCGCGCTGTGATGGATGTACCGATAGAGGGCTCACTCACTGTGACCGTCGCTCCCCATTCTCTGATGTCACCCGGGCAGTTCGAAAATGTGATAATGAAATTAAACAAGGTGTACAAGTAGACCAGTCAATAGTTAGGTCACCCAAGCCCTATATGAAAGCTATGAAGATTGTTAAACGGGGTCAGTTGTCACAAACATGCACAAACACAATAGTCAAACGACCTTGCTATTGTCAACACTCCCTACACAGAGGACTGTAGTGCAAATCTGTACGATTTTCGCAATGTAATGTCTATGGCGGATTTCATTCCGTGGTATGAAGCTATGTAGTTTCCGTGGTCTTCGCTATCTCCAAGCACATAAAGCAATACGTACATGGACTTTTTTGTAGACGAGGGTTCATTTCATGATTTGGTGAGGTTTAGAATGAGTTAGGATTCCTGTAATTTCGAAGACCACAGATTTTCAAAACGCGAATTTTCCAACATTTTACGTCATAAATTTGGCCACATAACGTGTTTAATACTATACATTTTACCGTTCTGCAGATGTTATTGACCCTCTTCTAAAATTCTACATGATTTTTAACACGTGTCTCAGTTTATGAGATGCCCAAATAGACCATTTTCCGAAGCTATTTTTAGCAAATATTGCAGTCACTGATACTCCATTGTTTTCTTGCGTACAACAAAATTTGACATGCAGCGTGACCTCCCTGCTGACTGTAGACTAGGCCTATACCGGAAATTGATGATGTGGAATTGGGCTATTCCATTTTGAAATCCATGTATATACCTGCATGGAAGACATTTTAAAATGCTTTCCCACTATTTTAGCCCTCCGACCGCCCCTCAATGAAAATCCTAGCTACGCCACTGGCATGGATGACTTCATTGAATCTACACCATCCTTGTTTCGTGGTCATGTCTTCCATGGGGTGTAAATGGATTTGAATTGGTAAGCACATTTCTGGTCTGCCAGTGTAAAACTTCCATATCACTTCCATTATATCTATACTATTTCATTTTATCATGTATTGAATCGACCAATCACAGTAAAATAATCCGTATATGTTATGAAGTGTTTTTAAAATTGTATTTGAACTTAATAAGTTTACCACATAATAAACATACCTAAGCTTTGAATGTTAAGACTCGATGGTGTATTCTATTTTGTATGTTATGTTTGCCATTGCTATACTCGCGACACGGCGCCGGGGCAACCTAAATCTTCTTACCTTTCTGGCTAAGCATGTCTTCAGGCTCCTTTACCAAAGTATTAGGGGCGTAACATTCCAAAGAGGGTCAGGGGAGGGAATTTCACACAATTAGTAATTGCCAGAAGGCTCACCCCGCCACAAGCCCCCCATATGAAATGGTTTAACCAAACTTAGTTGGATATACCCTCTGATCACAGTCCTGCCCCACATCCCTCCCCATTGAAGACCCATTGCAGTGGGTCATCTGCTACAGGGTGTATCTGAAAGAACTGTACCGTGTTTCTAAAATACATACAAAATACAAAATGATTATTTTTTTGAATTTAAACACCTACAATATTAAAGGTTAACATGTTTCCTACATTATATGTTGATTTCATTGAGATATCTCTTTTTGTTCTCGTGTGGCAAGACTTAATTGAAAATCGATGAAAAACGTGTTTTCAATTTGTTAGTTCAAAGCCATCGGCAAATCTGATTAACGCATGGTTTGGGTTAGGATTAGGTTAGGGTTAGGGTAGAATATTTTTAATATTTTGTATGTGTTTTAGAAACACGGGACAGTTCTTTCTGATCCTCAATTTAAAGCCGACTGAAATATCGGCAATCTGCAACTTTCTTATTGTATACCGTACTTCCAAATGCCATGCTTTGCGCGTATGGTTGGAAGGTTGATCCAGATATCTATGGTGAAAAAAGAGTGAAAATCACCCGAGTATAGTCACTTCATGGCTCCTGGAAAGAGTGGAAATTGGAGTGATTTTCACTCTTTTCGGAGTGTTTTAACTCTTTTTGGAGTGATTGTTACTATTCTCACTCTTTCGAAATGCGATGTTTTCACTCTTTTTACATTTAGGGAGAAGGCTATACGTATTAAAGATATCGCCCTATGTTCAAAGCTATATCTCTCCTTCATTTTGTGGAAAAGTTAGGCAAATTATCACGGTTTTGTCCAAACAAGGAATTGGGTATTTGATTTGTTTCTTATCCGCACATTTTTCAATAACATTTATGTCCTAGTTTTTTTATTTCACTTCCCGATTTTTTTTCTCAACTGGTGATCTGTAATATTGTTCAATATAGGCCTACATTACAATTGTTTTGCAGTAAATTAAGGGAAACTTCGATCCATAAACAGTGATAAAAAACCTAACCACACGATAATATTTTATTTAAAATTTAAATCATACAATTGTGAAGAAAAGTCTTTTCTTAAAGTTGGGATATCACGCGTGAAGATTGAATGAACATCAAGAGAGATATGTGATCAAAACCAAAACAAAGTAAAATTTTCATTTTTGCAGTTGCTTTCCAACACGCAGGTCTCGATATAGTAATAATATGCAGATTATTTGGAATAATCGGGGATGTTTCCATTTTCATTGATGTGTTTAAAAAGCAACTGAACAAAGACAATGGTTGCGCTTTGTTTTGGATATTATTAATAGCTTTGTCAGTCAATTTTCACGTGTAATATATCATAATTATCAAAGAGAACAATGTTCTTCACAATTTTACAATTCTTATATTTTTACATTGGGGCTATAATAGTTTTGGCGTTTAATTATTCTATTTTCCCCTGGTAAGATAGCAGACACGTGCTTCAGTGAATATCTAAACCAAAATCTCGAAGTATCAAAAAAATAAGCCTATAGGCCTATTTAGTATCGCATATTTGATGTGCGTGTTTTATGCTACTTATTGTTTACACAATAAAAAATAATGCGAAAATAAAAATGTATAACGCCATCTTTCTGAGCTATATGGCGCCAAAATCGGTGTTTTAGACAGTCTTAATTGTCATCCACTGTTGTATACACGGCACCTTTTGGAGTACGATTTACGATTTATGATTAGCTGTAAGTGAATAAAACAAGAAGTATATAAACGCTTCGGAATTCAAGTGGTGGCTAACATGGTTAAGATGGTAAACGTGCGGTGGTGTCGGATTTGTTGAAAACACGCTTCAGATCTATGCCTCGTTTGAAATTGAAAAACAAGCTTTAAGTGGTTCCAAAACAATGATAGACCTGGAATACTGGCAATTATGCTTTAAATGGTGCAATAGATCAGGAGAGGTGTAGGGATGTTTGTCACTTTCAGTCACTCACTTTTTGAGTCACCAAACCGATTTTTAAAAAAAGGGTGAAAAAGTGAAGAAAAAAAAGGATAGGCCTATGGAGTTTTTTAAAAATTTAGTTTCGACATGTTTTCATGAATAATGAATAGATACAATATTTGACTTAATTAAACCGCCCTAAAAAGATGATGAAAGATGTGTTCACAAAATGACCGTATAGGCCCTACATTATAAGGATTGCCCTAGGCCTACATGGTAGGGTGAGTAAAAACAAAGTGTACTCAACTTTGGGATTTTATATCTTAAAATTTGTCCAAAAATTGCACACATGTTTATTGAAACAGACGGGTTATCTCATTATATTTCTAAAGAATTTTAGTTGGTTGAATTGGTTGTGATAAACATATTTTACGCTCATTTGCGTAAAAGTCAACATTTTATAAAACGAACAAGATTTGCGATATTTTCTCATAATTATAAGATTCCATTGAAAACGGTCCACAGTCTACACACTACATGTAGTGCGAGCTGAGTCCGACTATCACAAAAGCCAAATTTGTAATTGTTGTTGCTAAATTAAATTCGTGTACTAATGACATTGTTTTGTCATTTAATGTTTGAAGAAATAACTGAGATTGTTTGATTTGTCTTTATTATAGTTAGCTATTGTATACCATACATGAATCCACTTGTTCATTATAATAAATATCAAGCATTATTGAGTAAAATATTCAATATTGTGTTCGATTTCAAAATGCAGAAACTTTATTAAAATAGTCATCTGGTAAACGGTACCATGAAATGTCATGATTCTTTTGACTGATGATAGTGAATAAATGCATGCATTTATTGGCGTAACGGGTTGCCTTCATATTCTGATAATAAATAGTTTTTAATAATTATTTTACTTTGAGTACCCTTTTTTTTTACTCACCCTGACCCTGTAGTAGGATTTGAACGAGTTGAATGATGATATGATCATAAACCATGTTAAAACTAACCCTTTCAATATTTGCTTTATTATGCTGCCCTTGGCCTAAAACCAACCTAGAAATGATATCGGTCGCTGATGTCGGCAGACGCGAAGGGGCCGAAGGCCCGTTCGCTGTTTCAAAATCAGTGTATATACTATACCGTGAGTGATCGATTCCAGTTAAACCTTACCTTACTCTAACCATTGAAGGTAGATGTTCCAATTTTCAACTTGAAGTTTTCTATTCTATATGAAAGGTCATCCTTAAAAGAGGTGTATTCCAAAGTTTGAATTGCATAACTCTAATGGTTCTTATTTTAGACGCACAAGATGCCGTGAAGTGTGCCTATTGAGTTGTACACAAACTATATTGGTAACCACCTTTCGCGGTAATTCGATGTTATTTCACCGATTTCTTCGTAATCATACTGATTTGGACCGTCAAATTTCAGTATGTTATTCAGAAAAATATGATCTTTCATATGATATGAAAATCTCCATATGTTTGAGAAAAATCTGTGTTATGAACATGTGATCAGGTCATATACCTTTAACTCACCATTTTGGCTTAAAAGAGCTTCTATGCGCGCGAAGCACGCGATAAACTAAACTGCTCACAAAAAGTATCGAAACACTTAGAAATGATCCAATATATAACGACTCGAAAGAGTATGCATTAATCGAAGCAAATATCTAAGTGCATAATTTTGTTCTGCGTATTTTGACACCTCGATCGATGAGATACGATGTTGCGGAGCGGAGTTATTGTCATTTCAATGGTTGTGGGTCCAGTTTCAAAAGTGACAATCATCCTATAGAAAGAGGTTTGCATAACTGTTAAGAATGATCAGATTCGGGATTTTCAATTAGGGATGAGTGTCACTTTTGAAACTGGAACCACGATCATTGAAATGACAATAACTCCGCTCCGCAACATCGTATCTCAACGATCGAGGTGTTAAAATACGCAGAACAAAATTATGCACTTGATTATTTGCTTCGATTAATGCATACCTTTTCGAGTCGTTATATATTCGATTATTTCTAAGTGTTTCGATACTTTTTGTGAGCAGTTTATTTCATTTTTAATAACACATCGATATCCTTACTTTTTGGACACCCTGTATTAACTTCAGCCGTCGCATACCTTATTTAGGGATGAGAAGATCCCGAGTTCCATCATCTCAGAGATAGCATCCTTTTGAGGTCGTTTTCATCCTTCATATATGGCAAATATGATTGCACATGAACATGACCAATGGTCGTGTAAAGTCTTTGTTTAAACATGTTAAAGGCATGAAAGGTATCTTCGAAAATACAAATAAATGATTTATAAAACTGAAATAGCAAAACGATTAATTTATTATATTTGTTGAAAATCAATGACAAGCTAAGCAACCGGGTGTTCGAAAGCAAAGCAGCGATGACGGAATTACGTCTTTCTTTCTCAAAACCCCAACTGAAAGTAAGAATTGGCGACGATTTCATTCCTACGGGACGATTACATTCAAAGATGTTGCCCCAGTTTTACGGAAAAGGTTATGTGAAGGGGGACGGAAGATGGAAAAGGGGGTATTTGTTGAAAACCATGTAAAATATTATATTAAAACTTAAAATAATGTAGGTCGCCTTCTCAAAATACCATTGTCATTAACATTCGATGGCAAGTATCAAACATGTCAAAATGACAAAAATGACAAATAAACAAACATTCGTTATTCAAATTTATGATTAAAAGAAAATTGAAAATGCCTTCACTTCCATTTCACGCCAAAAACTTTTTATTAATGATAATTAACACATTTCAAAGAAAAGAATTGCTGTTAAAATATTTCGGAATCACTAACACCATCATGCTCGTGTTCATCTTTTAAAATCGTTTATGTTTATTATCATCCATATACATACTTAAACAATAATGTGTTTGTCACATCAATATTAATCATCATAATGTATAAGCTTTTTAACATTCAACATTTCCGTTGGAACATGCTTCCATTTTTCACCATGTACAATCCATCAACAAACGTGGTTGTCAAATCTGCTAATCTTTCCGTTAAATTTTATCGCCCCTTATATATCTTATTTTACCCCCTTCTCACGGTTCACCTAAACCTAAATAGCGCTTTGGGGAAACTCTGACCGATATATGCCAGGAATAACTCGGGTGCAAATCAATTAATTATACAGGAAATAGTAATGGGGAACCAAGTTATTGTTTTGAAGGAAGTTTTCTTTAGAACTGCACATCGATTTGAGTATGATGGCATAAAACGAGCCTTGAAAACAATATATTTAGAGGAGGGGGGGGGGGGGGGGCGGGGGGGGGGGGCGTGGCGTGGTGGTGGACTGGTGGGTATACATAATCGAGGGGTACACTTGACCTAAGCCTACACCGTTTTTATTCATTCAAATAATGCCATCTCAATACTAGAATATCAATATCATGCGTTAATATTCATTCACAACATATAAACATGACTAAATCAATCAAAAGCGGCAACTTTGATCGGTTTCTAAAAAATAAAATCTACCCATAAAAAAGTTTTTCCCAACATTCATAAAAATAAACCAAGTCTAGACCAACCGATAAAGTGCACGGACATCATCAAATGTTCATACCACCAAGTTAGTTTCGTGTATTTAAAAAAAAAAATCAGCTGGGCACCTGTTTGTCCGAGTACTTTTCGGAAGCTGTGTTTTGGACAATTTGTTTACAACCGATGACCATTGTTATGATTTACTTTTCCCATGCTTTTTTATGAATATCTTCCTCCAATAGAAAGTTACTTCAAGGATGACTATACCATTCATTCACCGCATTTCCGTTGTAGCATGGTACGAAAATGGCGGTAAAATTGTAAACATATTTTCTGAACATTATTTACTTCATTCACTTCCTAGGTGTTCGTTAATCGACTTCACACCTGTATGCATCACTGTTATTCAATTAAATCCCCATAAATCATACCAATTAGATAAATTGATATGTTTCCTAATAATTGTACAACCAAATTGTTTGTCGCGCTTTTCTTTTCTGTATGATAGCACTTTCATGATGTAAGTTAGGCCTATAATTTGGACGAACCATGTTTATCTGATCATAGCTTTTAAAGACATCAGCCATGCCATTCTACACAGCGGCCTACATTTCAATTGAGTTTATTCATCATATAAATAATGGTTTGGTGACTGACCATTGGGCTATTCCAGATAATAATGAGGACAAATTTTTTATTTTATTTTTTAGTCCGGAATTCCACGACTCCCTCTATGAAAGGTATATGGAATTCCAGATCAAACTTAAAAAAAGTATGGAACTCTAGATCAAACTTCAAAAAAAGTATGGAATTCCAGATCAAACTTAAAAAAAGTATAGAATTTCAGATCACACTTAAAAAAAGTATGGAATTGGTGGGGGGAAAAGTCTGGAATTCCGATGTCCTCTATTATAGGGGGGGGGGGGGGGAGGTTCATTATTATCTGGAATAGCCCATTTAGAGGTTATAGTTGGGAAGGTTGGACTGGGGGAGTAACCATGTATTAAAGCCTACCCTTGCGACTCTCCTGTCAAAAGCTTAAGTCAGATATAACTTTCTGTCCCTGAATGGGAAACTTTATTATCCTAAATTCTGGGCAAAATTAAAGATACAATTTCTAAATTTCTAAAGGTCAATACAAATAATAATAATATTAAATAAGAGACGTTCTTACATTTTTTGAACACCATTTGCCACATTTGCCGTATGAATAAACCTATACCTCACCGTCAAATAAATTGGAGCATCACCGGATCACGCAGGGTTCCCAAAGTAAAATACGGTATTTAAAATATTTCTTACCAGAATATGAAGGCAACCAATGCTTGAATCAATGACTGCATTTTTACTGTTATCAGCAAAAACCATCACAACATTTTATGGTATTATATTCAGTTATGACTATTTTGGTAAAGTTACTGCAATTTTGAAACCGAACACAATATTGTACTCAATGACGCATGGTATTATGAATAAAGTGGCTACATGCATGTGACGTAATAGCTAACTAATAAGACAAAACAAACTTGCTCGGGTATTATTTCAACACATTAATTGCAAAATAATGACAAAACATTGTCATTATTTCGTAAATTCAGCAGAGCAAAGATAAAGTCTGGCTTTTGTGATGATCGGATTGATTAGAGTGTGCGCCGTAACTTATTCAATAGTGAAATTCGAAAGAGCTTAGAAAAATATCACAAATCTTGTTCGGTTTTTAAAATGTACATGTACACTTTTTAAAAATCTAAATGGGCATAAAAAATGTTTTAATACTCAACCAATCTTAACCAATTATGAAAGCTAATGAGACGGGCGACGGCCTCTCTGCCAGAATAAATAATCTGAGAAATTATTGCACAGAGTTATAGAAATAAAAAGTCAAAGTTGAGTACATTTTTTTTGACTCCATGTATACTTCAAGACACAGATTAATGCGTAGGCTAAATGCACGGTGTTCAATCTTTTTTTTTAAATGTTATAGCCCCAATACGAATTAGAAGTTAAATGTGGCGATTGAGATGAATTTGATGTAGGCCTAATAATTTTGTTTTGGAGTCAGCATGTGACGAATAAGGACCTGTACAATGCAAAAACACCGGTGTTAAAAATAACACCGTTCGGTGTTCTGAGAGGTCCACACCAATTAGTGTTATTTTAACACTATCTTGGTGTTACATTAACACTTACAGTGTTATTTTTCACACTTGCAGTTGTTAAAATGACACCACACGGTGTTGATATAACACCAAAAATTTAACACCGGTACACCGGTGTTAATTTTTTTGGTGTGGACCTCTCACAACACCAATGGTGTTATTTTTAACACCGGTGTTTTTGCAGTGTATGGGAACATGCCAAAAGTCTCGGACAAGATCAGAGAACGCAGAGCAAGATTTGCTGGACACTGCTTCAGGGGGTCCAAGGAGCTTGTACACAAACTCATGCATTGGATTCCAAAGCATGGAGTAAGAAAGCGTGGCAGACCAGCCCTGACCTACATTGACATTCTAAAACGTGATACAGGACTGCAGTTGGAAAAAATCAAGATGTTGGAAAGGAAGATCTGGAGAGGCATTGTGGTTCGGAAAAATCATCCGCCCTAAGTCAAGTCAAGTTAGTCAAGTCAAGTTTTGTACTGGACTCTATAGCACCTATAAATAATTCAGAATCCAAAACCTAGATCTGAAATAGATCAGTCTATTTAACTCAATCTCTGACTACCATGACTACTCCAATCCGGTGTCCATAGAGGCAGCTTGCTCCAAAACCATCAAAGAGAGAGAGAGCAGTGATTGCATGGTATCACTTCTTTTAAAATGACTAATTGAGGTGCCTTTTACAATACTGCTTCAATGAACCCAGTCTGTGGGGCAATCGCTTTATACAAATTAACAATGATAGTCGAGTTAAATCACAGATTATGAAAACCCATAATAATTAATTCGATCTGGTTCGACATCTCTCAACATAGTCGTGTATTGTGTAAATAATGGGTGAATGATAATAAGTGACGAAAATGAACGATCATGTTTTGTTGTCATAATTCGTCATAATTACGCCTCACTTATGAAACAAAAATATTATTTAGGCCGAAGTGCGGATAAGTGGACCCTCCAGATTTAATGGACAACCATAAACTAGCCGTGATTTATATGCGGATTAATTTGGAAATCCGAAGTGTGGCCGACAGTCGCCTGGGCGAAATTCCGACTGGTCACTCAAAGAGATATTGTATGGCGTAATACGGGCGATACCATTGACGAGAGGTACGCTCCTTTTCCAACCGTATAGGCATGATCATTCTATGTATACTCCTCAACAATAAAATCGGACAGGTCGTGTTGTGTACGTCATCATATTTGCTGCTAGTCAATCTCAAAGAACTATGCTTCGATCCTAATGCATGTAATGAAAGACGTCCAATTAATATGATCTTACGTTCCTGAATGCTACAAAACGCCACAGCAAATTATGCCATAGCGTGATAGTGCAGTGCTGAGTGCCAGGCCTGCGGAGTGCTTCCTCGGTTTTGATAAATCTCATTGCATACTCATTATCAATTATGGCAGGCGCAGGCTACATGATACGCGCTAGCATTTAGAGGCTCGTTCCTCTCAATAGCCCGATGACCCTCCTCGCAGCTCGGTACTGGCCATGCGTTTTGAACTGGGCCTGCAAAAAGGTGGAGTTGTGACATCGGCACATCAAAAATGACATTGTCTATTCAATTTCTTGTATAAAGATACCACCTACATAGCTAAATTTGGTATCAAAATAAAGCTCTTATGCAGGGCAAGAAGATAAAAGTATTAGCATGTGTTAACATTTTGTCATATTTTGTTAATTAATGGTTAATTAACCAACATCAGGGGTGGAGGAGAGTCTGGCGCAGGAGAGTCCGGCGCAGCAAATTTGGCATCTACAGTACAGTTCAGTGCAATTGAGTTAAATCATGTTTATGGAATGAAATTGTTGCATCTAAATACATAAACTCTGGTAAATAAACTGATTTGAATAATTTAGATGTTTAATAATGGGTAATCACCTTAATTAATAAAGAATTAATCAATAATCACAGACCCGCAATGCATTGAAGAACTACCAGCACATACGGTTAGGCAAAGTGATCATGGTATGGGATGCATGAGTGATTCTATTGAGGGGATAATGTGATCAATACAAAGTATGAACCTTTGTCTTTCAAACAATACACTTTTGGATTGTTAGATACCTTTGGTTATGTAACGTCATTAACATAAACACAATAGGTTTCAGACAATGACTGAAATCTGCCAATTATTTGGCTGGATATGTAATATGTTGAATATGGGTTGATTGATACATTTGCGTATATCTCGGCAGTGCAAGCATAAAAACAGATAACACTTGGCACATAGTTAGAATACACACTTATCTCTGTTTGACACTCTTTTTTAGATCTGAATGCCTTAATACGAACAAGAAGGGACCATCTCAAATACGCTTTTATTTAGCAAAATCCACAATAATATACCTTAGAAAACAACAAAGGATAAAGAACAATAGAGGGATTATAATTTAATAAATTGTTGTGGGATGTAAAGCAATAATAGTGGGGATTTCAAAAGGAGCTGTTCATAAAATTTCCTCAAACCATTGAAATTATATGACGATTACTTACACAATACATATCTAGTAGCTCTAAAGATAACAGTAATAAGAGAGGTTGTGGCAGCCATCTTTGATTGATACATTCCTGTATATTTTCATTTTGACTATCACAATATGTTTACACATTGATTTAAACATTTTTCATTATTTCTGATTAGAATTTGAAGGCACAGTAAGCTTTTATCTGGTAAATTTCATGATTTTAGCCATTTTGGGCCCCGTTTCAAAATTATCTGCCGTCTGCGCATGCGCATTTTTTCTGCAGGTTTCATGCGAATAAGTTCAGATAATTAGTTAACTATCATATATGGAATCTTCCAAACTGGTTAATTGCTTGAATTTTTCCTAAATTGTTTGATTTTCCACCATATTAGTGATTCACTGACTGGGCATTTTTAAATAAAAATTAGCTATTTGAAATACTGATATTTGTATACCTTTTATTCAATTGCTTCTCCTTACTTTTTCCTCTTATACTACACATTCCAAATTACACAGGGATTAAGGTTATTGTCTTTTGTATCATATTTATGCGGGAAAAAAATCGGGATTTACCTGCTTCTGATGCCATGTTATGCAATCTTCTTACCACGTGTTTCATAAAAACAATTCAAATTTCCCGCCAAATAAACTGATTTAGCAGTGTCCCAAGTGTACTTACTTTGAGACAGTGCTATGACGTCATAGTTCACATTTAAAAATCCAAAAGTGTATTGAAAGGTTCATACTTTGTATTGATCACATTATCCTCTCAATAGAATCACTCATGCATCCCATACCATGATCACTTTCATTATTTATTGACTGCCCCTCGTATGTCAGATATTTTTCTTCGCAAAATGACATTTTTTCCAGCCCGGTGCAAAATACTGTAAACATTACCTAGATATAGAAAGTTATATATGCTTGGAAAGCTTTAACTGTCAGAAATTCAAATCTGCAATAATTAACCTTGTAGGGTATGCAGAATTTTTTTCATATTTTTTTTTCTCAGCAGATTTTTTTCATAAATTGTTGACCTTTTCAAATTCATAACCTTCTAGGGGTTCATCCTATGTTAATTTTAAGTGCATTTTTGAACTCCTAAGACAATTTTAATCAAGAAAATGTATACTTTTGTGGGGGTATTGCCTAGTATAGAAAAGTTATCGCCATTCAAATGAAAATACACGCGATATTCACCAATTTTAAGTTCGTCACACGAGACCGGCCCAACTTAAAACGCATGGCCTACTATATATAGTTTAATCAATTCCAAGTATATCGAGAAATATATTCGGTTTTTATCTATCTCTCCGCGTGCAAATAGGCCAATCGTACGCGCGAGATTATGTCCACACTCATTCATATACAAACTACTTTAATATGGCCACACTCACGCGGTTTTGGTCGTATGCACGCGTCACACATTAAATGATGCGGGTTCGGTTCCCTGAATGGCTATTCAAAACTGACTCGATTACTATTGATATAAACTAGTTTTATTGTTTCTTAGTACAAACTTTAAAAGCGCCAATGCTACCCGAAATGCTGACTTGAGGGATAAATCAAGTAGTGCCTTCTTGACTTTCGGAATGACATTGAACTTCATTCTTGATACAGTATACTATAGTTCAGTCAATTCCAAATTGGCGGACCTGTATACAGAAATGAATGAATTTAGAAGAGCATGGGCATGTAAACGCTCGCATCATGGCGCACTGTGAACCCTTTGCGTGACACTCGTGTGTGCCAAAATAACGCATGTACGTTTGGATTACTTTTTCACCCGGAGAGATAAAATATTTCTCGCCAATTTGGAACTGATTGAACTATAGTATATACTAGTATTATAGGTTTATATAGTATGCCCAAAAGAGTAGTCGATGTGTTCCTATTAATTACCCCTATTGTGATCTGTTGCTGTTTCCAACGCATCCCCAATTGCCACACCATTCACCGGTCATCTGATCGGTAACAGGATGGAACTGTCAACACTGGGAAGTCGAGTGTCATAATTGGGGAAACCTCAGTTGCTCGTTGAACATGCGTCAATTGATGAGACGCATACATATGGGTGACCAGTTTTCCACACCCCCTTTGAAAGAGTGGTTTATCCCAATAGCATTTTACGTCTCCAGTAAACTTTCCAATCGTAAATATTCCCTACGCACAAACAGCTTAGAGGTGGTGGAGCTGAACCACCTTTTAGTAATAATTGGGGCGAAGTCATTTAGTTTCTGCCAGCCCTCCGAGAGAGTCTTAAAATAAAATGTAGTCCGAACTGTTATGTCAAGGCCGTTCTTTTACTATTTTAGTTTGCTTTATTTTAAACATACACGTATTTGAATATTTTGCCGAACAGTGGCTTTTGGTACATTTTGTTTGCCATCCTAAAGGATCTTCAATCAATTTGCAACTGGTTCGATTCCTTGTTTGTGCCATTAAATACTAACCATGAGTGTTATCGGGGAGTACCCAACCGTGCCCATACTGCAACGACACCAGGACGACTACGGCGGCTATCGAAATGGATCGAACCATCATCATCCTTACTATCATCCAATGATGAGTCCAATGACCGGGGATATGCCACAGGATTGTAGCCCCGTTCAGCCCGGCCAACCGTCTGCCGATCACATGCAGCGAAGCAGCCCCACAGGTTCTGGGGGATACATGGACTGCAGTCCCCACAGCTCTTGTGGCACCGGGGACGGTCAAACAAGTCCACCTTCTTGCCATCAGCAGCAACAACAGACAGTTGTCGGGAGAGGTCGATTCATCAAGCGAGTAAAACCTGGGAATAACCGTAAGGAGCGCCGTCGAACACAAAGCATCAATTCTGCGTTCTCAGAACTTCGGGATTGTATTCCAAATGTACCAGCAGATACAAAACTGTCCAAAATTAAAACATTGAGACTAGCTACTAGTTACATAGCTTATCTGTCTGAAATACTCACGAAAGATGAGGTCAATCTAGGTGCCAATGGATCCGTTGGTGGAGGCTTCAAAGCTGAACTGAAGAGGATTGAAGATAGGGACCGGAAACGTAAAGATCTCATGGTAAGTTACGGTATAATAGTTAGAACACCTTTTCTATTACATTTTTGCCTAAAACAAACCTTGCTGCAGCGCGCATCTCTGTTCGGTTGAGTCTACTGCTCACTACTCACTAAACCTTTGCCATTGCAATCATGCTCAATCGGGCTTTAACTTGCATGACTTGACACTAGCTCGAACTCGAAATGTCGAGTCCTGGACCCTATTTCTAACCCCAAACTACCTGGCCAAAACTGACCTGCAAACCCTGTCCTGCACATGAGAACACTTTAATATAAAAATCTTACCATGACACCCATCCTTTCAAAACCTGCGACTTACTGTTTTTACTCGTAACGCACCCATTGTAATCAACCATAGATCCAATCAACTAAACCATAATACAATTGGTATCCCTGCGTTAATTCTACCAGTGGCTTATAAAACACTGAACCCTCCCTCATCACTGCTCATCTTTCACCGAACTGCCTGAACCCTATTAGTATTATTTCAAATGTTGGGTTGTACGGAATTTTGTTTTGATTTTAATACAAATTCAGCATGAATGATAATTAATAGGGTTCCTGTATTCTGATTAGGTAGGCTCAATGAGTGCTGCCGGTATCATCGTTGCATCAGTAGCCGAAGATGATGCGCGAGGTCGAGGATATCTGTATGTGACTATCTTGTCACTGCGGCCGACCCTCAACAGTATACACACATCTTGCACATTAATTTAACAGTCTGTAACATGCCAAATGTGCTCAGTTGTTTGTGTCCAAAAGTCGCTGATGTTAAGAAATGTATTTTGTATTCCAATACTTGTGATTTTTGGGTTGTGATGTTCTCTTTTACCCCCTTCCGTTCCGTCGTTGATGGCTTCATTTGACAATCATTGACATGCTTGATGTGTACTCCGAAATTATCATATTATGTCCTATATAACTATTATTATACGTGAGCTCAATGTTAAACCAACCAAAAGGCATTAAACCAACCATGATTGGAGAATAAAATTACTTAATACTTCGGATATAATATCTCCATGGTCAATCATGTATCAAGCGATGTTTAATAACTCACAGACAACAGAGCATTGCAAATTGTATAGTAGTGATTGTATAGCCAGATAGCAGTGACCGACGACTATCTGTGGACCGACGAAATTCAGTCCAGACTTTCGCCATACTGTTCTACATCATGTACATCTAGGCCTACATCTATCTATGACTTTACTAAATAAAGTTGTCAAGAGACAATATCTATTATTGAGAACAAAATACAGACGTCTGCCAGAGAACATGGTACCAAATACACACAAAAGATACATAATAAAAGTACACTTTTAAGGACTTAATTTTTTTAAAAGAGTCCAGTTTGTTGCAGTCGAGTAAATGAGGACGGTAGTGCATTCCAGTCCAATATTGTACGCGGGAAGAAGCTGACTTTATACGCATTTGAATGTGAAGCCATTATGACACTAAATGTTTAAGCATGATATTGACGAGTTTGTGTTGCTGTCATGGCTGTGGGTCTGTTGATATAGTCCGGTATTGGAACCGCGATATCCTGGCTATGAATTGTATACATTGTCCACTTTCTGTGATTGTCCTGGCTATGAATTTTGTACATTAATGTTAATTTTATACATTGTGTTTATAATATGTTGTAGCACAGATTTCCACCATCTGTGGTTGTAGTTGGTTCACTTTTTATACAGTGTTTTCCCATTTCGGTGGTACCCATTGCACCCACCCTAAATTTCACGAAGTTATTATTGTTTCTGGTATTTCTCAAATACAAGGCACGTCGCTCATATGGAGACCTGAACCCGCTACCTCTGTTTTTGTCTTATTAAAGTTCAACGCTTTTTCCAATGAACATGTTCAATCGACACCATCATAACACTATAAATCGAAAACATTAGGCACTTCTCACATAACCCCTGTGTACCATGTAGTACTAAATATACTATACTACATTTACTATAGAAAATACATTTACCGTGTTGTCTGCCTGTCATACCATAGCAAGAGCAGCTCGATTTGACAACAAACAGATCATTTCATGTGCCCATTTGTCACCAAGGTACCCGTCCATCTCTCTAATATCTTACCATAGTTCAACTGTCACGTTAAAATTTGATGCTGCTTTCCGTTTTCCGATTGTGATTATGTCTCCCAATATTTTTCAGCAACACATGTAATGGGTACAGCCTGGGTCTTTCTGGGATGTGATCATGTGAATGAGATTTAATAGGTCTATCCAGCAAGCATTTCAGTTGCAACATAGATTTTGGGACACAGGTTTGTGGTTGGAGCTAAATCATGCATGGGTTTGGGTGGAAATCATGGGGTTGGGTGGTTTCTTTTAAAGAACTATGGAATGGATGCGAATAAGAGACTTCCACAAGCATTTTCAGTTGCAACCTAGATTTTGGGAGGTTTGTAGTTGGAGCTAAATCATGGGTTTGGGTGGTTACCGACATATGAATAGCTAGGCCCTACCAGATTAGGAATGCATTGAAAAGCAAGACATAATGTATTTAGCTCGAGTTTAGTATAGTTTATAAAAGGCCGTACATCTGTACATTGTATGAAATGACAGTGTTTTACGCTTAAAGATTGTCTGCCATGCCATGTCTCAGAAACCGGAGTAAAACATTTTGATACACGACACGTAGGACAAATATTGTAAACTTCTCTATACAATTGTCTTGTCTTGACATATAAGTCTATTCTAGTTCGAGCTTAGCAATTGTATTTCATGATCAAAACTGATCATGAAATCACAATTTTTATATTTACTTAATGTAAAGATTATCTGCCAAATAGGCCTGTGTCAGAATTTCATCATGTTCATAGCGTATTTGATACACGACACGTAGGACTTCGATTGTATAAAACTTCTTTATGCAATTGTCTTATTTGACACAACACAAATATCGAAATTGTAAGTTTTGTAAGGTGATCTTTTATGCATAATTTTCCAGTGTTTACAGCAGTCATATCGCGAAATTTGGCGTTTCAACATGTTCAATGATAAACTGCAATCTCTGGCAGTTGACGTTCGAATTTGACGAATTTTCTCATATCGAGATTCGGGTTTTGTCAAGATTCCTCTTTCATCAGATTGTGAACGACATGTTACTCGGATTTATATATAGCTTTGTTTTCTTCAAAATGTTAGTCCGTTGTTTTTGCCCAAGGTTGAGAAAACCGAAACATAATAATGTAAATAGTCAACTTGAAGTCTGAGAGAATTGTGGCATAATTATTGAGGAAATTAGGCCTATAACCTGCAACTCACAAGTAACATAAAATTCTTTGCAAAATGTCATACCTTTTCTCACGTTGCAATTGAAGTTCAACAGTGCAGTGCTATACTATGAAACATGGCAAAGATGCATACCAGTGGAAATGGACAGTAAGCTTACCTAAAATGTTAACGATTGAGTGGTTCGATTCGAAAGGTGAAAGATGTAATATCGTCGGGCATTACTGATTTATTACGTTTCATCGTATTCGTATTCATAGTCTTGTGTCTATACCGTATATCAAGTTAACATGCATGCATGTTTACAAGGCCTTATAACGTAAAAATGTCGGATATCTGAGTTAATTCACACTTCAGCGTAATAAGTTTGTGTGTGTTGGACCTGCAATAATAAAACAAAGGTAATATAAACATAACCTACTAAAGCCAATTTTTCCATCAGAAGGTGATCATTACATCTTCAAACTGACGAGACAAAACTCAGGTAGTCCGCTCAGAAAGGAAAACATGTACATGTAGACATGTAGAGAGGTAATAGATACATTGGAATCCGTGCCCTCATCAGTATTTTAGACCACATCATGCATTCATGCATGACAGATTGAGCCAAATTACTTTATTATATAGTTAGGCTATATCTCACATAATGATGCATCTAGATATGTCGTAATACTAATACCTATAGTTAAACCATCAACCCTTTTATGTTCGTTATAATTGTGTGACGATAGTTAGATGCATGGCACCCTAAAACCCTAACCCTATAAAAACGTGACATGCATATGTACAGAATTCGCCACAAATAAGTGATTTATAGAAGCATTGAGTCAGGAGGCGGTGACAATGACTTGCAAATGATAAACTTAAACCTGAAGAAACTACGACCATGCAGGTGTATATGGAGGGGATGGCTGTCTTCTTCGCTAACCATATCTGTCTTCTTCAAATTTCTTGAGGTTTTACCCCGTGTGACGGTAATAGACTATTATACATTTAGCTATAGGAATGGTTAGCGCGGGAGTAAGCGGCAAATGAACAAGCAATAATTATAGGGAGGTGATGACTAGCCAAGTACTGAGGGACTTCCCTGATATTGACAAGTGTTCCTGTTACAAAACTAACAGTTAGTTTAAGGACTTGTTACACTTCAGGGTAATTGCCAGCCAACTTTCAACAGTTCAACATCAAGTCACTTCATATTATTCGCAATTGCATTTATACATACTAAGTTTTAGGCAGGGTCCTTGTTCTAGCATGGTCCTATGGCCACTTAATTCTACCAAATATTGCTATCCATTCTAAGTTTTCGCTTTTAAATGTCTTAATACAAGATTATAGATATATTTTACTTCGAATTTTAAGCTCTATAGGCCTAAGCAGATACATGCCTTTCATTTGTATCCAGGAATGATCACTACCTCTTCTAGTCTTCTTTATCACGCGTACACTATAAAAAGCTAGCTTTTCCATCTTTTTGAATTGATAATAGTCTATTTCACTTCAACGAGTAAGTGACGTCACCGTGTCATTTACTGATTGCCGTAAACCCAAAGGCATATTGATTATGTTGCAACATGGAGGTACTGTCGAAAATGTGAATTTGAAACCAGAACACTTTTGGAAATACATGTACACGAACTTTCTATCAAACCCCCAGTGAAATTATTAATAGCGATATATTGAACGATACGTGTCACGGAATGATCAACCACGCCGATAATTACTTACGACATGTAGTTGACACCAGGAACCTCCCACCCACCCACATCCTCCTAATTGTGACTTATGGGTGGTTGACCGACGAGAATGGACAGACAAGACGTACAGACAGACATGGGGATTTGTTTGTTGGAATTATGGGGATTCCGATCTAACACTTGCTGCAATAAATTGTTGCCTAAATACTTGCCATCGTGACAGTTCGACCTTTAACACCCAATTTCACCGTACTTGATACATAGTAAACCCACAGATTTCACTCGGTTTTCTACAATGTTTATCCGTGGTTTATGCCTTCAGATTACACGGTAATCCATGTTAAATTGCAAACCAAGATTTGTATATAATGATGTGTGTGACGCAAATACCCATTTTGTGTGTAAAAACAAGTTGAATGCAAACTGCTTATCCACAAGAATAGCCTGTGTAAGACAATGTAATAAATATGAGAGGACCTGACGTTTCGATCGTAACAGAATCTTGATGATCATGTTGATCGAAAAGGCAACAATGTTTTCTATTGTACAATAATAATAATAATATATAATAATAGTAACTCGGATTTATAACGCGCACTTATCCATCCTTTTCAGACGATCCAGGCGTGAGTGCCATTATTATTACGCTGTCATGGCAATCGTCACACTCATTTCGCTTCATCTACGTGGCTGCTGGATAGGCGCACATCCATATCTAGTATTACTTCAGAACCGTACCACATTTCGGGATATAATCTTTGTTTGTTGCCGATAACAGCCTAAAATTATGCAGAGGACAACAGTATTGGTTTGCTGTACATACCAAAACGCCACCTTTTAAAACTGGAATTACATTCACCATGCGCACATTACTAAAATGATAAAGATTGTCAGAAAACCAAAGAAAACAATTATTTGTATAATAATGTGCACTTTATGATGAGATCATTGATTAATTAATCTCTTCTTGAAGTTCTGTGTGATTTCAAACATTATCCTTTTGCATCCTGTCCTGTCCTCGTCCTTTTTACATAATGACACAGCCCAACCTTGGAATGGCCCAGCCCAATCGGATGACGAATACCCTCCGACTTACCATGCTATGACAATACCCTGCTGAAGGAGCACAGTAACAAGAATCTTGGACACAATCCGATATTTAATCGAACGAAGAAAATGTTGTTAAAATTTAGGGTAAATAATGTGTAACAATCTGGTAGATAAAGTATGATAAGGGTGCTGTTTGTCATTGAACCCCCCCCCCCCCCCCCCCCCAAAGTTGCTGTATTACTGCTGTTAGGCCTATAATAGCAGTACTAAGAAAATCATATTGAAGCTTACGTTAGAACAAAGTCAGTTTGTGCGTATAAAAGATATTAGCATATTCTCATTCGAGGTACAACACCAGGGCGTGGCCATAATTGATAACGTATTTGTAAACTGATTGATATTCTGTCAATCACTAGTCCAACGTTTAATTTACGCTCTCTGTGCGCTGAACCATCAAATAACAATAGCCTCCCCTGTCCCCTCAGTCGGTACTCTCTATGAAGCCTTCACACTCCAATGCGTTTAAAGCATAAGGGCGCATCCCACCAAAAAACTTTCCCCATTGAAATACGTAAGGCCATATTTCAAGACATGTTCTGCCCTCCGGTTACATTTATCGCATACTTGTCACCTATAACCATTTTCAGTAAAGTATTAACTTTAATTTGAGCCTTATTTCAATAGAGGTTATCAAGCTAGATTTTCCGCAACGGACCCGCAAACAGCGCCATTACTTTTTCATGCCTGTTCACCATTTAGGCAGGTGCTTACGCCCTGGGCACTATATAGGTCGACAAATTTAAAAAAAAGCGTATTTTATCATTGTTAGGAGCAATGGATAGGTCCCATTCGTTCATTTTAATACAAAAATACCATCATCGGAGAATAAAATTGCCGAAAACTTCACATTTTCAAGCTAGCCTTCGTGTTTACCCGAAACTATTACAGGATTACACAAATTGTATGCGCATTGATTTGGTGTGGTACTCCCCATGATAATGTTAAACCGCCCCATTTCGTTTAAAACAGCCGAAAATGGTTTAAAATCAAGAGAAATAGACTGCCCCGCGTCCCTTGCCCAAACTGATTTGATATTCCGTCAATCATTTATCCAACTTTTAGTTAATGCGCGTTGAACCAACAAGTTTAAACAAGTAACAAGCTTTTAAACATAGATTGGTGGAGTGCATAATGTATTATCATCATTATTTTTGGTAAATGATTAAAAAATATTAAAAAAATTAAAAAGTTTGGTTTGACAATACATATATATATAAATTAGTTGTGCTAATAAAATGGTGTTCTACAGTCGTCAGCGCGGAAGTCCGAGACAAATTTAATTTTTCCTTCTTCTAATACTATAGTAATAATCATCATAGACGGTAAATGACCGTCTATAAATGACCGTCTATATATGTAATCATAAACTGATCGATGGCATGCATCATCACTATCACATGAAAAGCAATTCAATTAGCCCGAGGTGTGGAATTAATTTACAATTACACAACCATTTATACTAATGGCGTCTCAATTGCCCGGTGCTAATTAGGTTTAAATGGCTAATAATGATGATGCGACGACTCATTCAATGTTCAATACACCAGATCCAGTGGCTCGGAAAAGTACGGGAATTTTTAAGGTCATCGAAGTGTATGATCTGTTAGCATGGTTAGGCTATACATGTGTATATAGCCGAGAAATACCTATGGTCACATTTTTTACCTCGGCACCCATAAAAGGTGGTTTTGTTACATTCTAATCAATTTTTTGTACTTAGGCTATTGTATTTGTGTAACCCTCTATGCGATTGACTTGTGTTTGGACTTATTTTAACGGCAATTTAATCCTTTTTAATAATCTGAAGAGAGAAAAAATCCATCACCTTTGATTAAATTAATACAGATCGTTAAAGCATAATTAGTCAGGGTGGTTGAGGAAGTGGAGGAGGAGGAAGTGGAGGAGGAGGAGGAGATAATTGTCTAATAATGGGTGAAAATGGACCGTTTTCCTGTAATAGAGCAATCTAATTCTTAGTATTATGTCAGTTTATTCTAAATGATGCAACAATGCTTTATATCATTTACTTAAAGGTATCAATTAAGCTAATTAACTAATTTTCAAATTTGGATGACTGAAGGATGAACCATGTGCATAGTCACAAATCCGCTTTTGGCAAAGTTTCAAAATTTTCCTTGCAGGAAAATTGGAAGGAGTTATCAAGGCTCTGATTTTAATGTAAAAGCAATGGGTTCTAATTTGTATTTGCATAATTTAGTTATCTTTTCCATTATCTAAATTTTCGTATTTTGACCACCCTGTCTATATATTTCCTAATAAGCTGAAACATTAATTTTGTTTATGGCTGGATGGGTAATTTACTCAACTACAGCAATAACATTTCTAGCCTTTGAATAGGTCCTGCATTTTTTGACAATGGAGGGAAAAAAAGAAAATTATCATTTTGTATACAATTTAATTGTTACACCCTGTATATTATTTAGGTCACCCTGTATATTTGATTTTGAGTTACCATATTTTCAATCCTTAGATTATAAGCTTTCCAAATATATATGGTTTTATACACTTTAGATGTAAACATGTTGATATATTCTACTGACACTGCGAAAGGAGGTATATTTCATGAAATAGACTTATGTAACACAAATGTAGCCCAGGTTAAAAAACATGACCCTATGGCATATTATGTGATCTTTTCCAAGTAGCGCCCTCTATCATTGATTTTTACTATGAAAGCAGATTTTCTTGTAGATTTGCATTTTTGATCATAAATTATAAAGATTTTTTAAGTTTTAAGTTACAGATCGATATGATTCCTAATTGCTTCAAAATCATGGTTTGAAAATAGATTGTACCGAGCGGTACTATCTATTTTTTCAAATGTTACCCTAAATTCACTCTTAAACTATGATTTTGAGGTTATTAGGAATCGTATCGCTCTGTAACTTGGAATATATTTATGATTTATGATCAGATAAATAAATCTGCAAGAAAATCTGCTTCCAATTTTTTTTCGAGGATTGAGGGGGTAGGCCTACCCTGGAAAAGATCACACCTTTTAATCATACGTCTAGAACTGAGCTGTGTACATTTGGTATGAACGGTGCATTTTTACTTCTATCATTAACTAAAACGAATTGATGAAACTTTAAATGTGTTGATCTGTCATGCATGATGTGGTCCAACATATTGATGAGGTCACCGAGTCCATTGCAATGTATCATTACCTGAGTTATGTCTCGTCAGTTTGAGGCGGTGATCACCTTTTAGTTAGCTTTAGTATGTTATATCATGTATTACCTTTGTTTCATTATTTCAAGTCCAACATACAAACACTTACCGCTGAAGTGTGAATTAACTCAAATATCCGACATTTTTACGTTAAAAACCTTGTTAACATGCATGCATGGTTAACTTGATAAACGGTATAGACACAAGACTATGAATACGAATTAAATACGATGAAACGTTGTGAATCGGTAATGCCCGGCGATATTACATCTTTCACCTATTCGAGCATTTTTACTTATCTGCTTATGGGGTAACTCCATCTCCACTGACTGGCATGTTTCGTACAGCATGGCTAAACCCCAATTTGAGCATTCTGGTAACATGAGAAAATGGTACAGTATATGTATGCAATATTGCAAAAAATGTTATGTTAGCTTACCGGCGGGTTGCGAGTTATTTCTTTAATGATATGCCAATATTCCCTCATCCCTCGGACTTCCATTGACTATATCATAGTAACATTATGTTTCCGTTGTCAGTTTTCTCTACCTTTTTCAAAAACAACCGACTGAAATTTTTAAGACAAAAAGCTTATCCGAATATCAAGTCGTACACAGCAATCTATAATAGGCCTACTGCAAGAATAATCTTCTAAAAGCAGATGTTGCCAAAGTACCACCATGATCACGTTTCCTAAATCGCTTTCACAACCATCGGGCCGGGCCACAAATCTAATAGCTTCATGATTCACAAAATGTCTGTATTCTGCGTATACCATATATGCATGGTATGTGTTCGGATGAGTTAATTGTTGGACCAATTAGTTTAATTTGATCGTTTAAAAAGCATTTGAAATTTTGCTCCTGTTCTGAGAGACTTGATCATCATGTTTTAGGACGAGATGATATTTTTCTTCTGACTTTTTATTGTTCATATTCTATGTTTTCTGTTTCAGCACCTTTGAGCAATTTTCCTGCATTACATAAATAACATGCGATTCACCTTTATGTATTACATAATGATAGGCGGCACTAGATAGGCCTGATTTTAGCCATGTGATTTTTTACTAAACAGTTTTTACTTATCACATGGCTTGAAATCAAAACATGTAATATCGTTATATAAACAAATATTGTATGCCTTTTGTTTGTGCAATGATAGAACAACTATAATATCACTCGGTCCAATTTGGATTGTTCCATCACACTTGCCTCGTATAATGGAAAAAAATATCCAAATTTGACCTGGTGATACAGTTTGTACTCACACTCTCATGCATTCAAATATTCATATTATAATGCTCTCTATCCCGTAATAAACAAAGAGAGGTACATAATGTAAACCTCAGATGAAAACATGGTAGTATCAACGGGTTTAACGGAATTATTTTCAATTTTATTTTTGATTTCGCCGCTGCGCTTTTTATATCATTGACCACGTCTTGATCCCGTTGGAATCTAGTGCGGTGCTGAAAAGCCTCTAACCAAGTCGATGTGATGCATATTCAAACAAAAATAATCATATTTTTCTTTTCTTTCTCATTTTTTTGCTCAGTGTGAAATCGTGGCTTCAGAAAACAAGAGAAGTAAAGGAAGAACGGGATGGCCGCAGCACGTTTGGGCGTTGGAACTTCAGCGGTGAGGCAAGGGATTGCTGAACTCTAGCGGTATACGCAGCTAGCTTCATGTAAAGCGCGAATTGGACTCATCATGTCGTGCGCTATAAATGAATCGGTTGTAGTCACCGCTCCTTTTCCTGCATTTTGGTGAACTTCTTTTTTCTCCCGAACAATCGCAATTTTGCAGTATGTATATGATGCCTGTGCTATATTTATGTTTAAAACCTGCTACAGAAATGTGTAAGTAAAACACCTTGGTGTAACAAGTAAGTAGCATTTAAAATTACAATGGTGACAAGGATGTGCCGAAAAATGGCAAAAACACGACACGCAGAGAATGCGGCAATACTTCGCCGTACGGTGATCCGGGGGACCATCACGCAGCAGTGTCAGCCACGCTGCCAAGATGGTTCCGTTAGCAGATATCTGCTAATAGTAATAGCTGTATGAACATGACTTCTTTATACTCGCATTGCGAGAGACGACGACGCCGCACCATTTAACACATACTCAGGGGGACATTACATGGTTTTTCTTCTTTATAATTTTTCATGATGAATAATATTCTCAGTGCATTTATGGTTTACAGTGAAGTGTAGTGTGTTAGTACTGTAAAGCATGTCTGATTTCTTTTTACAATCGTGTCGTGTGACTCTATAGGAGTGCTTAACGGTTTACTCCTCTTGAAAACGCTCGCCATCTTTGATCAATGTTGTAACGCCAAAATCAGAGAAGAACACTGTTACTACTGAAGAAGAGGTTTTCCAGAATATGGTAACCTTATTCTAATATCACTTAAGTAATATTTGCTAAGACAACAAAGGTTTTACTTAGGAGTTATAATAGTGTTGCAATTAAGGCCGAATTGTGGTAAGTGCATGCGCTGACGTGTAATTAAGTATTACAAGAATGCGCGCCAAACCCAATGCCGTGTGACACCATCGTCTGCTCATCTTGTTATGATTCAAGAGGCGTTTCCAGATTTTTAAAAATTGTGGCTCTCCGTGCATGCCGTGGCCGGGCTCCGTGGTAAACCATCATATTCATTTTCATAAAGTACTGTTAGTGGAGAAATTAGTTATTTAACAATAGTTAATCAGTTTACTATAACATTGAAGGCTATTTCCTATCGAACCCACTTGATCGTATCGTAGGCTAGATCCCCATAGTCATAGATCCTGCAGTTAACAGAAGAATTTTAAAATGAATTCTTTGACGAAGTCCAACCGCCCTCCAACTACGTGGTTGTATTATTATAGTTAAAAAGTAACGAACTGCCCCTAAATCGCTAAACCCGGGCAAATAACCATCCGGCCCGCCTTCTTCAGTGAAGCGTTCCAGGGATATTTCTATTCACACAAATGCCGCATGCCGTCTATGACTTAGATTGTGCCAAGCGACGTGTGACACGCGTATATCTACATTGATGCATGCACGAGAAGGGACAATAGGCATCCACATTCTTACGCCACTGGCAATTATCGATCGATATAGTACCTGAATTACACTTCATACACCTGCGAATTGGTATGGAATGTTTGCCAGGTGTAACTCAAGTTATTGTTTCTCTTTGAAGATTACGGTCTTCATAATGATGTAGCGATTATCGTTGTATTTAGCACCCGTTACAATCACACGAGGAGTATAATTGGTGTTATTGAGAGCACTTTATTTATATCAATTAATTTAATTATATTTAGACATTTACCGGTAAAAATGAACGCGACTATCAGTTGCTTACATCATGATTTGACAATTACGTCCTGAAGAAATCTTGTATCAAATATCAGAAAGGTAATAATTATTAAGTAAAACAAACCACGTTGCTGTAGAAATTGAAAAAAATATTGTTTTCTTCTTTCGATCCCAATTCGTTATCTGTATACTACTAGTCATACTTTCTCATAACGTGAAAAACTTTGCCATTGATGGAATTAATTCACTGAACATATTTGTGAATTGAAAGTTAATGTTGAACTATTGTTACGCCGAATTAAAAGAGTTCTCATCATGTTCCATCTTTTGGTGTATCTATAGAAAGCAACTATTGTCGTTACAGATCAGAATTTGCGGATTTGAAGTTATACTTTATTTTATTGTGAACATTTGACCTCATTTTAGATGATAATATTTGGAAAAATTGACAGCAATTTGGACGAGACGAGAATGTTCGTGAAACATTGCGACATTTTAGAAATATATGGTAGACACATACACCGACAATGCCGACAGTAGATGTCAAAAATGGAAATTCGTTGACTGGAAGTTTGAAAAGGGGACCTTGATTTGCAGTCAAATAGCTAAACCATTTAAAGGCCTATGTTTCTCTACTTACGAGGGGCATTCAGTAAATAATGAAAGTGATCATGGTATGGGATGCATGAGTGATTCTATTGAGGGATAATGTGATCAATACAAAGTATGAACCTTTGTCTTTCAAACAATACACTTTTGGATTGTTAGATACCTTTGGTTATGTAATGTCATTAACATAAACACAATAGGTTTCAGACACTGACTGAAATATGTCAATTATTTGGCTGGATATGTACTATGTTGAAAATGGGTTGATCGATACATTTGCGTATATCTCGGCAATGCAAGCATAAAAACAGATAACACTTGGCACATAATTAGAACACACACTTATCTCCGCTTGACATTATTTTTTAGATCTGAATTCCTTAACACAAACAAGAAGGGACCATCTCAAATGCGCTTTTATTTAGCAAAATCCGCAATAATATACCTTCGAAAACAACAAAGGATAAAGAACAATGGAGGGATTATAATTTAGTAAATTTTTGTGGGATGTAAAGCAATAATAGTGGGGATTTCAAGAGGAGCTGTTCATAAAATTTCCTCAAACCATTGAAATTATGTGACGATTACTTTAACAATACATATATAGTAGCTCTAAAGATAATAGTAATAAGAGAGGTTGTGGCAGCCATCTTTGATTGATACATTCATGTATATCTTTATTTTGACTATCACAATATTTAAACACATTGATTTAAGCATTTTTCATTATTTCTGATTAGAATTTGAAGGCACAGTAAGCTTTTATCTGGTAAATTTCATGATTTTAGCCATTTGTGGCCCTGTTCAAAATGATCTGCCGTCTGCGCATGCGCACATTTTCTGCATGTTTCATGCGAATAAGTTCAGAAAATTAGCTAACTATCATATGGAATCTCCCAAACTGGTTAATTGCTTGGATTTTTCATAAATTGTTTGATTTTCCGCAATATTAGTGATTCGCTGACTGGGCATTTTTAAATGAAAATTGGCTATTTGAAATACTGATATTTGTATACTTTTTATTCGATTGCCTCTCCTTACTTTTTCCTCCTATACTACATACATCAAATTACACAGGGATTTAAGTTATTGTCTTTTTAGCATACTTACGCGAAACAAAAAGGGATTTACCTGCTTCTGGTGCCATGTTATGCAATCTTCTTATCACATGTTTCATACAAATAATTCAAATTTCCCGCCAAATAACTGATTTAGTAGTGTCCCAAGTGTACTTACTTTGAGACAATGCTATGACGTCATAGTTCACACTTATAAATCCAAAAACTGTACTGTTTGAAAGATAAAGGTTTATACTTTGTATTGATCACATTATCCCTCAATAGAATTACTCATGCATCCCATACCATGACCACTTTCATTATTTACTGAATGCCCCTCGTACATTCACCATTTCAATGTTGTACCTGTTTTACCAAGCAAAATCAGTGACCAGTCACGTCATAAAGGAAGGGGACTTATGTCGGCAGCATATGAAAACGATATTTGAAGCGTTTGAAAAAGCATTTGACCGTTGACGATATTCATGAAATAAAACAAAGTACGAAAACACAAAGAAAATAAACAATTGTCCATCTCATATTTTACATAAAATCTGAATGCATTGACAATGCACTTACAAGATAAACCTTCGCGTGGAAATAAACGGTCAAATTTTATTTTTAAAGACATAAGCCCCCTTTCAATGTTACTTGTCACAAATACATAGATACGTAAGAACCGAGTATAAAATAGGCTTTATTCTAAAAATCCACATAATGTATAGGGAAATACTAATAACAAGGTTCCCCATGCTTTACATGTCATGTTATTTAACATTAATTGCTAACGACGTATGGGCGGTTTAAACTTCTCTCGTCTCTGATCGCCATTTAGGAAAGGTATGATTTGGAAACATCCGCTAGTGGGTTGTTGATAATTTAATGAGGACACTTTATGAATGTATTGTGAATGATAAGTAAATATCGTTTCTGAATGATTGGATTAGGAGTGATATCCAAGCGGTTTGAGGTATTTATTGTGTCCTTCCTGTTCTGAAGAATTTCTTAATATTAAACGATTTCTTCCACATGTTAACGCCACAGAATTCGACACACTTTTATGCCCTCTCATAAATTGAAGAGAGGAAAGAAAAATGATATCATGTTGGAATGCATTTTGGGAAATACGTTTAATATTGGAGTGAAATCAGTTTCAAGGTTTAAACATAATGGGCCGTATTCTATCTCGTACGTACACTGCAAAAACTGCAGAACGTGTTCAAATGTAACAGATTTAGAACATGTTCTGAACATACACTGAACATGTTCTGAATCTGATGTGTTCTGAACACGTTCAGAACATATCCAGAACACGTTCAGAACATGTTCTAAATCTGTTACATTTTGAACGTGTTCTGGAACACCTGGAGAACACACCGTGAACATGTTCTGAACGCGTCATGTGTTCTGCACTTTTTGCAGTGTATTTAAACACGGTTTTAAGCTAACACATCGTTTAAACGCAATTCTTGCAAATTACCTTTGAGTTGCATAACTCCAATGGTTCTTATTTTGAGGCACAAGGTCAAAACAAATTGCCCAATGAGTAGTACACAAACTGGCTGGTGGTTAACCACCTTTGGCAGTAATTCATTACATTTTAGCTTACAATTTCTAATGGAACATTTCTGGCCCCTAAGATTTTACAGACATAATGAGAAAAATATAGGGATTCTTCTGATATCAAAATATCTTGATGTGAAAAAAAAAATCATAGCCCCAAAAATGTGATCGGAACATACACCTTTAAAATGCTAAAACCGCGTTTAGTACGAGAATACGGCCCTAAAGTCTAAACATTGTGTATGAGTATAGAATGATAGGTGATCCTTGTCCACTGCTGCCCTGGATGTGTGAAAACCCACTCTCACCATGCATGCTCACCCTCACAATTCAAAGAAGTTATTTCAATTTTGGAGTGTGGACATTGTTGGACAAGTCTTTTCTTATAATAATGGGTTAGATTGGACTTAATATGGCGAAATCATGAATGCATGCAATCATGACAATACAGTGTACACGTATGTATGTGCTCACGATTCAAAGAAAGTAAATATAAACGTAAGTGTTAGAACTTGTTACCTACTGTGTGTTGTTACACTTTTGTTGAAATATTCTAACTGAAAATAGATAACTTATTGAATTTTCCACTTTTCCAATATCAATTATCATTTTGTTTTGGATACTCTGTATTGAAAATGGCGTGAACTCGTTTGCCACCCTCCGTGTGTGTTCCAAGTCCACATTCAATTCCTATTAACACCTTTATTTGTTCGATAACACAATATCTAAATCGGACAGAATTTGTATAGGTAAAAATTGTTGAATTGAAGCTAAATGATATGCAGTTTGACATTAGTTGGGCTCTCGGGACTCTTAAGGGGGAAATGGTAGGGACGAAGTGGGGAACTCTCCGATTAAGTATGACCCTCGTATACCTTATTATTTAATCATATCTTAATAATGCGGACGGATATGGTTTTTAGAAAATATCCCGACACAATTGTTTTTGTATTTAAGATCACAGTATTGGGCTATGCCATTTGAAATCTATACACCCCAATGGAAAACATTGCCTTAATCTTCCCCACCATGTACCAGGGAGTATAGATTTCAAATGGGATTACCTGCACATGTAACTCCATTTGAAATCTACACTCCCTGTGTGGAAGATTAACGTGATTAAGGTAATGTCATCCATATATACAGGGGGTGTATGGTTGTCAAATGGAAAAGCCCATTTCATTGGTATTGTTGTACACAAATTTAAGGGGGCTGATCTGAACTGGAAGGCATTGTACATTTGGATTGTTTATAACAACATAGTCAAAAATGCGTTATTTCCATTCCAGACTATAATTATTTTGGAGTGTGTTTTTCAGTACTAAACATGATAAATCACATTTCATTGCAATTGTCATGCAAAGTTGTGCATACATTAGTTCAGTATCAAAGCCCCCTAATATGTTATATTGTACATTAATGTGATTCTTGTCGAAGGGTAATCATTATGAATACACATTACGAATTTAGCCAATTCTGAATGGCGAGACGAGAGTGCATGACAAAACGTTTATGAATAAAATGAACTGAATACTGGGGATTTCTTGTGAGATGATTACATCAAAGTTGCCACGTGATAGTCCATTTCAACGAGTTTTTACGAGAAAACACGCACAAATTATATCACACTAGCGGGTACCCGTGCTACGCGCGGGCCCTCGCCAGCTTAAGTGTTATGATCTAAATTAGGCTGCTATGTAGCAGCATGATTTGTAGCAAAATGGGCATAAGATTAGGAAATTCAAAATTGTAGATCCTTGAATTATTATTTTCATTTGAAATAGGTTTTTGTTCACAGAAATGGCGCTAAAACCCTCATCTCACTCAGGAGTATCGGCATGAAGCAACATTATTTATTTACCCGTACTTGATCACAATTTAACTTGGTCAAATCTTATATTGGTCAAATCTTATATTATGTGAAGTGCCTTCAAAATAGGAATTTTGTTCAAATTGTTAAAGCTCTGGTAGCAAAGTGTATTTCATAGTGTTATAGATGTTACAAAACCTCAAAGCTAAGTTGAAATTTAAAATAAAAAATAGTAACATCTTTTTAGTATAACAGATTTCTTGCTCATCAAACAGTGTCTTTAGAATTAATTATTTTAAAATATGTTACAGTGGCCTTGAATGTCTGTGTAAGAACAAAATTGATTTGTAATAAGAGACCGACTCTTCTATTCTATGGACTTGTTTCTGTAAAAATATATTATCAAAATGTACATTATCGTTTTATTTTAATAAAGGAAAAAGCTGAATGAACTGTGTGAATTTTGTGTTGATATCTCATAACGTCTGGAAATTGAAAACTGTTTTTATTGTATTGTTGATCAAATTTGGAAATAGTCTTAATTCGGAATGGTACAAAATAATATAAGTAACATAATGAAATAATGAAATAAGGAATAAGATTAGATGGGGAACAAATATCTCTTAGGGACGCACCATTATATACTCAGGGGGGGGGGGGGGGCATGGAAGTTTAAAAAAAAAAACTTTGCCCACTATCCAGGAAAAACCCCACTTGCGCCCACCAACCAGGAAAGAAAAAAAAGATGACTCACCCGAATCACCCAACTTAATGTACAGAAAAACAGTAAAACCTAAAAAAACAAAACTAAGCCGCCTTTGGAAAAAGAAGAAAAAAAATTGCCGCAAAAAAAATGTCGCCTATACTTCGGTGACGAAAAAAAAAATTCCGCCCGACCCCAACTTCCATGCCCCCCCCCCTGAAAATCAAATGGTGCATCCCTTAAGTGCGTGCCTTCTTTGAAGGTATTAACAGGAACATATTGTCTGAACATGCTGCAGAGCAATTTAAAAGTGATCCTCTGTTCAACAGTTAGCCAATAAATGGAGAGATTTCAGCAGAAGTACACAAAATGGCAAATAGAACTATCAATTGAAATGGAGTTATAAAAATACTTGGGAAGAGGGTGAACAGTTTCATGGTTGAAAACAGATTGAACCGTGTGATTCCTCACCACTAAACAATTGTAGTCCTTGCCGACGACACTCGGCTTGTCTCTCTAATCTGAGAATCATGTGGCCCAATCCTAATCATAAGTAATCAGTAAAGGTACTTATTGCTATCAAAAGTTGGAATATAAATCCTGATTTTAGGACTAATACCTATTACCACAGTGCAAAAAGAGATATTTTCAGTACATTTTGCAGGTGTTTATGTAATTGTGTGTGATTTTGACTGTACATGTTCTGTCAACACTGCTCAATTTGTTGATGATATTATGAGAGCGATACGCTAGCTGTCCAAAATCGGGGGCTTATTTCTCGGAACTTTCAGGGTTACCCTATATACATTTTGTACTTCAATGATCACAAATATCATGAACTTGAAGAAAAATGTATATTTGAAAAATCCAGTCGCTTTATAAGCGAGAAAATCGACGTTTTGTAACACCCCTTTAACATGTAAAAGTAGGGGGCCTAAGTATTAAAGTTGGTGTCAAGCCCAAAAATGTAAAAAATAGAGAGCGCCGTAACTTTTAAACTATAACTGTGATGAATGTAAAAGTATGCATTTATGGAATGGAAATGAGTCAGGGATTCCATTTTTGATATCAAATTTCACTAAAACTGTCGATTTTTGACAAAATGGCAAAAAATCACTTTTTTGGTAAACAAATTCTTGGACAGGCTACATAAGTCAATTTTGAGTTAAAAATGCTGACATTTGCTAGAAACCATGTTAAGACAAAACTCTAGGAGCGGTATTTTTAAATTTTTATTTGAGGCCTTACTTTTGAAAATTTTGACCAAAAAGTGCAAAAAAAGTGATTCTTGGCAACAACAAAAAAAAATCACTTTTTGGGGTTGACACCAACCTTAAGTGGTGTGGTATCTTGTGGATATTGCCATCATCCACCGTTCATTGCGGGCTACTATACAAGTTCCTTATTTCGGCTGATTTTTTACAGTGTGGAAATTCTGGGTTTTGGTAGACCACTTCCATAGGTTCATAACCAGTCCGAGACAATTACAACATTGTAAATATAAATATGATTGATTTATTACACGATTTTTAATTCAACGGAAAGACAAAAGGACGAGTAGCATTAAAATAGGGATATTATTAATTTCAGCCGTCCTAACTCCCGTCCAAGATGCTTATCGGCGTATGTGATGAGTGGTCCAAAAAAAGGTTTACACTTTTCCCCATTTATCCAAATTGGGGAAACATGTTTAAATCATTTTAAGATATTCCTAAACTAAACTATCTTGTTTGTATGGTGAAAACAGCGTTGAAATTTAAGCTCAAATTAAGAAATAGCGTCAAAGACAAGTTTGTCCACACGTTAGTCTATGCCATGGCATGGTCATGGATGTTTCCATATAAACTCCTCAAAAAAGTGTAGAAAGTTTTTTGAGCCGCCTATTTCTCATTGATTTGAGATCTGTTTGTGTCCTTTTATACATCAGTGGATTAGCTCATTTCCTCCCCTCTAAAATGACACCATTTTTGTAACAATCGCTTGCTTCATGGCTGAGTACCTCCCCTTTGTTTACAGGTATAATTAGGGCCTACATACTATTGCAGGAAATTGTGAACGCAGTACTATTGAGTTGACAATATCCCATAGACTTGCGTTGCACGTGGACAAACTGGTTTTTAACCTTTATTCGTTAAACCGTCGCCATCTCTTTATTTATTCTTCATTTTCAACGCCGTTTTCACCATAAATCACTAAGATTAAAACAATTATTAGATGTCTCGTCCATTTCAAGAAGATATGCATCTTAAAAAGTGTAAACCTTTTTTGGACCACTCTGTACGTATAGCCTATACGGTAGTTTTATTTTTTGTTAACAGGTAAATGCATAGTACCATGTGACTTTCATTAATTACCAGTATGTGATTAATAGAGGAGGATAGGGGCTAAACACCTTTTCCAGGTAAATTTGCACAATTGGCAAAAGATCGAAGCGTCAAAAGTGATGACGACATCATCTACTAAAATATGCAAATCTTAACGGGCTTACTTGACTGAAATTTGTCACATTTACATAAGTCAGTTATGAACATGAATGATAGGTATTTTTTTACCGATTCACCCACCTACGGAGGCCTATAGGATTATTCCCATTTCGTCCTAACCATGCTAATAAATCTCGTACCAAATGTTTGCTAAAGCAAAGTTGGACTTGATTCTATATATTCATGGTATAAGGGTTGAGACAAAATAGTATGCTATTGCATTTTTTTCTGGTCGTGGCAAGGGGGTCTGTATACGTAATTCAAATGAAAAATGGGTACCCTATATTATATATGTGTCAAAATTGCTTCAATTGAGCCGAGAAGCATACCAACTTGTTCATCTGAGCACACGGATTCACAAAATGTATAGTTTACGCTATATTCGATGTTTTTACATAGTTATCAGGCAAAACGTAATCGTCATTGATCTTTTGCATGTGCGGTTAAAAAAACAAGTTGGTCAGATTTCAACAAATAATACCTCAAATTGTTCGTCTGGTTACAAGGATGCCAAAATGTCATGTTTTAAAAAATAGTTCATACCCATTAGGCCTATAATGTAGACATTTAAGGGTTATGTCCCATTTTGCGTTATGCTTCTGTAGAGGCCTATTTACATTTGACCTTTTTGACCCCTGCGTGAGGTAAAACATGTACTTAATGAAATTAAAATAGTCCTTTCTGGAATCCCTTTGATCATACGAACAATTTGAGATATCATTTGTTGAAATCGGACCAAGTTCAATGTTTGACCCCATAAACAAAGCTCAACGACCTGACCTTTACATTTTGTCTGATATCTCATTAACGAAACATCGGATTTAGGGCAAACTATACATTTTTGTAATCCTTAATGCGATATGTATTTCAGTTAAATTGAAACATTGGAATGAATATTTGTTTAACAAATAGAGCAAACAAATTTGACAAACCAAGACACGTATTCAAAGAGCAACTTTTCCCGCCCATATGGCAAAAGAAATCATTGAAATCGATCAATTATATCAGGAGCTATGCCCGTTTTAATAAAATAACCCCTTTTTTAGCTGTCCACGGAACGCTTAATTCTCTTGATATCTACCCACTCTAAGTGGGTAGCAAAATGTACCCACGGTCATTCATATTCAAATAAGATTAAAGCCCGGGAGTTTCAAACACAGGTGGGAATGGTGTGCCTAAAATAAATAATCAGTGACTACAATAAGACTTTAACATTGTCTTTTTGACGGATTCTATGATTTTGCATTATGAGGAATAAAACAATTACTTCCTGATATGATAAGTTTTAAAAAATGTCTTTACTTTGTTCTGTTTTACGTATCGGTGGACAGCTAAAAAATGGGTTCTTTTAGTAAAATAGCTATAACTCAGGATAGGAATAATCGATTTCAGTCATTCTTATTTTCAGATGATCGGAAGAATATTCTCGTCAAACTGTTGCTTGAATTTTATGTCAATTTTCTTTTTCTTTCTCAGGAAAAAATATTCAAATCTGAACAACTTCATTTTGACTCATCCTATGCCAAACATGTAGAAGTTAAGTCTCCTTGCGAGAAACAGGCGGGTCAGTCAGTGCAGCTACTAAGTAATAGCTCTCAGGCTGCCAAGCCTCAAACTTTCCCAACAAGTGCTAGATTTGATGCCGAGTCTATGACAGAGAATATGCACTGCATCATTGACCACTGACGTGGCTGACGCAACCATTGTGGAGTATCTAGCAATTAAATTATTGCATGGGAAATAGCACGGACGTTATTTCTTAATGACACATTCGATTTTTTGGATGACAAAATGTTGTCAAAGTTTTCAGAAGAAGGTGCCATATTTGTCAAACCTGAAATTAAACACGCCAGTGATGTGATTAAGCTATTAAAAGAGGATATGTATCACAAAGACGGATAAAAACCACGCACAATAAAATTCTTGTCACAATATAATTATATTTAAAAATAAAATAAAATTATGCTCTCTGTGTCAGGGGTTGGGGAGGGATCTCAACCCGATATTATCGTGATACCGTATGCCTATAGATAACAGGTTCCCAAATGCCAAACGATAAAGGACCCCAAACATCAACCCCACTTTTACCACGTTTAAGACACAATGGATCCATGACATCAATGTAGATACCTTAAAACTTCAAAGCCGAAAGTGAATTTAAATCAAAAGGTGTCGTATTTTTAAACAAATTGGCTCATTATGGCGAATTAGGTGGTAAATGTAGAAAGAAATTACAATTCGACTTAAGCGTAATATAAGTCAAGCATAGTACGATATTCTGATCGAAAAATGGACGTCTGCAATTGCGTCGTCAACAATTATTCTCCAGGTCTTCTTTTCGAGACGTCCGCGCGAAGATTGCAAACATTAGTTTCAGACCATACAATGTACAGATGTAGTAATTGGGTTTTGAACTTAATTTAGTGTTCCTATATTTGTCTCTTTCCTAGACACGAATGATTTGCCCGTAAACCCCGTATTTGCCAACATACAAATTACAAACACCTTTGTCTCCTACACTGCAAAAACTGTGGTGTTAAATTTAACACCACGGGTGTTAAATTTAACACCAGTACGGATTCACTATAGGACCACACCACCTGGTGTTAAAATGACACCATCACTAGTGTTACAACGTTGGTGTTAAATATAACACCAATGGGTGTTACAATATGACAACACCAGTAACAATTTTACACCTTCTGGTGTTAAAACATTAAAAACTTTACACCTTCTGGTGTTAAAATATTTTTTTTTTTACACCTTCTGGTGTTAAAATATTAATGTTAGATAAGTTGAAGTACTTTAACAATAAAATACTTGCAAATAACATATTTCACTGTTCAACAGTTTAAATTTATTAAAACTTGAACGTTTTTGTGAATTAATGTTCTTACTTGCCATTTTTAAATTATGGAATGGTGCATGTTGCAGATCGAATCACTAGATCAAATGTATAAATATACAATCCAAAGTGTTAAAAAACCAATATAACCCACCCCCGTGCGCATGTGTGGAATAGTGACACCCATGGGAGTTAGTATTACACCAAGTTTAACACAAGAAATTTAACACCATGAGAAGTGTTACATCAGTTATTCCTATGGTGTTGACCTAACACCAACATTAACACCAGGAGCGTAACACCGGCTCAGTGTTGCAGTTTAACACCGCAGTTTTTGCAGTGTATTCACGGCACATTGCCGCCAACATTATTAATTTCGATCATTCCAAACTAATTGTATTGCGTAACAAAAGTGCATATATCTGGTTTGTTTTCGAATCTAGGTGAAAATAATTAAAACCGGCGTTTGATTAAAATTATTGTTCCGTTTTCCTTCGGCGCGTGTTTAAATGGTAGAAAGGTGACGTTTTATGATGCACTTTTTGTCAACTATGAAAGAGGTTATAAACAGATAGAGTTTAGTGAGCCATATGATCGTACAACTTTTGTATGATCCACTGTAAAGGCCCTGTCACACTGTTGTGTATAGAGCTACGTGTGCCCGACATTTTGACAATTTGGGTTTACGTTCGTGTAAGTTGTTCGTGTCATATTTGGCATACGTTGTATTCGTTGGCGGTTCGCTAGAGGTTCCGTAGAGGTACGCTGGGGTTTATGAATTTTGTTGAGCATGTTCACAATTTTGAGCGGATGACAACGTAGTGATCAATACGCTATGTATACGTTGAACATTTGCTGGGTGACAGTTTCGCTTGGGGTGTAGGTTGCTTATTCGTCAGCTGTTCGGCAGTGGCGTACCGACCGGGGGGGCAGGGGGGGCAAGTTGCCCCCCCCCCCCCCCCCCCCCTGGCTCGAAATACCGGGACGCTAAATTCCCAAGACCGGGTCGCTAGATTTGCATAAGGAAAAAAATAGGGCCTAAAACACTGAGGAATTGGCATTATTTGTTAACTGTTGTGCTTTTTTGAGTCCAAAATTTTGTGACCGTGCGAAATTTTGTGACTGTGCGAAATTTTGTGACTGTGCGAAATTTTGTGACTGTGCGAAATTTTGTGACTGTGCGAAATTTTGTGACTGTGCGAAATTTTGTGACTATGCGAAATTTTTTGACCGTGCGAATTTTTTTGACCCTACCACCCCCCCCCCCCCCCCCCCCCCCTAAATCTTGTGGGCAGTGGTTGGTGTGCATTTTGTACAAGACCGTGGCTGCTGCTACCTGTCGCCGGTGAAGTAGGCTTGTGATGCTGAGATGCGATAGACCAGTAGCGTCATGAGCTCCAATGATCTTGAGTGCCTTCCTTTGGATGTTGTCAAGCTGGCTTGGGGCAACCTTTTACGAAAATTTACCGGGAAATTTACGCCACTACCGGGACGACATACTTCTGCAACCCCTGGCTCACATGCCGCGGTACGCGCCTGCTGTTCGGCCCCGGGTTCGGCCATGGGTTCGGCCATGATACGGCATTTAAGATGAGAGCTACGCCCAATTTGCGAAACGTTTACGCAGCACTAATGCTCAGCTTGCGTATACATACCGTATTGATCACTACGTTGTCACCCGCTCAAAATTTTGAACATGCTCACACTAATTTTCATAACCCCAGCGTACCTCTGCGAACCCCTAAAGTGAACCGCTAACGAATACAGCGTATGCCAAATCTTTCACAAACGAATGACAACTTACACATTTTTCCAAAACGTCGGGCACACGTTAGTTCTATACGCAACAGTATGACAGGGACTTTATACCATCGTTCTCTCGGTCGCTTCCTGCTGATCATTATTTGCTACTCCTCAATTATCTACATAATTATAAGAACATGATTATTTATAGGTCTTATTGGAAATACGTTATTAAAGATAGAGAGGAAATGGTAGCAAAACAACTGTTTTACTTGCTTTGATGCGGATGACATTGATCATGTTGATGTTACAAGTTAAATATAGCAAATCTCACACGCGCTCACATGATTGTCATTATTGTAATTGTACTAATTAAAACTTTGATATTGAGATATGATTGATCAGTGACAGTCAATTCTTAACTGTCACTGGATTGATACACTTAATAGTGTTGTTTAAGTTGACAGGTCTACATCGGATTCCGTTATTGTAATTAAACCATTTTGTTCTTCGTGGCCGAGTGCACCCATTTGTTAGCCTAACTTACCAATGCAGTTCTCAAAAGTAAACTAACCAGGTAATAAACATGCTACTCCAAAGCAATAAATTTAAATTTAAATTATAAATTTGTGAAGAAATTTCCACTTTTTCATTTGAGATATTACACGTAACGATTGACTGAAATAACACAGCTACGGTATGTGTCCAAAACCAAAAACAAGTCCGTTTTTCATTTTAGCATTTTGGTTCATCTACAAGTAGCCTCGTTTAATAGCAATAGGCAGATTATTGCTTAATCGATAGTAAGATGAGGATTGATCAATACAACCCATACATACATGACATACCTGTCACACTATCCCGCGTGTTCAAAACCCAAGTGCGAATATGAAACGGCATTTGTTTCATTATTTTCGAAGTAGCGTTCTTAAATAATTGTTAACCGATTTTCGCCAACAATATCTCTAATTGAACTTGAGGCGAAATTGTTCCATAATTTTGTAATTTGATATTTAAATTGGAACAAAATTAAGACTTTGCAACCGACCTAAAATCTAGGGTCGCTTTTTTAAAATATCCTATTTTGGTTAATTAATAGCAAAATGTGTTTTGTTTATGTTTATAACTGCGACATAAACGCATAGGATCGTCAATTACTCACTTATTAGGACTATTTGTTAAATATTAAAAGTTAGAGTTTTAGAAGAAAAAAAAGATGCATGTTCAGCATTCTTTAAAATCTATGTTATTGTGCAGTATCTGTAGGCTATGTTTCCTTAAAAAAAAAAAATATATAGCGACCGACCCAGATATTGGCACTAATGTTAAAGGACAAGTCAACTTTTTGGGCCTTATGGGGAACTGCATGACATTAAAAAGTGTCAACAGTCTCACATCAGGTCACCAGACATTTAGTGACGGATAATCCGGATTCTGGGTCAGGATAATCCAATTATTATTAAAGAAACGGCATGGAGCGATCCGTAGATCACCATTCGGTATTAAAGTATGCCGTATCTCGATACAGAATATTCACCCAGTGTAATGATGGCTATATATAGGAGCAATATAAATACCGTATTACGCCGAGTAATTCCGTCAATTGGAAAAACCTGAGTTTATGCCAGCATGGATGAGCATTAATATGGTTTATGGTGTGAAGTTCACCATTAAAATAGTTGAGAACATCTTTGGTTTCGAAAGTTAACGGAATTATCGCATCCGGGGATTGTATGCGATTACGTGCGGGATTACGTGTTGTTATAATAGGCTGATAAGTCTATAGAAAGCGGTAACTAAACACATTTCAACTTGCGTACATTTATTACTTGTACTCGTAGGAAAATGTCGAGATAAATAATTTGCCTTATTGACAAACAAATTAAATTTTCAAGGAAGGTTCAGCTTTTTGAAATGTTTTACCGGGAACTTTTGCATTTTCCCAGCTGCCGCTGCTCTCTTCTTAATCCTTTCCACGCGGCAGTCTTCTGCAACAACCAGACGACAGTTCCAATATGTCACAAAATGTTTCAAAATGTCAACATTATTGAATTTCATCGCCATATTTGCAATCACCATATAGAGGAATGCATTAAAATGAGTACAAACATGCCTAGTACACTCTTGGAAAAAAGGGTGCTTCAGGGGTTCTTGGCTGTCCCGTATATGGAACCCTTTTTAGAACCTTTATAGGTTCCACAAAGAACCTTTAAAGGTTCAAAAAGAACAAAAAATGCGTCTTCAGAACCTCTAATGGTTCTCTACAGAAGATTTTGGGTTTTTTTAAACTAAAAGAACCTTTAACCCTGAGGGTGCCACATACGGGACAGCCAAGAACCCCTAAAGCACCCTTTTTTTTCTAAGAGTGTATTGGTTCAGTAAATCTTGAGATTAGACTTTGAAAGTTTGGAAAGGTTTTTAAAAAAATTGTTTTGTGTATCATGTGTATGGTTAAACACTAGACGCGTGGAATAGTTCTTATGCCAAAGACATGAGGGGTTTCAACGTTTAAGTCACAAACTAACGCTCTTTGTCAAGTAAGTTTTAATACCGCAGCGATAGTGGAAAAGGTATATCTACAGAGCGTTTTACCCAAGACTAGACTGGACAGAAATCATAACCTTCCCACACAATGCATTATATTTTTATGTTTTGGAGCTTTTAAAAGTAATATTTCCCTTGATAACATGAATCGTTAGTGAAAAAAATAACATAAATGAATAGAGCAGAACTAGTACTTTGCAATGGTATGTTTTATTTTACTAACGATTCATGTTTTTTTGTTTTTTTTGTATATAAAGAGCAAATGTGAACAATAGCCCAACAGACATTAACAAAGTTAATGAACTGAGTGATTACAAATCAAACGGGTAACTCTCAACAGAGAGCTCTAATGGGCCAATCAATTGGTTCACTGCAACTCAGAAAATAATCAAAAATACAAGTAAACACAATTGGGCGAGTAAAAAAGCCAATGAAAGTGGCGTGGGACAGGAATAGGATAAACACCCAAACATAGAGAATAACATAAAAAACACACACAAAAACAACCAAATAAGAAGAAAATAATATCTGGAGGTCATTGATACATCGAGAGAGCTTAGCCAACAAACTCTGAAGAGTTGGAGAGGAAGTGTCTGTTAACACGATATTTAAAAGATTGTAGTCCTTCCTCTTGGATGTTGCCAACAACAAGACTGTTCCACAGTGGAACAGCTGTATGGTCTATAAGCAGCAAGTTCTGGCAGGCGGCAATGAAAGGGCATGATCTGGCATTGCAACACTTGAACGCGTACGCGTAGCACGACGATGAACACATGGTGTGGGGAGCAGTGTTGCGTAATCTTGTGGGCAGTGGTTGGTGTGCATTTTGTACAAGACCGTGGCTGCTGCTACCTGTCGCCGGTGAAGTAGGCTTGTGATGCTGAGATGCGATAGACCAGTAGCGTCATGAGCTCCAATGATCTTGAGTGATCTTTGGATGTTGTCAAGCTGGCTTAGGATAGTTGGTGAAGCGCTAGACCAGCCTAGTGAAGCATACTCCGTTACACTACGGACTTGTGATTTGTACACAGTAGATCTGCCCAATGCCGTCAATTTATTTGCAACCTTGCGAAGAGCGCCGAGCTTCTGGCCAGCCCTGGTTGAGACAGCCGAGATGTGTTTGGACCAAGTCAGCTATCAGCTTGCTATCACCCAGGATTGCCAGTTTGTCTGCTGATGGTAGCTTGCAGTCGCCAAAGTAGAGTTCAAGTTGGGATGGGGTTCTCTTCCTAGAGAATTACCATGGTCTTGCACTTGGTAGGCTCAAAGGTCACTTTCCATTTATCAACCCATGCTTTCATATTGCTTAGATCACTGTTAAGGCTAGCAGCTACTGCATTGGAGCTGGTAGAAGACTTAATGGGTGTGAAAAGTGTTGAATCGTCAGCGTACAGATAGAGCTCGTTGTCACAGACATCCACAAGGTCATCAATGAAGACAGAAAACAGTAGTGGACCAAGGATAGATCCTTGTGGAACAGAAGCATTTATGGGTGCAGTGTTGGATGCTTGTCCCGACATGACGACATTGATAGATCTATCGGATAAGTAGTTGTGTATCCATGAAAGCAGTCTTCTGGTAACACCCAACACCCAGTTTATAATCTGAACCAGGAATGGGAACCATGTACAAATTTATGAGAGTGCACGTTTGATTAGACATGGTAATGCGACCAGCCACAATTGTTTCTGGGAAGCTCCTCTTCTCTCTCTCTCTTGTTTACCCAATCCATCGATAATCCTTGCCAAATTACTAGGTCATTTTCTCGAGGAACTCATAGACTTTTGGTGGTTATTTATCCGTAAAAACATCATGCAGGTCCTTAAACATTACAATAAGAGTGATTTCCACTAAGTGCCTATATAAAGTGCTCAACAAAAGAAAGTCGTACACTTTGTTTAGGTCATTTAAAGTAACTTTCGATTATTTTTCTACCAAACAGGCTAGATAGACATTTGCATGATTTGGATGAATCTTTTAGGCACATTTTGATACCAAACATAACACCTACACTGAAAAAAAATTGGGTGTCATTTGACACAAAAGGGGTGTTAAGATTTGGGTCCTCAGGCGAACATCCAAAGGTGACAGGAAGACACCTTTAAAGCGTGCCATGACACCTAGAGGATGCCGATTTGCTACTTACACCTTTGGATGTTCGCCTGAGGACCATTTCTACGGGTGTCAAATGACCCCTTCAGTGGTGTTAAGGTGACGCCTTTAGGGTGTCAATTTACAATTGACACCTTTGGACCGATTTCTACGGGTGTCAAATGACACCTTCATTGGTGTTAAAGTGACGCCTTTAGGGTGTCAAGGGGTGTCAATTTACAATTTACACCTTTGGATGTTCGCCTGAGGACCCATTTCAAGGGTGTCAAATGACCCCTTCAGTGGTGTTAAGGTGACACCTACCTTTGGATGTTCGCCTGAGGACCGATTTCTACGGGTGTCAAATGACACCTTCATTGGTGTTGTGGTGACGCCTTTAGGGGGTCAATTTACAATTGACTCCTTTAGATGTTCGCCTTGGAGGATCCATTTCAAGGGTGTCTAATGGACACCTTCAGAGCATCGAGGTGATGCCCTTATAGTGTTTGCCCCATTGGATGATTGCCTGAGGAATCACTTTCATGACTAACAAAGATGAGTCCTGCCATGGCCCAGCACATTGTGTATCTGACTGGTTTGTGAACAATCACTCAGCGAGTGACGTCTTGAACTAGTATTGTTAGAAAAATGGATATATAAAACCTACTAAATTTACTTTCAATGGTGTTATTACGCTACTTGCACGCAATCGCCATTTTAAAATGAAAGCGAGGCTCTCCCCTCTTATCAGCATAGCCTACCACGTCACCCTATACACAAACCTGCGTGAAACCCCTGACGCAGTGTGGCGTGATAGTGCGTGGGATGGGAGAGCCTCGCTTTCAATGTATTCCATTCGTACCGTGCAAGTAGCGATGGCGTATGAGGGCGCGGAACACTCGAGGTGTAGTGACTCCCCAAGAGGTGTAAGTTTCGACACTCAATGAGTGGCATTTTTATCACTATCTATAAAGGTGTCAAGTGACATCCTAGAGGGTGTCATAAGTGCCAACCAGGAGTGTCACATTCGACCAACGATGAGCTATGATGGCACCTTTGGGGTGTTGGGGTTTCAGAGAAATAGCACGAAGAAAATCAAAGGTCACCCTTTGGGTGTAATGTGACACCCGAATTAGTATTTTTGAAACCTTTCCATTCTCAAAACTTGTAGTTACGCCACAAAGGTGTCACAAGTAGTATACTGAATTCTCAAGAGTTATCGAAATGGGGAAATGACTCCCCAAGAGGTTCCTTTCGACATTTAATGAATGTTATTTTTGTCAGTATCTTTAAACGTGTCAAGTTACACCCCGAGCACTCGAGGGTGTCATAAGTGCCAACCAGGAGTGTCACATTCGACTAACGATGAGCTATGATGGCACCTTTGGGGTGTTGGGGTTTCAGAGAAATAGCAGGGAGATAATCAAATGTCACCCTTTGGGTGTAATGTGACACCAAATTAGTATTTTTGAAACCTTTGCATTCTCAAAACTTGAAGTTATTGTAGTCACGCCATAAAATGATAAAGGTGTCACAAGTAGTATACTGAATTCTCAAGAGCTATCGAAATGGGGAAAATGACTCCCCAAGAGGTGTCTTTCGACACTTAATGAGTGTCATGTTTGTCAGTATCTTTAAAGGTGTCAAGTTACACCCGAGCACTCGAGGGTGTCATAAGTGCCAACCAAGAGTGTCACATTCGACCAACGATGAGCTACGATGGCACCTTTTGGGTGTTGAGGTTTCAGAGAAATAGCACGGAAAAAATCAAATGTCACCCTTATGGTGTAATGTAACACCCGAAGTATTTTTGAAACCTTTGCATTCTCAAAACTTGTAGTTACGCAATAAAGGTGTCACAAGTAGTATACTGAATTCTCAGCTATCGAAATGGGGAAAATGACTCCCCAAGAAGTGTCTTTCGACACTTAATGAGTGTCATGTTGGTCAGTATCTTTAAAGGTGTCAAGTTACACCCCATTTTTTCTTCAGTGTAGCACCAAAGATAAACCATGATTAGCACCATTTAAAGAAAATTAGTAACTTTTCAAACGGCATGGCCCCTCACAGGTATCCGTGTGAGCTGGGCGGGCCCTTACCGTGTGAAAATGGGTGCGGACGGCGGCACACACGGTGGGCCGTTTCCCATCCGTTGAACACGTTCAAGGGACTTTGCCGGCCACCGGAGTTTTGAACATGCTCAAAACTCCGGGCGGGTGAGTAAAAGCGGCGGCGAACGATGAGAGCCCGGTATAAGGACGGCGCACCCGTTTCGCACCCGTTCGCAGGGCGGTGATGGACGGTGGTGGACGTTGACCATCTTAGCGACGGGCTGTGAACGGCCGCATGTAGCCTGGTAACCGTTCGCGGAACGGACTCGCGGCAGGCATGTTGTATTATAGAATCTATAATAAGCCTACAACATGCCTGCCGCAGATGTTGGTCGTACGAATTCCTGAATGCAACTCAGCTTAGCTTAAAAAGGGCAGTTTGATGATGTAATCAAGACGTTTCGACCGGTACCCAGCGTTCCGACCGGTTAGGAACCGGTTTGGAGGTGGTATGCACACGGTGAGGACACGGTGAGAACGGTAAGCTAGAACTGTATGAGGCGATCCCGTGAGAAGGCCGGTGAGAACCCGGTACGGACCCGGTACGGACCCGGTGTAGAACGGTATGGACAGAGGACCCGGTGAGGAGGTGTTAACGGTGAGAACGGTAAGCTAGAAATATATGAGGACGGTGAGCCTGGTACCCGGCCGGTGAGGACCCGGTATAGATCCGGTATATAACGGTATGTACCCGGTGGCCACAACAAAAATCAATGCTCCCTTTGACATTTTTTACTGATTGTTTGGACTCGGTTGTTTTTCTATTAGACGGTAAGGTGGCCGCCTACCATTACCGCCCTGCAAATGGGCGCGAAACGGGTGCGCCGTCTTTATACCGTCCTCAAACCGGGCTCTCACCGTTTGCGCCGCTTTTACTCACCCGGCAGGAGTTTTGAGAACGGTTAAACTTCCTGCCGGGCGCGGATGGCCGGCAATGTCCCCGGCAACGTGTTCAACGGCCCAGGGAAACGGCCCACCGTGTGACATCACCGTGTGCCGCCGTCTGCATCAATTTGTCACACGGTATAAGGGACGCACCATTAGATACTCAGGGGGGGGGGGGGGGGCATGGAAGTTTAAAAAGAAAAAACTTTGCCCACTATCCAGGAAAAAACAACAACTTTGTCCACCAACCAGGAAAGAAGAAAAAAAGAAGATGACCCACTGCCGAGTAAAAAAAAGAAGAAGATGACTCACCCGACTCCCCCAACTTAATGTACAGAAAAACAGTAAAACCTAAAAAAACCCAACTTTGCCGCCTTTGGCCAAAAAAAACCAAAATTTTTGATTCCGAACATAAAGGGCATTACATTAAACTGCTTGGAATGTAACCAAGCCTTATGGTCTAGGGATACACCTTTGGTTTGGTTTGGGTTAGCTGTAGATATCAATGAAGCATTTCAAATAACACACATTTACACATCCTTCACCCATGCATGACACTTTGAATTTGAATTAGCCCGCGCATTGAAGGGAAATGCGCAGCGATCAACACAGGACTGATACGGCTGATGTGCTTGTTAACAATTGGGTGTTTTCTTCTTTGTATTGAAAATGTGACTTTTGAAAAGTGACTAATTTTTTATAAATGGTGCTAATCATGGTTTATCTTTGTTGTTAGGTGTTATGTTTGGTATCAAAATGACCTAAACAAAGTGTACGACTTTGTTGTTGTTGAGTACTTTAATATAGCACCATAACCCCTGGCACAGAATAGAATCAGAGCAGACTGCATTATTGTCGTCCATATCCTCATCTTGTTGAACAAGACCAGCAATTGTAGCAGGAAACAGGACTCAAGCAAAATACAGAGCTCTTAAAATCTTGTTGTAACATGGTTTACAGTGCGGTGAACATTTGAACTGCAGACCTGCCAAGTAGACTTGTAAGCCCATGAAAATGGGAACTTAATCCCGTACATTAAGCACACGCCATGTATTTTAAAATTCATTCAGTAAAAAGAGACGTCTCTAATACCACAATAGACCTATTCCATGTGGAGTAAACCAACCAACATACTTGCTCCATTGTTTAGAATCTTTTTCCAACTTTCAAAGTCTAACCAATACTAGGCATGTTTGTACTTACTTAAATGTATTTCTCATGCATGATGATTCTGAATACGGTAATGAAATTAAATAACGTTGACATTTTTTAAACATTTTGTAAAATCAGACGACTGCCGCATGGAAAGTGTTAAATAATATGGAACAACAGACGAAACACAATCCGATACCTCGGTTCAATCCATTAAGAACATTTTTTTAAACAATGATAATGGCAAATAAAAAATGTCTAATAAGACATTTATGAACCAAAAACCTGTCATAATCATGTAATATGACTAGACACATTTCAACGATAACTAATCCCTCCGATTCTTATGTCTTCTGTTGACGTTTTACCCTCCATGAACTCGATGGCCTGTGGCTGAGCCAAACGAATCATTCTGATCATCACAACGATATTGAATTTCCTCTTCGCGTCGAAGCACCTGCCCTAATCCTCATCATAAAATTGACGGGCCTCGTCCGCCGTATTATAATAGTTGTGTCTAAAGGTAATAGTAGAAAATGGGGGTGTGCGTGACACGCGTTCATCGAAGCTAAGTCGAAGTCATCAAACATCAAATTAAAAACCTAACAATAAACAGAGACAAAATAACAATAAGTGGATGGATAGAGATTTTGATTAGATCTATTTTCAAAAAAGTGTTCGGGTGATAGAGGCTGTCAGTGAATCAAATGTGTGACAAATTGACTGGCTATTGTTAACCTTTGTTAACAATGGGGAAATCCCCGTACCCCGCCCTTCTACTACATTTTGTCATTTTATCATGTCATTGTCAACCGAGTCGATTCACGTGCTTCTATTAAGATAAGCGAAATTGTTATCGATTTTATTTCGTTCATTTAACTCGATGAAGTGACGTCCGAGCGTATACCGATGATCAACGCAGCAGATTCGCGCGAGTAGCGAGATTCTTCCTTGATTGCGCGGGTACTTACTTAGTTTGCCTGCAATGTTGCACCAAGACGAATCTTGCCTAGTTTAAAAAATTTGATAGATTTGCGTAGATTGATGCGCTTTACTTCGTAAAGTAGTTCCAGTTGTAAACCAGGCAAGATTCTTCTTCCTGCCTGTACGCTACTTGCACGCCAATCGCCATTTTAGAATGATAGCGAGGCACTCCCCTCAGGGCGAGCGCACCCAACCGCGTCACGCGATGCACAAACCTGCGTGAAACCGCGACGCACACCGGCGTGATAGTGCGTGGTGAGGGAGAGCCTCGCTTTCAATGGTTCCATCTGTATTAGTTACGACTGCGAATTACAATCACGCGCGCGTGTGATAAGTCTCTCTTTGCACGGATTGCCATTTGCGAGGAGAGCCTCGAACTGGAATCAGATTGAATGAAAGTGTTGCATCACTTCACAATGTCTCACTGCATGACCAGTCACATATTGTACAGAGAGAGTCGAACTAGTTACATAATATTATGGAATAGTCTCATTTGCTTGGCGAAAACAATGTGTAGATTTGGGGGCTTCGTATGTTTTGAGACTAAGTATATAATGTTAAAACCTGTTGGTGTGTTTGTTGGGGTGTCTTTTTTGTTTGTTTGTTTGAACTGATTCACCTGAGGAATTGAGAAAAAATATAGACGGTCATGACGGTAAGGTCTAACACCCAAGCCCACGGCAACTTGCCGAGTTAGAATTTAAGCCAATTTCTACTAATTTATTTCAGAATGTCTTTCAGGAAATTACAATCTCGAAACAAATATCAATTTGAGTTGACAAATCCCCTCTGATGTGTAATAACTCAATTTGATGACATTTGTAAGTGGTTTAAAACAACTCGTAACATCACTGCTGGTTTTGTTCACCGTTACAATTTCACTGATGGTATGGGTATCTTCATGAGAGAAAATGGCATTTTATTGGCTCATAATCATAACATATAAATTCGTAGATTAATTGTGGAACCAACCAACATAAACCCCCTCAAATCTTATAGATAAAATAAAAAACGCTTTATCATGAATGTCTTTTCATAATTTGTTATTTGTTAAATGGTGTGTCATCATTTTAAGAAATCTAATTAAGTCCATTATTCATTCAATATTTTGGATAAATAGTGTACACCTTATGATTATCATTTCTCCTTTGCCTGGTTGTCGAACCTGTCAAACAAGGTGTTATGGTTAGCATAAACCCACCACCGCAGGAAAGCCGTCGAGGAAAATGCACATTTTGAAATCTATTGAATAAATTTTATTACAAGAAAAGGAAAAGAGGAAATTGCCCAAATACGCCATCACACGGGCGTATCTCGTGTCGAACTTTGAACTTGGTCTAAACATTACATAGATTGGCATCTAGATAGATGTTTGTTACGGAAGAGATTTAGTGCCAGGCGGTTTGGTTAATGAACACACGAACTCACGAACTCGTGCCAACAATCCCGAGTTCGTGAGTTCGTGACTTGTACACTTTGAAAATAAAGAAATAGTAAAGACATTTTGCCTTCAACTCACGAACTCATGAAACTCCTATTTATTTTTAATTTAGCGAGTTGGTTAGTATTAGCAATCAAACCCAACCGCCTCTTTTCATGTAAATATCCTGAGTTCGTGAGTTCGTGAGTTGGTATGCTGCAAACACAACCGCCTGATTTTGTGGATATCGTGTGTTCGTGAGTTCGTGTGTTCATATGCTGCAAACACACCCGCCTGGTTTTGGCACGAGTTCGTAACTTCGTGAGTTCGTGTGTTGTCAACACAAGCCTCAGAATTTTCAGCACGAGTTCGTGACTTCGTGACTTCGTGCGTTGCTAACACAACCGCCTGGTTTTTGGCACGAGTTCGTGAGTTCGTGAGTTCGTGCGTTGCAAACACAACCGCCTGGCTTTTGGCACGAGTTCGTGACTTCGTGCGTTGCTAACACAACCGCCTGATTTTTGGCACGAGTTCGTGAGTTCGTGAGTTCGTGCGTTGCAAACACAACCGCCTGGCTTTTGGCACGAGTTCGTGACTTCGTGCGTTGCTAACACAACCGCCTGATTTTTGGCACGAGTTCGTGAGTTCGTGAGTTCGTGCGTTGCAAACACAACCGCCTGGCTTTTAGCACGAGTTCGTGACTTCGTGAATTGTAAAACATGCAGAACAAAGTTCTTCGGGTTTCCTTGATCCGGGGTTGAGGGGGTGTGTGTGGGGGGGGGGGGGGCTGGGGGGATATACATCCATTTATCGTCATCACCAAGCAGGCCTTTCCAAATCGGTCTCTAACACTGACATGCAGCACGCGAGTGACTCGTTAAAATAACCTTTATACGCTGACGTCCCTATTAGTATTAAATCGGGGTCCGCGCGGACCGTGTCAATTCGTATAAAAGATACTCTTTCCCGCATTTTTCTGCTCGGTGATGACAACACATCTGAGCGCCCCTCCCCCTCCCATACTCCCCACCGGGATCCTTGACCCGTTTCTATTACTAGTCTCATCGCGTGTACCACATTATCTGCATAGTACATGTACATGTAGTACAGTGCTTTCTAATGCTTTCATTCGTTGCACTATTACATAATACAGTGCACATACCCATTTCATAGTAAGGAGCGCAGGGAACTTAATACCAGTCGCCTGTCTACTGACCATTAACAGTATAAAGCATGGTAAAAGGGGGAACTGACAACATTGTTTCAAGGACGCGACCGTGACCGCACCTATATAATACATACACCGGCATGCCCAGCCTAAAATATGCCTTCGGTGTTCAGTTGCCCTGGGATATATTTGACCAGATTATATTTTAAATAAATAATATAGAGACTCGGACAAACTGGCGAGAATCAGATTATATTTTGATGGAAGGATTTCGTGAATGAGTTTGTTGCTTTACACTAATTAATCATGTTAATAGCATCATTTCAGCCTGTAAATTCATGAAATTAGTAAAATCATAAATACGTATACTCTGTATCTGTTATCTGTCGGATAAAAATACGACAAACTCCACATTTGGGATCATATTAAACGTCGCAGCGTGCTCTCATCTCTGACACCTACCAAGAGAGATGAGATTTCAGCTGAGATTTTGTTTTAAGGAATGTAATTCAACAAGTGGGGTTGCCGGTAGAATTAATGTCTGAAGGGCTTCCGACTGGTTTGTGACTTTTCTATTTTCATGAAACCCACATGGAAATGATATTTGCTGTCATTCATAGATTTAACCATACCGTATTTATACCTCTATATATTATATAGTCTATGATTTAACTCTGGATTTAACATATGCTATAAAAGTCAAATTGTATAGGCATTACATACAGACTCATGTTCAAATGAAACCCCTTATTAAATGCTCCCCCCCCCCCCCAAAAAAGGGAATGCACACTTCTCATTGGCATTTCTTTGTTAAACAACTCACGAAGTCACGAACTCGTGCCAAAAGCCAGGCGGTTGTGTTTGCAACGCACGAACTCACGAACTCACGAACTCGTGCCAAAAATCAGGCGGTTGGGTTTGCAACGCACGAAGTCACGAACTCGTGCCAAAAGCCAGGCGGTTGTGTTTGCAACGCACGAACTCACGAACTCGTGCCAAAAATCAGGCGGTTGTGTTTGCAACGCACGAAGTCACGAACTCGTGCCAAAAGCCAGGCGGTTGTGTTTGCAACGCACGAACTCACGAACTCACGAACTCGTGCCAAAAACCAGGCGGTTGTGTTTGCAACGCACGAAGTCACGAAGTCACGAACTCGTGCTGAAAATTCTGAGGCTTGTGTTGACAACACACGAACGCACGAAGTTACGAACTCGTGCCAAAATCAGGCGGGTGTGTTTGCAGCATATGAACACACGAACTCACGAACACACGATATCCACAAAATCAGGCGGTTGTGTTTGCAGCATACCAACTCACGAACTCACGAACTCAGGATATTTACATGAAAAGAGGCGGTTGGGTTTGATTGCTAATACTAACCAACTCGCTAAATTAAAAATAAATAGGAGTTTCATGAGTTCGTGAGTTGAAGGCAAAATGTCTTTACTATTTCTTTATTTTCAAAGTGTACAAGTCACGAACTCACGAACTCGGGATTGTTGGCACGAGTTCGTGAGTTCGTGTGTTCATTAACCAAACCGCCTGGCACTAAATCTCTTCCGTAGTTTGTGACCAAATTAATCCTATGCTTGCTTACGTGCTAAACTCTGGTGTCCGCGATATACGATGGATCATTCACTACTGTTTTTATGTTACAGGTGTCCAATCCCGTATCTTGCTTGAGTAATTCAATAATGTCAGAGCAGGTCTTCCCGGTTTTCTTTTGCCAAGGTTAATGGTAGCCTAATCGAAATTGGAAATACATTCTTCTCAAAATCAAGCACTGCAGCTATCAGGTCGGGAATGTGCTGCCATGTTTGTGGCTGTGAGAAAGTACGGGTGTGAGTGTGAGGAAGTACTGTCGTGATTGTATGTTGCCATGAATGAATGTGAGAACATGCGGTAGTATTAACACTTGGGAAGACACTGCCATGATTGCGGGCATTGTGTGAAAAAGCACGGGGTGAGTGAGAGAATGTGCGGCAGTAGGCTTGTAAAAAAGTATTGCCACGATTGTGAGAAAGTTTTAAAATGAATGTTACAAAGTACTGCAGTGAATGTGAGAACGTTCTGCAGAGAATGTGAGGAAGTACTGCAGTTAATGCGAGAAAGTACTGCAGTGAATGTGAGAAAGTACTGAAATGAATGTGTGAAAGTACTCCAATGAATGTGAGAGAGCACTGCAGTTAATGTGAGAAAGTCCTGAAATGAATGTGAGAGAGCACTGAAATGAATGTGAGAAAGTACTGAAATGAATGCGTGAAAGTACTCCAATGAATGTGGGAGAGCACTGCAGTGAATGTGAGAAAGTACTCCAATGAATGTGAAAGAGCACTCCAGTGATTGTGAGAAAGCACTGCAATGAATGTGAGAAAGTACTGAAATGAATGTGAGATAAGCCTGTGAAAAAATAACTGTTATGTGAAGAAAAAAAACAAAAACAACTAGATAATGACTTTAATTAGTCAGATTGTAGCTTATTTAACGGACGGATCTTACATGATGAAACAGATGTGTATACTAAGAGAACGAAGTGTACGGGCCGTAATAATATGAGTGAGTGTGAAAAAGCACTGCAGTGAGTGTGTGAAAGTGTGACGGTGAGTGTGAGAAAGTCTGCAATGAATAAGCCTGTGAACAAATTACTGTCATGTGAGTAAGTATTGCAATAAATGTGAGAGAGCACTGCACTGAGTGTGAGTAAGTGCGGCAGCGAGTGTGAAAAAGCACTGCAGTGAGTTTGATAACGCACTACAGTGTAATGTGAGAATCTGCAGCAGTAAATAGTACTGCAGTGAATGTGTGAAAGCACTGCAGTGAATGTGAAAAAGTGTCGCTGTAAATGTGAAAAATACTGCCATGATTGTGGATGTGAGAAAGAACTGCAATAAATGTAACAAAGTGTGGCCGAAAAAATGGTGAAAAAGTACTACCATGATTGTAAGAAAGTAGGTGCACGGCGGGGTGAGTATGAGAAAGTACTGCAGTGATTGTGTGAGAGAACTTAGAGAAGTGTTCTTTTTCTGCAAATGTTATCACAATTTGTTAAAATAATATATCACTGTCTATACTCTGTTTGGCCATCTCGAGACAGTGACGTAACCGCGTATTCTACTAATTGCATCACATAACTCGCGCGCATACTCGCGGCGCTGGCGTACAAACACGAGCGTTGAAAGGCGGAAGATACACACGCGTGCGTAAAAGCTGCGCCTGTTCAGTTACGTCACTGTCTCGAGATGGCCAAAGAGAGTATAGTAGAAATCATTGTTAATGATTTTACGAAACAGCAACACATTTAACAGATTCTCATTTCAATGTCTGCAAATGTTATCACAATTTGTTAAAATAATATATCACTGTCTAGTGTACATGAACGACGAGTTCTTTTTATAATTGCGTTTGCGGTATTTTGATGTACATGTAATAAGTTCATCTGAATCTGATGATAATGAAATGATAGGCGACGAAATTACTGTTTACCACTGTCGCGCGACAAGTCCCAGCCAGTTCCCACTGCGTCACCGAGGGGTTCGTGGAGATCTTGATGCGCTTGGCTTGGCGTTTTGATTATGTTTCAGCGTATCCAAGCGCCGATCTGATCTCAGCAGAATGTGAAAGGGTTTTAGTGACCTTGATTAAAAAAATGGACCATTTAGGACAGTTTTCCGCGCTCTCACTGCGTATTATTTCTATTTTGATATTTTTTGAGCGCAATGCAATCGCTGGTCTGATCGCCGTAATAAAGTTTAATGAGCTGAGAAGGTACAAAAGGTTTGAAGATCTGATTAGTTTAGTTGGAGTCAACGCAGGTCACCGCATGCGATGGCAGTCAGCGCCGTGTGGCAAAATATGAGAACGTCAGCGTCAACGCAATGCGTCGCAGACTGCCGCAATTGCAATTAAACATGTTTGAACTCCATTGCGATAACGTACCGCACCGCATGGTTAATAACGTCTAGTGTAAACGAAACTTTGCTGTAAGGTAGGAGACAATCAAATTTATAAAGCCAAACATACTTTGCCACAACCATCACATTTTTGTTGTGATCCATTTAATTTGAATATGGTTTTCTTATTGAAACGATATGAGCAGGGACAAACACACTATCACTATGTCATTTTAATGTATTCAGATTAATCAACAATGTTATTGATGCACCTGTTCAACTCTCCCGCCAACAGACACGCTACTGTTTCCATGGCTATACAAAAGTGGCATAATCAGATTACAAGCTAGGATAATGCTCTCTAATAGGATTTAAATAACAATCAATATTAAAGATCGGGAATGTGATTAGAGCTTAAATAATCATGGATCATTGTTATTCCGTCTGTATCTACGAGGGTCATTCAATAAGTTCCACCTCCTACCTCAGTCGTATGAAATATGCCACAATTGTAGCTTTGTATCTCAGCTACAAATTCATTGTAAATTTCTGAAGATGCAGTGAAAATCAATGTTCCATTTAGTGCGATGGAAACAGATAAGAAATACCAAAATGTCTCTTAAGTTGTATTCATTTGGCCAATTCTAAGAGACAATACGTACCATAGGTCAATTATTAAACCATTATAAATTACAGATCTCTTAAACAGACTACAAACAAAAAAAGTCACTAATTTCTTGGAGAAAAATGCCCTCTAATTAACCAGAACCAGACCAGGACAGCCATTAGTTTTAACTCTACCCCAGAAAACCGCTGCAAAAGTCAAATTTGCTTTTCATAAGAACTAAGAGATCATCAATTCGGACTAATGGAGGGATTATAAGTATCTCGAAGTAACACACTAAGGGGCGATATCCAAACTCTACAGTGATTTTAAAGCATTTTTCTAGCGATTTTACAACGATATTCCAACGGTATTTCGTTCTATTGTTAAAAGCATTCAGTTACAACTTTAATCATTTGGGAGCAATAAGTACCTTTCCTGATTAATTAGATTTTATTATTAGTGGGCCACAGTGCTGAAACCTTATGAGAAAAGGCTGTAATATTATTTACTGGCGTGGTATCCTAAGTGATAATTTTCTAGTGACTATTTGCAAGCCTACAAAGGTTTATTGCCAACCATCGAATCATGATAATACAGTATTATTCAGAAATCATTAATTTAATCATACAATACGGAGAGAAAACCTAAATTTAAAAAAAAATCTTTAGTGTAACTTTTCGTGTCCATTGTCCAACATTTCTTGCTGGCTTTTATTGCATCATACCAAAAGTAAAACCGATATCAGTTATCATTTACTATAAATGTCTAGCTATGATTCAGAGCTATCATCATGACAAATGTCACGAGGCAGTCATTCATATTAGCGATATTATGAGTGAGGAGGTAGAACTTATTGAATGACCCTACTATATATTTCTATTGTTTTTAATCTAATACCCATCGTGCACTCGCTCTGTACTCTCCGCGCCGACGCAGAGAACGTTATGAAAACGTGTTGAGAAGGTACTAGTAACGCAGACAGCGACTTATAAGCGAAATACAAGCGCTGGCTTGATAGCAGCAGAGCGTAATACCCCTGTCACACATACGGCGATCAGGCCTTGCGCTCTCGTTGCGCTGAAAAATCCATGCAAAACACAGTAAGGTCTCTAAGAACCGAATGGGGACGCAGTGTACACCATCTAGAGCGGGGTAGGGTCCCCATGATCGCCATTGAGGGCCATACAAAGCGCCGCGCTTGTTTATGCTCTGCTGCGATCAAATTGCGCTTATAAGTCGCTGTCTGCGTTACTAGTACCTTCTCAACACGTTTTCAAATTATATACAGTCCTCAAAATAAGTTACTACCTAGGTTATACATATACAACACATACATATAACACATATCGGCCGAGTGCACCACTTTATAGGGAGGTAAGCTACTTCCCTAGCAGCCTTAACTGTAGCGTAACTTACTAACGATGTTATTCTGAGAGCAAAACTGGCGAGTAACACCAGTAACTAGCGAGGTAAATATCCACATTAATCAGCATCGTCCCCTAAAAGATGAAACTAAGCATCCAGTAGGCCTATGGGTTTCACCCTAAAGCCAAGCAAATGCCGCTCGCTCTCCCTATGCAGCGGGAAACCAACTGTAATTGACTTTAATATTGGGGAAAACATATAATTGTAAAAACTGTTGATCAGGACCCAACGTTTCCTTGGTTCGCTGATAACATTCAATGGTAAAGAAAAAGATGTGTATGACATGATTGTGGGAAAAACAATAAATTGTGCAATATTGAGCAATCACTGGTTCGCAATGAGTTCAAATTGGCTTTATACACCCGTTATTGTTTTCCTTCCTTAAGATTTTGCCTCACTGTTCATGATCTCACCAAAACCAGCCTCCAATATTGCGACTCGCAAGTTGCTAGCCTAGCAGCTTACCCCGGTTTGGTGCTCTCAAATGTTTTGGTTACGCCTCAGTTACTAGCGAGGTAGCGCTATTCTTCAGCTACTCGCCATTGGTGCACTCGGCCGATAGTGTTGACCTGGTCAGTTATTTATTTTGAGGACTGTACATTATACTCCTTGTAGTAGATACAGAAGGAATAACAATGACCCACGTTTAACATGTTTAAAGCTCTAATTTGCTAATCACATTGCCGATAAACATGATAAATTGATTGTTATTTAAATTCTATTTAGAGAGCATTATCCTAGCTTAGTGTAATGCGATAATGCTACTTTCATAGCCATGATAATCGGTTGGCGGGAGTTTTAAAAACAGGTGTATCAATAACATTTTTGATTAATCTGAATACAATAATAGTGATAATATCATGATGTGTTTGTCTCCTGACAGCAAAGGTTTGTTCACACTATAACGTTATTTGTGCGGTGCGGTACGTAATTGCAATGGAGTTAAAAATATTTAACTGTCATTGCGGCAGTCTGCGACGCATTGCGTTGACGCTGACGCTCTCATATTTTGCCAAACGGCACTGAATGCCATCGCATGCGGTGACCAGCGTTGACCCGGCGTGACCCGCGACGAATTACCGTACATTGCGGTGGAAGTACGGCTACCGCATCGCATCGCACGGCAAACATCGCCTATTATAATAGTGTGAACGAACCTTTACTGCAGTCGCAGAGGACAAGTAGTTTGTATGCGTCCTTGCTACGTCGACGGGACGCTCACTTTTCGCTGCTACAGGCCCTGTCACACATACGGCGATCAGACCAGCGAGTGAACTGCGCTCAAAAATATGTATAATACGTAGTGAGAGCGCGGAAATCTGTCCGAAATTGTCCATTTTGAAGTCAAGGTCGCTAAAACCCTTTCACATTCTGCTGCGATCAGGCCGGCGCTTAGATTACGCTTAAGAATTATAAAAACTCCAAGCTAAACGCATCAAGATCGCTACGAACCCCTTGGTGACGCGGTGGGAACTGGCTGGGACGTGAGAGGGTCGTGAGAGCGTCCCCATGGTCGCCCTTAAGCGCCAGTGTACTACGCTTGTTTTGTGCATGCTCAAAACAAGCGTAGTACACTTGCGCTTTCAGAGCGCTGTCCTGTCCTGTCATCCTGTAGTTGTTCACTCGTCAAACTCCAAGCACATACTGACATGACTGAGAATTCTTTGGACAAAGACATGCATGGATGGAGTCCATTCACTTGGATTATTAGTTAACAGGTGTTTAGTATTGTACTTGGGGCAATGATTTGAATAATATTAACCTGTTTTGTCAAATTGAATATCAAAATGTCATTAATAATACGAGGGTCATTCAATGAGTTATACCTCCTCATTCATAACATCGTTACTATGAATGGCAGCTGCCTCATGACTTTTGTCCTGAGTATAATCATAGCTACACATTTATAGTAAATGATAATTAGTATCTCTCTCACTTTTATAATGATGCGATCAAAACCAGAGAGAGATTTTGGACAACGGACACGGACAATTATCCTAAAGATAAATATGTTTCTTTTTTCTTTTTTCTAAATATAATACTGTATAAATCAAATGATAGCCAATATAAACCGGTGTAGGCTTGCAAATCGTATAATATCAACTCGAATGCATTGCTACGCCTTTAGCAAACTGGAGTACTGCTATTAAGTCAATTTTTCGTTGTTACAAGTCAAGTCAAGTCAAGCCATAGTAAAGAGCAAATATGACTTTTGCAGCGGTTCTCCGTGGTAGGGTTAAACTAATGGCTGTCCTGGTCTGGTTCTGGCTAATTAGAGGGCATCCCCCATACTATTATAAAGGGTTCAACAAAAGAAAGTATACCACTTTGTTTATGTCATTTTGAGTAATTTTTAATTTGTTGTTGACCAAACAGGCTAGATAGGCATTTAGATGAATCTTTTAGGCATAATTTGATACCAAATTTTCCCCTAACAACAAAGATAAACCATGATTAGCACCATTTAAAGGAAAATATCCCATTTTCAAAAGTCGCATTTCCAATACACAAGCACGAGAAGATTTGGTTATCTGTCCATGTTCTACCCATCCATAACATTCCTTTACATTCAAATCCTTCACCCATGCATCAGTTTACATTTGAAGTAGCCCGCGCATTGAGGGATATGCGCGCCGTGATCAGTACGGGATAAATACGGCATATGTGTGTGTTAACAATTGGCCCTTTCTTCTCGTGCTGTGTATTGGAAATGCGACTTTTGAAAATGGGATATTTTCCTTTAAATGGTGCTAATCATGGTTTATCTTTGTTGTTAGGGGGCAAATTTGGTATCAAATTATTCCTAAAAGATTCATCTAAATGCCTATCTAGCCTGTTTGGACAATAACAAATTGAAAGTTACTCAAAATGACATAAACAAAGTGGTATACTTTCTTTTGTTGAACCCTTTATATACATAGGGTACATCAATTAATTTTATTGTTTATAGTCTGTAGATATCTGTAATTTAGAACGGTTATAATCTACCGATTAGAATTGGCCAAAAGTAGCTCTTTTAGTGAAACATTTGGCTGTTTTTTTAACCGTTTCCGTCGCACTACTTGGACCTTTGGTTTGTACTGCATCTTCAGAAAAGTTCAACCAGTACTCAGACCAATCTACTATGAATTTGTAGCTGAGATTCAAAACTACAATTGTAGAATATTTCATACGACTGGCTTATATAATAGCTAAGTTATGAGGTATGAGGTAGAACTTATTGAACGACCCTCGTATTTAAATATTCCGCTTTTTACTTGACAAAACACACATGTATTCAGATTCGACAATTATGTTATTTCAATGGCTTTACAAGTAGCATTATCGCATTACGTCAAGCTAGGATAATGCTCTCTAAATAGGATTTAAATAACAATCAATGTATCGGCAATGAGCTTTAAACGTGGGCCATTGTTATTCTCTCTGTAATCTACAAGGAGTATAATGTACACTCCTCAAAATAAGTAACTGACCAGGTAATAGTGTTGAGTTGAGTGCATATTATATGCACTCAACTCAACACATATCGGCCGAGTGCACCAATGGCGAGTAGCTGAAGAATAGCGCTACCTCGCTAGTAACTGAGGCGTAACCAAAACATTTGAGAGCACCAAACCGGGGTAAGCTGCTAGGCTAGTAACTTTCGAGTCGCGATATTGTAGGCTGGTTTTGGTGAGATCGTGAATAGTGAGGCATAATCTTAAGGAAGGAAGACAATAACGGGTGTATAAAGCCAATTTGAACTCATTGCGAACCAGTGATTGCTCAATATTGTACAATTTATTGTTTGTTCCACAATCATGTCATACACATCTTTTTCTTTACCATTGAATGTTATCAGCGAACCAAGGAAACGTTGGGTCCTGATCAACAGTTTTTACAATTATGTTTTCCCCAATATTAAAGTCAATTACAGTTGGTTTCCCGCTGCATAGGGAGAGCGAGCGGCATTTGCTTGGCTTTAAGGTGAAACTCATAGTCTTAGGCCTACTGGATGCTTAGTTTCATCTTTTAGGGGACGATGCTGATTAATGTTGATATTTACCTCGCTAGTTACTGGTGTTACTCGCCAGTTTTGCTCTCAGTTACGCTACAGTTAGGGCTGCTATGTGTTATATTATGTATGTGTTGTATATGTATAACCTAGGTAGTAACTTATTTTGAGGACTGTATATAATTTGAAAACGTGTTGAGAAGGTACTAGTAACGCAGACAGCGACTTATAAGCGCAATTTGATCGCAGCAGAGCATAAACAAGCGCGGCGCTTTGTATGGCCCTCAAGGGCGATCATGGGGACCCTACCCCGCTCTAGATGGTGTACACTGCGTCCCCATTCGGTTCTTAGAGACCGTACTGTGTTTTGCATGGGTTTTTTGAGCGCAACGAGAGCGCAAGGCCTGATCGCCGTATGTGTGACAGGGGTATACTGAGTCATTATAGCGCTCTGAACAGAACGCGGAACCTCCACGCTTGTTTTGTGCATGCACAAAACAAGCGTGGTGTACTGGCGCTCAAGGGCGACCATGGGGACCCGGTCACGACCCTCTGAAGTCCCAGCCAGTTCCCACTGCGTCACTGAGGAGTATGTGGAGATCTTGATGCGTTTGGCTTGGCGTTTTGATAATGTTTCAGCGTAATCCAAGCGCCGGTTTGATCGCAGCAGTTTGTGAAAGGGTTTTGGTGATATTGATTTAAAAATGGACAGTTTTCCGCGCTATCACTGCGTATTATACACTTTTTATAGCGCAGTGCCATCGCTGGCCTGATCGCCGTATGTGTGACAGGGCCTTTATAAACAAGCGCGGCGCTTTGTATGGCGCTCACGGGCGATCATGGGGACCCTACCCCACTCTAGATGGTGTCCACTGCGTCCCCAATCGGTTCTTAGAGACCTTACTGCGTTTTGCATGGCGTTTTGATACTTTTTGATACTTTTTTCAGCGCGACGAGAGCGCCTGCTCGTCGTATGTGTGACAGGGGTATAAGTTTCGTGCATATATTTGAATGCAATTATAATCGGCCAATCACGTACGAAACATGGGGTTCCGCAATTGGGCAATATCGCCACCCCTCTCAATCCACGAGGAGAGTAAAAAGGCCCACGCTAGATTTTCTCTCTCTCTCTCTCTCTCTCTCGACCTCTTGCTTTTGACTGCACAACATCTCCGACAATTTTGTGCTCCAATATTATTTTATGACATGACCAACAACGATATGATTTAAAACTGAATAAACTTTATATTACTATATAGTTCAATATTTCTGCATCTTGCGTTTCATTCGTCTTTTAGTTTAAAGTTTAAACCACTCGGCTCAACGCTACTCTGTAGGAGGATTGCTCCCAAATAAATCATCTTACATGCGGTCTAACGCCAAAATAATGGTTCTGAACCATTGATATATGATTTCACAGTTTATTTACACATTTCCAATTGCCGTAGTCAATCACAACTTACATAAAATTTAACAACAGTGATTATCACTCCAACTTCTCAATGACTTCCAAAACACTTCAAACTCCGATTATTTTACAACATCCAAAAACATGAAAAAGGTACAATTTCAGAAACGTATGAACTCCCAAGTTCAATATGAACTCCCAAGTACAATATACTAAAAACTCGTCAAATAAACTCGTCTACAAGAAAACTTATAACAACTAGGTAAACACCTAATAATGCTCATACACCTTTCGACCTCAGGTTACCTAAACTCAGGTTACCTAGCCTCAGGTTACCTAACCTCAGGCTACCTAACCTCAGGTTACCTAACCTCAGGTTACCTAGCCTCAGGTTACCTAACCTCAGGTTACCTAACCTCGGGTTACCTAACGTCAGGTTACCTAACCTCAGGTTACCTTATCTCAGGTCGAATCTGCATATCTGAACATTCGGCGAAATACTAAAAAAAAAAAAGTACACACCAAATTTTAGTCCTAAGCCCTTCTATGAAAATCTACGGTACTTTATACACTACACGAATGCCAACACATTCACCCGATTTAAGATGAATTTTAAAATCTTTAGTAGCTACCTTCGGTTATTCCACACAACAGCGGCAAAAAAGTGTATCAAAAATGTGATCTCCGCGCATAATTAATTAACACGCATAAATCAATTAGCTTAAAGGCACTAGCTAGGTCTGACATTAAATGTCATTTTGATTGCGAGAGCTACTTCCGTGCTTGTGAGAATTTACTGCAACTAACGTGAGAACAAACTGCACTGATAAGAAGGCAATGCAATGACCCATTTGAAGAAGATTTGGACTGGTTTTTAAAATGTGATGCAGTTATCATGATTCTTGTATCAAAGTTTCGCAATCATTGTATATAAGAAAACAGTGCAGTGATTGCGGGAGAGGTCTGCAACGATTGAGGGGGGTGGTGGTGAGGGATAGAACTTGTTAGAAGGTAGGCCTACTATGACTAAGAAAGCCTGATACTGATATACTGAGAGATACGTAAGTGAAATAATTGTATGAAAGCACTGCAGTGGTGTAACTAGGTATTTCAATGGGGGGGGGGGGGGGGGGGGGGGGGGGGGGGGCATCAGGGGCATGGCCTCTGACTGGGGGTAAATATCCAGTGGCGGCGCCAGCATTAAAAAAATGGTGGGCAAACGGGGGGGGGGGGGCAAGATACATTTGTTGGGGAAAAAATTGTTTGCCTTTTAATATCAAAATTACCTTAATTTGGTCTAAAAGTAGGTATTTTAGACTATTTTAGAGCTATGTTTTAGTTATTGTTTACTTTAAAAGTCAATCCACTAGCTGGGCAAATTAGGGCATGTAATGCACTGTCATGGGTAACATTGTATTTTGTCATATTTCATTTGGGGGCATCAGGGGGGCATGCCACTAAAGCACTGTAATTATAGCTAAACGCATGGCAACAATACAATGAGCTAGCATACATCTAGTCCCGCTGAGTGTGCACTTGAGTAGGGCCTAAATTACTTCAGTGCATTCTTCAGTCTTACCGTCTTACCGCTCCCATAACCCTCCAGGTCGTAGGGGCACTGCATGACGGATTTCTTTACCACCTCCCTCCATCTGACTCGGTCATGTGCTAATGCTTGGGTTTCTGCGAAAGCTTTCCCAGTCCATTCTGTGATGTTGTCCCTCCAACTTTTCCTCTGGCGACCTCTTCTTCGCTTCCCCTCTACGGTGCCCTGCAGGATGGTCTTGGAGAGGCCACTTGATCTGGTTACATGGCCATACCATTTTAGTTTTCGCTTTTTCACGGTGGCCAGCAGGTTTGTATAGCTCTTCATGTGTTGCGCCACTCTTCGACGCACTTCCTCGTTTGTGATGTGGTCAGTATATGAAATGCCAAGGAGGCGTCTTAGACTTCTCATCTCTACCGCTTCGATCTTTCTCTGTAGTTCTGCCGTCAGAGTCCATGACTCGCATGCATACAAGAAGATGGAGATGGAGAGCACAAGGGCATGCAGAAGCCTTAGTTTGGTGCCGAGAGTGATGTTTTTATCTCTCCAAATGGGTTGTGTAACTTCGCCAAGGCAGCTGTTGTAAGTGCGATTCTTGAAAGGATTTCTGGTTTGGAACCTTCATCGCTGATGATGGCCCCAAGGTATTTGAACTTCTTAACTGTCTGTAGTCTTTGGCCATTGACTGTGATTGGTGTTGTTATCACTTCTTCTTTGTTACTCATCAGCTTGGTTTTCTCTGCACTTATTTCCATGCCGTATCTGGTCGATGTTTTGTCCAGTTGGTCAACCAAACTCACAGCTCTTCTTCGCTACCTGCCAGTCCGTCGATGTCGTCAGCAAACCTCAGATTGGTGATGTTTCTCCCTCCTATGCTGACTGTTCCATTGTGATCTGTTAGTGCATCAGTCATTATTCTTTCTAAGAAGATATTGAATAAGGTAGGGGATAATAGGCAGCCTTGTCGGACCCCAACTGAGGTGTGGAACCATTTACCAACTTTACCTTGTGCAAGTACTGCGCTGCTGGCTTTGCTGTACAGTTGCACGATGGTTTGAATGAGCTTTTGGCCCATGTTGTAAAGCGTCATCGTGGCCCACAGTGCTTTGTGCCACACACGGTCAAAGGCCTTTTTAAAGTCAATAAACACATGGAAGATGTCTTGCTGATGTTGGTTCTTCTTCAGTGCTTGGAAGATAACAGATACACGCCTCTTAAAGCTTGTAAGACGGTCACAAGTACTGCGGTAATTGATATTAAGCACTGGAGTGATTTTGAAAAAGTATTGAAATTATTGTGAGAAATTATTACAATAATCATTATTGTGAGAGTGCACTGTTTTGATTGGAAGGACTTATTGTTAATTAGAAAGTGATGAAGTTGTTGTTAGAGAAATATACTGCATTAATTGTAAGAAATTACAGCAATTATTGTAAGAAAGTACTGCCATTATACTACAGTGAGAACAGACTGCTATGATATTGAGAAAATATTGTAGTGATTGTAAGAAAGGACTACAATTTATTGTAAGAATGTTCTTCGAAGATTAAAGAAAGCACTGTAGTAATAGTAATTCATAATTGCCGTTATTGTAAGAAAGTACTACAATGATTGTAAGAAAGTTGTGCAACGATTGCAAGAATGTAATGCGATGATTGCACGAAAATAGTTCAATTATTGACAGAAAGTATTACAATATTCATATGGAAGTACTGCAATAATTGTTTGCACTGCAGTTATTGCACAAAGTACTGCCGTGAGTGTAAGAAGCACTAACATTATTGTAAGAAAGTTCTACAAAGATTATAAGAAGGCACTGTAGTTATGGTAATTCAGTATTGTAGTTATCGTAAGAAAGCACTACAATGATTGTAAGAAAGGTGTGCAACGATTGCAAGAATGTAATGCGATGATTGCACGAAAATAGTTCAATTATTGACAGAAAGTACTACAATATTTATATGGAAGTACTGCAATAATTGTTTGCAATAATTGTTTGCAATAATTGTTTGCAATTACTGTTTGCAATTACTGCAGTTATTGCACAAAGTACTGCCGTGATTGTCATGATTGTAAGAAGGTACTAACATTATTGTAAGAAAGTTCTACAAAGATTATAAGAAGGCACTGTAGTTATGGTAATTCAGTATTGTAGTTATCGTAAGAAAGCACTACAATGATTGTAAGAAAGGTGTGCAACGACTGCAAGAATGTAATGCGATGATTGCACGAAAATAGTTCAATTATTGACAGAAAGTACTACAATATTCATATGGAAGTACTGCAATAATTGTTTGCAATTACTGCAGTTATTGCAATGATTGAAAAAGGTACTGTAAAGACTACAAGAAAGTCGGTCACCGCTGGTAGTCCGTCGGTCATTGTCGGAAGAGATTGGAACTGTTGGTGCATCCATCAAGGTTGACAAGGGTCATATTGTGTAATGGTAAAAATTAAAAAGGTGTCTTATAAACACGCGTAGACACAGATACATACGCGTGCAATGATGCGTTTGTAGTAAACGTCACTGTACTGTGTCCAGAAGAAGAGAAGTAGGGTATAGCTACGCCACTGGCAGCGCATGACTAGACAGCTCGTAAGAAATCATCATCAAACATATATGCTATTGTCTTTTATAAGCACACCTCGAGGGTCGCTTGAGTTAAGGGCTCTAGTCTAAGTCATTCATCTTTTGCATTGCATGATGGGAGTAATGGCCTCGTTCTACGTTTGATAACCTCTCGGTTGTTACATAGTGCTTTTTTCTATTAATTTTCCCATATGCGTATTTCCGGAATCTCCCTCTGGATTCCATACCATCAGATAGCCAAACTCAACTTTTGAGTGAACGGAACTCACCTGTCATACAATTCATAACATTATGATTATAATAGAGCCAATTTTTTTGCAGTTATCACATCATCACATAAAATAACCCCTTCCCCCGATGCTACGCTAATATACTCAAAGGTAATTCAAAACATATGAAATAAGGGTCTGCGTTGAGAGTCAATGGCCGGGAGGTAGGTTCCGCGAATGCTTCTTGTTTGATGGCATGATTCAAAATGCAAATAAACCCGAGTGATGATATGAGATGTCGGATGAAGATGATTTAAAAATAGGCTATTATAATCATGATAATAGTAAATCAAATATTGGAAGTTCATAAGACAAGAGATTGATACCCACGTAGGTGGAGTTCACATTCCATATTTTAGAGTGTCCATATTTAAGACCGTTAAGAAGAGCCCTTTTGCTTTTTAACCTGATGACCCCTTTTTTATGTAAATTTTAATCATCGTAATTGAAACACTATTTTTTTTGGAAATTAGCAACATTTTCACCAACATTTTGAAAGGTTTTGCAAATATTTTCAACTAAAACACTCCATGACAAAATTGTATACCACTAATTTGCTCAAATAGGCTCAGCGTCTATTATCTTCTGTTACTAGGGCCAATATTGTTATGATTCAGGGAACCGTGACGGAAGCATTCAGACGCAGGCCATTGTGTGTGACAGAATTCTCCCGGCATGTAGGTTGCCGGCTATATGTACAAAATAGTGGATATGTGCTCCGGCCCATGCTTTATTTCGAAGGATTTGCATATTATCTGCGTGTTCGTGCTATCACGGTCACGTGACCACTGTTGTGGGCGATCCTGTGACACTATAATAAGTCCTCATAGATGGTGGGTGCGTCGTATCCGTCAGACGGGTGATCACTCGATGTCTTGATACTATAGGCATGAACAACGCCATGGTCGAGATTAAGCTCTATTTAACCGGTTAACATTTTTCGGACAAAACTATTTCCCGCTTAACAGGATCATAATCATACAGTTTGACAAAATCCGATTCATGTCAAAGTTCTATTTTCGTTATAAATCGATTTACAATTACAATACAGCGTATGGGAAGGGCCTGCACATCCGCTATGTAGGTTATTCAAATTCAACGTACAGACATCTTTGCAAAGATATTAACATTTCCGAGAAAGGTCGGGGGTTCTTCTCACAAAATTAAATCCAATTATATTGTGATTGTTATCATTCGTTCAGTAATGAATTAGTACTAACCGTCAGTATAAGCCATTGTTTTAGATTTAGAAAATTGCGATTAGGGTTACTTACATGGGTTAGATTACCAGAACAATTAAATGAATGGATCGAGTGTTTAAGATTAGAGTAGGCCTACTGTTAATACACTTTTAAAATCTAAATCAATTGATAGCAGTCCGCGTCTTTTCTGGAAATGAGACAAAATACCGAGTAATCATGTAATCCTAAACATGAGGCTTGGTTCGATGAGACTTGTTTCGAACTTCGAGGTACACTGGTCCTTAGATACTGGCATATATAAGTCCGAAAACATTTTGGAGGTTCAATAACCACGATTCTATGCCAATGTATCTTTTCAAGTTGAACGATGTATTTTTTGGTTAGGCCTGTGTCCTTCTATTTTATCTTTTCATCCCAATTCACATGATAACATTTCTAATCGTTGGGGGAATGGCGGGTATAATAATCCCGTCCCAGAGCAATATGTACAAGTAAGATAATAGATAAAAGTGTTTCCCGACAAATTCATTTTTTTCTAATCAGCTCATTATTTGATATTGAACAGGAGAAAAATGTTAAGATAATATCAACAAATTAAAGAGTCTGTCTTGTGATCATTAAAACCTGCCCAAAACGGAGATTTTGATGCTTGCTAACTAGCTCTGATAATAGACTATCGATGGGTAATCGACTCAGTCATCGCCTGCGGAGACAATTTGAGAAGTGATGTACTTAGTCTAAAAACAACTAAACAACACTTCAAAACTTCAAGTACGGGAAGTGCGGTTTTCCAGTTGAATCGACCATGTCGACTAAAGCTAATAATCGACCACAAGGGTATGGGGGAAATGGGGTTGAACGATCAGGAGAGGAGATAGATATCTTCAAGTAATTTTTTTAAACTTTAGTCTGATTTTTACCTCGATGGTTAAGGTCATACATTTATGCATTTGGTTATATTTCGTTGGATCCATTGGACATCAAGTCACTTTAGTGAGAGGAAATGGACTGGACTCCCATAAGTGTGGGTCCGGTGTTCACTGGACGCGATTTGGAACACATGGAACATTGTTCTAGAACACATAATAGTGCCGTTGGGCCGTATTCTCGTACGTATTTAAAACGGCGTTTGAAGTATAGAAAACTGTTTCTAATTATATGCAAATTAGGTACAACATTTACATTTTTAATACAATACTCAAATTTGCAATTTGAATTATCACAATTTTTGGTGGTATTGTGATGGCAATATTTTTAGTTATGACATTTTACGTTAGATATCACTGGTTGAAAAACAAAGAACGTGCAGATCGTGTAGTCTTAAAAATACACGTTTTTGAGGAATGCGGTCGATATCTATTGTAACCCATTGGGTCCATAATATAAAATTGAGTACCTGTATAAACAATGAACGCACGTCCACACTGCGGACGAGATTCGCCGAGTTTAAAAGCGGGTTTTGTTAAAGCACGTCGCGCGTATATTTAGACATGAGTTTAGTTTTAAGCTAAAACCGCGTCTAGATACGAGAATACGGCCCAAATATTGGTAACAATTGTATTTTTTTGTCGATTCCAAGTAAATGTTAATAGAAATTCCAATCGACATTTGGGCCATTTTTTGTGTGTCTTCAACTGTTTCGACTTGTTTTCGACAAGTTGTCTGAAAATATCAGGGAATTTCTGCTCTCGCATAATCCGCCAAACCCTAGTTCTAACTATATGAACTAGGGGTTAGAACTAGGGTTTCCACTGGCGGTATTAAACACCTAAAGCACTACTTACATGACTTATGGTACAACATGTACATTGAGGGACCAGATTATGCCAGGAATTTCAAGCTCTGAAATTTTCGGACAGCTTTGTCAAAAACAGTTGGAGACAACGAATAAACAGAAATGTATCCAAATGTATTATTATTTTCACGATGTTAACTTGTTTGTGTGATATTAACCATAATGTTTGTAAATGTCCCCAGGGTGATGGTTCACTGTCATCTGAGTCAAGTTGAAGTTCATGGTTAATGCGTTCGTGGCGAGAACTTGTTGCAAGGGGCGTGACGCGTGGTAGACGGATTTCCACAATGGGACATTTTGACCATTTTTGATACAGTGTTTAGACATACAGGGTGAGTCAAAAAGAAGTTGTACGGATTTGAATATTTTTCCTCAGAAAGAAAAAGAAAATTGACCTGAAACTCAAGCAACATGTTGACGAGAATATTCTTCCGATCATCTGAAAAAAAGAATGACTGAAATTGATAATTCCTATCCAGAGTTATAGCTATTTTACTAAAAGAACCAATTTTTTAGCTGTCCACCGATACGTAAAACAGAAAAAAGTAAAGATAATGTTTAAAACTCATCATTATCATATCAGGAAGTGATTGTTTTATTCCTCATAATGCAAAATCATAGAATCCTTCAAAAAGAGAAGGTTAAAGTCTTATTGTAATCATTGATTATTTATTTCCCACCTGTGTTTGAATCTCCCGGGCTTTAATCTTATTTGAATATGAATGACCGTGTGTAAATTTTGCTGCCCACTTTAATAGAGTGGGTAGATATCAAGAGAATTAAGCGTTCCGTGGACAGGCTAAAAAAGGGGTTCTTTTTTAAAATTAAAACAGGCATAGCTCCTGACATAATTGATCGATTTCAATTATTTCTTTTGTCATATGAGCGGAATAAGTTGCTCTTTGAATATGTGATACATAGGTTTGTCAAATTTGTTTGGTCTATTTTTAAACAAATATTCATTCCCGTACAACTTCTTTTTGACTCACCCTGTATATTCCTTTCGTATATCTAGCAGGAGGATTTTGACAAACATGGCAATCCATGCTTGAGTTGAGTAGGATAGTGGTTCATTAGTGCTTCTCACAAGTCTAGGATCACATTTAATGGAAGAGGGATTTGTAAACTTTCACTTGTGGCAGGGCTGACCATGATGTTGACGGCATCTCGGATTTGAGTATAACGCCCATTTAAACCTCGACGCACGGTGGCATCACAATATTTATTTAAGTTTTCTGAAAATTAAATTGGTTAGAAATGTGTTCAATAAAATCCCTTTCTTTAGACTAGTAGAAATATTGAAACATGAGTTGTTTTTCTCAACTCTACATTGGTATAATGACGTGCGTTTGACAACATCATAACAAATGGATGAGCAATGGGTGCTGTACGACCACACCGTCAGCCACAATGCCGTTTAGGGAAATGGTTTTGGGTCGATCTTTCTGTTTTTAGCACTCCTATTTCGACATTGAGATCACTGATGATCAATTGTAGATTTTCTCAAGGGATGAGATCATTGCAAATAACAAATAACTGTGTCTCGTGGTTTGTTAAACCAAGTTAAACCAACCTTTTTAAAAGTCACTCCTTCTTGTAAGATGGTATGTATAGCAAGTAAAATAAAGAAAGTATAGGATATGCCATGTGGGGGATTGTCATTAGTTCAACGCTACCACTTTTGTTTTGTTGTGTTGAAGTGGTGACGGTTCTCCTTCATTCGCATTTTGTACCATTTTTGTTTTGCAATGTTGTGTCGATGCGCCTGGATGGAGCAACAGTTTTGTTTGAATGTTGGCGCATTATAAGCTGCCATTATTATTATTATTATTATTATTATTAACTATAGGCCCCCTACCTTATTTGAGTAAAAGCCATTCATTACTTAATGTTTGTTTGTTTGCTTGTTTGTATGTTGATATCAAATCTGACAGTTTGCCCATGGCGATGACCTGTCCTGTCTGTCTTCTCGGACCTTCTGAGCATTTAGTGGAGTTTTAAATTCATCCTTTTTAATTGTAAAGAAGTACGCCTGTAAAAGCACGTCCCCATCTTCCCCATTAAATTTGTCCCGGATTATGCTAATCAAGTTTACAGCACAACAAGAACAGCTAATCAAAATTCCCGCTATTATCTTCACACTGAATCAGAGAGCTCAATAGGAGTTACCATGGTTACTGCAACAATGGAAATGGGAACTTTTCATCTGTAAGCACATACCGCGACAACAATACTCGATCGATTTTAACAAACAAGGTGTCAAAATCACCGTAATTAAATGTTCTGTCTTCTGGTATTTTCATTTTTAGAATATGAGTAACAATTTTAAAATTATATAGGTGCTTTTACAACAGCCGAGTTACTTTTTTTGCTGTCTTTAGTTCGTAGGCTCTTGACGATTGTTTCTTCTTACATAATAGGTTATGAGATAAATAAATAATTAAGTAAATTGGCAATTTTGCCTATAGGCCGTTTATTGGTGGCAGCGTTATCCTAGACCATGCCTAGACCTAATACTCATAGACGTTATTCGTAATTGGCGCACTTACGTCAAAAGAGGGCCGTGCTATCCAACTCAGACCAACTGAGCATGCTCAGAGCAATTAGTGCTCCGAAAACGAGGCTAGTTATGTAGCCGAGACGAGAGTGATGTAGTTTTTCAATGTGGTGAACTTTGCACTATTCATAAAAATTCTTCATACTTCTGAGCTGTTCAATATTTGACCTTATTACATTCGTGAAATAAACTTGAACGTATTTAAACTATCTATTCCACTAGTTTGTAATGAAGTGTTTGCTGGTAACGACCGAAAAGGAAAATGTAGAAGTTCACAGTTCATTATATTGCAGTAAAAGTACGCGATTGTATGTTTATCGGCAGACGACGGTGGCTACGAACGGCCGTTATTTTGGAATTTCCGTTGGTTTCAATGTACAATGGATTTTGATTATATGACCCCATAAAATTCATCATAGGTTAGAAGAAAACTTTTCCAATCCAAAACCGTTCGGGATGGCTAATCATCCCAATTGTAAATGCTATTTTTTAAATTTAAACCGTTGTTAAGCGGTCGTCCCATTCACTTGATCAGGTAACCTCGTTCGCATATTTTAACCTGAATACTCGTGAATACGCCTATGTCCAGCGTCGTCTGTTTATCGGCGTGACATCGAGTATGTCTCCCTCTTTGACATGAAATCGCCAGTTACGAATAACGTCTATAGGCCTAATCTTTAATTACAGCGAAATATTAAATCACGCCTGCTCCTGCTACATTTAAATAGGATTGCATCAAACATTTAATTAAACATTTGCCTAACTATCCCTATACCTACATAGGCCTCATAACGGTCGACCTCTCCACAAGGTTATCAACTAATCCAATTATAATTACATCAGATATTGCCTATACTAATTAATCTTGAAATCACTCCAACATTATCTCCAAAAGGAAACTCCTTTGGATATTAACCAAAACCTGGAAGTTAACAATTGTTTGCCGGGCTATTTTGCCGCGCCATCAAGTCCAGGATGGTGGCGCACGTGTTTTAAATTGTACAAGATGCTTATAAACTAGTCAAACGGGAAAAATATGTTTTCCCGGTATTTTGTCAGTCAAACCTCGGACGTCTCCTTGATGGATGATTCCTTCCTTATCAATTCCCTTAATACACCGGCATTTCTAGAACATGCTCAACCTTGACCGTGAAGCATAGAGAGAGACAAATAACCTCAGTAGTAGATAACATTTATCTTTTTTTGAAGTCGAGGAAAACATTTTTGGACGACATCGGTTATCAATCTCACTGATGAGAGGAGGCTCGAAAATAACGGGTATATTGATGAGGTCGTGAGGTGTTTTGACGTGGAAAAAATAGTCGAAAACTTGTTTTGGGTGTCATAAGCGGAATTGTTATATCATAACATTGTCAAAAAAACCGCGAATATATCATGCTAATTTTAAAATGACCGCCTTCATGTTACACGGTTTTAAGCTAAAACCGTGTTTAGTACGAAAATACGACCCACTATCTTTTTCATGTCCGCATGCCATAGATTTCAGATATGTGTAGTTTGCCCTATATCAATTTTGTTACAAAAAATAGAAAAGAAAAACATTCATGAAGCTTTTGTTCACGGGGTCGAGGATTAAGCGGGCCCCGATTAACACGACGATATCTCAAAATCGTCGTCCGGTTCGCGTTGGGTTACAATTTCAATTCGATTGCATTAATACGTATAATTCGTCATAAAAACGTTTTGCTGGAGTGTCTAACCCTATCCATAACCCTAACCCTAACCTTAACCTTCTCCCTATAAACCCTAAACCTAACTCTAAATCTTAACAAGAAACGCGGATGTTCAGTCGAATTATTTCTCGTGCTCAGTGGCGTAACAGCCGGGGGGGGGGGGGGGGCAGGGGGGGCACAGTGCCCCCCTGAAGGTGCTCAGCAGGAAATTCAAACCTACCCACCAGGAAAAATGGGGGGAAGGGAAAAGAGGAAAAGAAGGGGGAAAGGGAAAGAAAAGAGGAAAAGAAGGAGGAAAGGGAAAGAAAAGAGAGAGAGAAAGGAAAAAGGGAGGAAAAAGAAAATGGAAAAGGAGAAAAAAAAGGGGAAAGAAAGAAAAGAAGAACGGGAAAGAAAGAAAATTTCGCAGTACAAAAAGCACAAAAGTCAACAAATTGTTGACTGTTGTGCCTTTTTGTACAATTTTGTGGCCGTGCGAAATTTTTTGACTGCGCGAAATTTTGTGACCGTGCGAAATTTTGTTGACCGTGCGACATTTTTTGACTCCTCTCTCCCCCCCCCCCCCACTTACGTGAAATTCACGAGGTGACTGACTGGGAAAAAATTTGGGGCAACCTTTTACGAAAAATTCCGGGACGGAAATATTATAACCAGGATTTCTTTTGGCTGTGCCCCCCCTGACAACCAACCTCTGTTACGCCCCTGCAGTCGTGCTATTCAGATACAGTTTATGAATGAAACATTGCATCGATTTGTTCGACTTTTTGTTTGATATGTTGTTCCGTGCATCGTTATTTTTACGATGTGAAACAAACTTTCTGTAAACTTTCCGAATCTATTCCAACATTTCATACGCAGCTCATTTTTCGTCAGTCAACATAATTGTTCATTACACAATTAAACAATTCGTCTTTAAAGGCAATTGCATGCTCTTCAGATTAGTTGTAAAAGAATCAAATCAAATCTATGTGTGGGGGTTGGGGTTGGGCGGCCATTTTGTAAACGTTGTTCTAATGAAACGTTGCATCGAGTTGTTCGACTTTTGATTTGATTTCGCTTTGTGAGTGACATCAAACTCAGCTCTAACCTTTTTTCAGGTAGGACATACAGTTGACCTTAAAACCATGAATGTTGTTTACGATGTGAAACAAACTTTCTATGAACCTCCCGGATCTATCTATCCATTTCACCCATCAGTTCATTTTTCGTTGTCAACATAATTGCCAAATTTCGCGGGTAAAATTGAACTATAGTTCCGTTAAATCGTTATTGATTGTTATCCATAACATACATTAGAGAAAAGGCTTAATAAGGTTATATAGTAATGTGAATAAATCTGATTAAATTTCTTTAAAAATTCCAATACAACAATGGTATTATTATTCTGTAAGTGTAGGGGAGAGCGGAGAGTGTACGCCGAGGCTATAATGGGCAGGTTCGCCCACCAAGTGATTCTCGTAATTGCGGCCACTTACCCAGCAAACACAGAACGTTTCCGCAACGTTGCACCTAGGTTGCAGTTAGGTTGCGTCATTTAAAACGTTTTAACAACGTTTTTATAACGTTACGGTTTGGTTGTGATTTGGTTGTTTTAAGTTGGTCCGTTGAAACGTGAGCAAAACGTTCTCTGAACGTTAAAGTTTAAATATAGTTTGGTTGCACTTAGGTTGTGGTTAGGTTGTCATTATAAACGTTCTTACAACGTTATTATGACGTTGCGGTTTGTTTGTTTTAGGTTGGTTCTTGGAAACGTGATTAAAACGTTCTCTGAACGTTGCATGTTGATCATCGGAAACGTTTACATAATGTTTTAACAACGTTGTAACACTCAAATAGTTGGTTGTTTTAGTTTAATCCTTTAAACGTGAAAAGGATGTTCCCTGAACGTTGTAGTTTAAGTTCTAGTTTGGTTGCACTAAGGTTCTGGTTAGGTTGTCATTAAATACGTTCTTACAGCGTTATTATAACGTTGCGGGTTGTTTGTTTTAAGTACCAAATCACACCCAAACCGCAACGTTATATATAACGTTGTAGAAACGTTGTAATGACAACCTAACCACAACCTAAGTGCAACCAAACTAGAACTTAACTGCAACGTTCAGAGAACGTTTTGCTCACGTTTCAACGGACCAACCTAAAACAACCAAATCACACCCAAACCGCAACGTTATATATAACGTTGTAGAAACGTTTTAATGACAACCTAACCACAACCTAAGTGCAACCAAACTAGAACTTAACTGCAACGTTCAGAGAACGTTTTGCTCACGTTTCAACGGACCAACCTAAAACAACCAAATCACACCCAAACCGCAACGTTATAATAACGTTGTAGAAACGTTTTAATGACAACCTAACCACAACCTAAGTGCAACCAAACTAGAACTTAACTGCAACGTTCAGAGAACGTTTTGCTCACGTTTCCATGGACCAACCTAAAACAACCAAATCACACCCAAACCGCAACGTTATAATAACGTTGTAGAAACGTTTTAATGACAACCTAACCACAACCTAAGCGCAACCAAACTAGAACTTAACTGCAACGTTCAGAGAACTTTTTGCTCACGTTTCCATTGACCAACCTAAAACAACCAAATCACACCCAAACCGCAACGTTATAATAACGTTGTAGAAACGTTTTAATGACAACCTAACCACAACCTAAGTGCAACCAAACTAGAACTTAACTGCAACGTTCAGAAAACATTTTGCTCACGTTTCCATGGACTAATTAAATAATGAATTACATTTTATTTAAAAAGGTTTATTACGAATCAAAATTTTAATACAAAACAATTTGGCATTACAAATTTGATGTACTAATCTAGGCGTATACAGGGTGACCCAAAAAATGTTAACACTCTGGGCACATAAGATATCTTAAAAGGACAGGAACACACGGGTCTAATCTTGATGTATTATGAAAGCTGAGTAAATAAGCTTTCATTTGCATTTTATTGCGTTCCAATTGGTTATTTAGAACGGGAGATATGCTTCAGCAAACATGAGGAAGCAAAATCGGCTTGGTCCAATTTGCATTAATTTCAACTATGATTACGAACTTGTAAGAAGCGCAATATGCTCTTTTCTAAGCGTGTAAATCCGTTAAAGTTTGAATCGAATTCGTTCCTCGTGGGTATTGCACATGGAAAAAGAGTATAGAACTTGAACTCATGACAAAATACCTGTATAATTTATGTGGAATATATTTATTTATGTCTTTTAAGCTTGAAAAGAATCTGGCTTCATCACGACGTTCATATAACGTTCATATAACGTTTACACAACCAAATTATGTTACCTGGGCTGTAATCGCTAATTTGCATATTTTACCTGGCCTTACATGAGTCGAGTAAATTGTGGAAATAGCTCATTAGCATAATTTCAATGGTACAAAAATTAGCACCGGTGCTCGTTTGTAACCTTTAAATTATGGTAATGAGCTAATTTGCAACTTTTATTTATTTAAACCTATTTCTTTTTTAAATTTAAGTCGATACATACATTTAACAGCTTTTAACACCATAGAGAGCATTTTGATCTGTATACGTAAGTTCTCATATGTATAGCTAAAGGCAAGTCATTGTTCACTAATGCCATATACATTGAGCAAGAACATAGTACACATGAAAAGGTCAATGCCCGCCCCATCCCTCTATAATACCACTACCATTCCCTGGTTGCCATGGTGTAACTAACCGAATTTGATGAAAGTTTTTTACACGTTTGGGATAACGTTGTGAAAACGTTCAAGACTAACGTTCATACAACATAAAAATGTGTCGACAAATAAACGTTTTTTGAACGTTTAATCATAACGTTCCAAGAACGAAAGTGAAACGTTGTCACGACGTTCCAACAACGTAATAAATAGGTTATAAAAACGTCATTTGGACGTAATGGTATAACTAACAGAAGTTTTTTAAACGTTTGGGACGTTGTTATAACGTTGTGAAAACGTTCATTACTAACGTTCAAATAACGTAAAAATGTGTCGACAAATAAACGTTCTTCTAACGTTGGATCGCAACGTTCCATGAACGTTGTCACGACGTTCCGATAACGTAATAAAGACAGTATAAAAACGTCATTTGGACGTAATGGTATAACTAACAGAATTTCAAGAAAGTGTTTTAAACGTTTAGGACGTTGTGATAACGTTGTGAAAACGTTCATGACTAACGTTCATACAACGTAAAAATGTGTCGACAAATAAACGTTCTCCTAACGTTGGATCACGTTCACAACGTTCTTTGAACTTTTAATCATAACGTTCCAAGAACGAAAGTGAAACCTTGCCACGACGTTCTAACAACGTAATATGGTTAGCTGGGTACTGGTTGAATTTGGCGAACACACAATATATACAGTAGTATGTTGCAAGCGTCCCACAATAACGTGACAGATCACCGTAACCATGGTAACATGTTTGTCTACTTATCATCCAAAAACCAGTTTTGCCTCGCAAAAGTGTATTTTCTTCCATTTTTCATATTGATTTTGTCAAAAAAAATATTCGCAGAAAAAGGTCTTAAGGCGTCGGGCAAGTTCGCCATTTTGAGACACTTGTCTTTATCATTTACTTTTGCCTTTACAGTAAATGCCTAAAGTATAATGAGATCATGGTCGTAAGTAGCCAATATATCGCATCAATCTTTCACATGATATCAATAGGTCCATTCAATCTTTAAAATTGGCGTCTCTGGACCTCTTCAAATGAAAATGGGGCGAACACTCCCCGCTCTCTTTCTCCCCTATGTGTAGGATTATTAACTAAAATGTTAACCTACATTGAACAAACCCATGAATCGAAGTAGGTGAAGGCTGATAGGCAATATGCTGAACAAGTAGACCTATCATTAGCAACAATAACTGTCAACACATGGTCAATCTTTCCCTCAATTTCAATGTGTGACTAGTGCAGCAAAGTATAAGTTCGAGCAGGACTGGATCTTAATTTAGACTGCAAAACACAAGTCAACGTAGTATTATTAGGTCTTTATTCACCACCGAAGTGTTATACGTGTAATCCAATTATCACTCCAATTATCACTATGTCAATGTTTATTGATATATGTTTCCCGGTACCGCTTCGTTTATATAACAAACGAAATACCATGACATAAATTGCCCGCTGAGGAGCGCTATTAATTCGGTCTAGTAAACCTATTGTTATCAATTACTACGAGAGGATTACCTGGTTGTATATGGCCATGTGTTTTGAACTCGCCACCCTTCCCGTTGCATGTCCAGATTTTTACATTTTACACCATCTGAAATACGAATTAGCATATCGCAATAACTACTTGTTTTACCCCATAACAAGTATATATTTTCTAAACGGTAATCTCACAAGGAATCTAAATATGCGATTGGAATTTGCATAGGACCTAATGGTAACATGTTGTGATTGAGAATATTCAAAGAATATCGATTTTTTTCTTCATATTTTGATTTAGAGAATAATTACTGCGTAACAACTGTTTTCGTGAATTTGTTTTAAAATCAGAGGTTTTTGTTCTGGTCTGAGGAATTGTCCCGAGGGGCGCAGCCCCCGAGGGACAATTCCGAATGACCAGAACAAAACCCGAGGATTTCAAAACAAATTCACGAAAACAGTTGTTAAGCAGTCATTATTCTTATTCATTACTGAAAAAGATGCATATTTTATCCAAATCGTTGATTTGTACCGATATAATCTTGCAAATAATTAATTAGTTTTCTGTTTATTTTGTCCACCCCTTCTTAGTTATTGAAACAGTCCAAGTCGGGTCATCCCCTCATTAACATTTTTATCATTCAACCAATCAGAAATAAGCTTTAATCGTGTTTCCTCATAACTCATTGAATATTCAGTTTAGGGGCGTGATGCGTTAATTTGATTGGTCGGTCAGTGAGCAAAACAATGGAACACTTTGGCGCAGTACTTTCGGGCAATTATTAGTAACCCGCGCTCGGCGTGCGCGTTCTCATCTAACGATTAATTTGATTGGAACGCACTTGGTACGCAGCTATCACGATTATTCATGAAGTAATGAATAAAGCTCAATATTTTTTTTATTCCTAATCCAATCATCATTTTACTGTGCATATTACTATTAGTTCCTCATGCAATTTACCCATCAGAACATAATGGTTGTCAAGGGTAACTTGTTGAAATATACTATATCGGGAAGTAAATGACCCAAACGTTTACATTTCAAATTTATTAGAGTTTACACATATATATTTTTGGCTATTCACCCTATCCCATTTTAAGCAAGATTTTTGAATTCCCCTATTTGAGAGCTTTCCAAAAATGAATAATTTTGCTATAATCGGTTGAATATTTTTGTTGTTATAGTCATGTATGTAAAACCGATGAATTAGGGCAAGTTCACTGTGTAGTGAATAGGGAAAAAGCTAAGGACAATGCAATCAATTCGTGATTACAATTGTTACGTAATAGTTTACACGTTTGTTGAAACAGAATCTTATAGAATATAAAACAATCTATAAAATGAGAGCAAAATCATGTTTTTACCATACAGAGATGAGGAGTTATTGTTATTTGAACGTAGAATTGGGAACATTTTCTATATTCCCCATAGAGATTGTACACAACGCCACCGCCACCGCCGCCACCCCTGACTTTCGAAATATAATAAATCATATCTCGGCCAAACAGTTATAGAAATACCTGATTTATTCACACAATGTAGCTAGATAAATAGGCTTTCAAATGACACCTCAACCATTGCTCTACCACATTTAGTTGTTGAGTTAATAGAGAGAGATGGATGATTCATCACCAAAAATGCAACGCCGCCACCCTTTTTGGGTGGTCAGTTCAAAACACATGGCCATATTTAAATTCGATCAGTACTTCTTGCTATCTGCATGGGTGAGTTTCCATTATGTTGCAAATTACATCCATGCTCAAGCGTTTATACTACCCAATGGGCATTGCAATACAGCCGGTTGGTTGCACACGAGAATTATGTCATTTATAGCAACCAGCTTTGATGGAGGCGAATATTTAAATTTGTTGCCGGTTTTTAGGGCAACAATTTATAGCGCTGCTAAGCGGGCCTTGTAGCGTAATGTCTTCGTTTGTATAACGAACGAAATAAACCGAAATAAATATTCCTAACAATTTCCTCAAGGAAAAGATAAACACCCAAAGAAATGCTATTTACATGCACTGAGCTACCAGGCCGCAAAGCACTTGTAATCATAACATGTCCGCAATTATTTGATCCACTTGAGAGAGATCAGATAAAAATCTGAAAATCATAACACAGTTTTGCATAAAAACCGGGAAAACGACACTGGACTCTGGTTGAACTATAACCCCGAAATGACCTATGAACCTTTATCTTAAATGTCTGCATTCCTAGAAAAGAAACACTTTGTATAGATATCACAGGCAGTTTCGTCGTCAACATAATTGCCAAATGTCGCGGGTAAAATTAAACTACACAGTTCAACAAACACAAGTTCCCCTTAAGATTATGCCTGATAGTTTTAAAATGAGTTACTCCATCAAAACGATTTTTGGCTCACATAACTATCGTGGTTACAGCAACACTAATAGAACCGGCTATAACTACACAGGTGTTGTAATGCTTCACTGAGCACACATTGAATGACGGAATACCTCAATTCAAAAGTTGCTAACTGATGTATTGAAGGAGGATGGATAAGCACAACGACGTCGCTAGGTTTCATATGGGGAGGGGGGGGGGGGGGGCGAGAAATGAAAATAAGCCGACAAGATTTTTGTGAATCAAGTAATGCGCGCGTTCCGCGCGAACATTTTCGACTTTACACTTATTTGTTGAACGATTGAGCTACATTTTGGCTGTAAACAAGATTGTTTCAAAGAATATTGCATTTTGGGAAGACATATGCGCGAATAGCGCGCGAACATTTTTCATCTGTGTACTTTTGACCCAGGATATATAATTAGAGCGTCCTTGCTTTTGACCATCATAATTCCATGATTCCTTTGGTCAAATGAACCGACAGTTTTCACCTTTTGAAATGAGGTATTCCTGATGATTCAATGTGTGCTCATTCAAGCATTACAACACCTGCGTAGTTATAGCCCGCTGCGACAGTGCAACAGAGCATAAATGTCCAAAAGTGCATGTTATTGAAATTAAGCTCTAATTCAAAAAGTAAGATGGTCAAGTGTTAATAGCTCGCCTCCTTTCGCGTTACACACGGATTTGGGCTTTCGCGACATGATTTTAACTTTACACATTTATATTTGCTTGTATACCCCCTGAGGTAGTAAAAGTATACATTTTTCTGAAGGGAAATTGAATGAGGAAACCAAATATGCCATTGAAATTATAGTACGACCAAGGACTAAAATGGTATGATTCACAATGTTCGGAAAAATATCAGATTTTTAAATTTTTAATTTGAGATCCATATAATTTTTATACCTACCCTATTATTATTTACTTTACATATTTGAATTCCTCATAAAATTACCATCAGATGATATGATAATTATCAAAGGTTTCTACGTCGATAAGGTAATTATACTGGCTAGTGAATATCTCCGATATTTATTTTAGATTATCTTAGATTTTTCAGAAATATTTGTTTAGGATGTACCCTTCCCCGATCTAAACTGCATTTCTGAATTCCTCTAATTACAAGCTTTCCAAAAATGTATACTTTTGCTATCATAGGTTGAAAACTTTTTCTGTTATAGTCATTTTTATAAATCCGGTAAATTGAGGCTGATTATTCATGTTGACTGTGTAGCGGATAGGAAGAAAGCTGATGATCGTGGTCTTATCCATAATTAATTAGTTGTAACAAATAGTTGACAAGTCTGTTGAACCACACACATACTTAAAGACTACTTAAAATGGGACCAGAATGGTGTTTGTAACATCAGAGGATGAGTAGTTATTGTAAAAATAACAAAGCATGGGATTGTACCCATTGAGTTTGTATAGGTGGCACCCCTTCCGGCGGCACCCCTTCCGGCACCACCCCTGGTCCCCGATCTTCAAACAACTGTATCTCCCCTTCTGTACTAGCTATACCAATGCCAATTTGTTGAGATAGCTTTTGTAGTTTTATAAAATATTTAAGGAATATGACAGCATGAAACTAAAAAGTGTAACAACACCACCCTATTCATGCTATTGGCAGGCGAGTTCATAACGCGTGACCAGACAAGGAGACATTATCATATTATAGAATACAGCTTGGTGATTCAATGTCATAGCAAAGTATTTCATACAACTGTACAACTGTGCACAGACTTGACAAAAGTCTATTAATATTTGTCCAGCCATGCACGCAAACAATATAAGCAATCTTCAAGGACATGCTCACGCTAAGGGACCAATGCTTTGAAATCAGCGCTACAAGAAATGCCATTCAGCAGTGTGCAGTCAATGGTTTTAAGCATGGTGTATGTTACTTTAGGTGATCGTGTGCTGACATGCAAGCCTGCATATACAAGTACCACCATAAGGACTGTAGTAAGTCTAAATAGTCAAGACCATGAAAGCCAGTAGCCAGTAGCTGTTGGATTAGCGTGTATGGATAATTAAGTATTGACCAATCCGAAATGAGGTTTAATAAGAAATGTAACAATGCTGATAATCATACAAAGACAACACAGAGAACTTAAAAACAAAGCTATTTTGATTATATATGATACACATACTGAGGATTGAAATTTTCATGGTTGTACAACACTCAGGAGGCACTATATTTATAATTCAATATTTGGAAATTTATGTTCTGTTGCGCTGTAGTGTTGCTGTAAACACGTACATTATGTGTGCCAAAAATCGTTTCTAAGGAGTAACACATTTTAAAAATATCAGGCATAAAGGGGAACTTATTTTTGTTGAACTGTGTAGTTCCGTTTCTGATTGTAATCCATAACATAGAGCCGAACAAGCTTAAGAAGGTTTAAAAATGTGAATAAATGTGATTAAATTTCTTTGAAACCACAATACAACAATGGTATTATTATTCTGTAACTGTATGTGTAGGGCTATTAACTGAAATGTTGACCTACATTGAACAAACCCAAGAATCGAAGTAGGTGAAGGCTGATAGGCAATGTGCTGAACAAGTAGACCTATCATTAGCAACAATAACTGTCAACACATGGTCAATCTTTCCCTCAATTTCAATGTGTGACTTGAGCACCAAAGTATTAAGTTCGAGTAGGACCAGATCTTAATTTAGACTGCATAACACTTCACAAGTCAACGTAGTATTATACGTGTAATCCAACTGAAAAGTTTCGAACTTTAAAGGAGCTGTCCCGCAAGCATAAAAGTGTGCATTATATGTTAGAAAAATAACAATCGAGCACAACTTTTGTAATTATATAGAACAAAACACCACTCTTATACAAAAACAAATAAAAACCGCAATCTCTCAATTAACATGCACTTTTTAAAACTCGCGGCGATCGAAAGTCCCAGTGTCGATGATGTCATAGTTATACAATGCACATGCGCAAATTTTAGCACCAATACCCATGACGTCATCGACACCGGGACTTTCGATCGCCGCGAATTTTAAAAATCGCATGTTGAGTGATGGCAGTTTTTATTCATTTTTGTGACTAGTATGGTGTTTTGTTCCATATAATTACGTAATTTCTGCTCAATAATTATGTTTCTAACAAATAATGCTCAATGTTGTGCTTGCGGGACACTTCCTTTAAACATGGGTACGGGGGTAGTTTAACGCACGTTTAACCAAACTCGTGCATCTATTGTACGCCTTGAATTATTACTCAACCGTTAACCGTGCCCGGTGCAAACTGACTGCAGCTCAGATCGTGTAGTCTTAAAAACATATCTATCGATATCTATTGTAACCCATTTTGGCCATAATTAAATGCTATTTTAAACTGACTGCAGCTCAGACGTTTAACCAAACTCGTGCATCTATTGTACGTTTAACCAAACTCGTGCATCTATTGTACGCCTTGAATTATTACTCAACCGTTAACCGTGCCCGGTGCAAACTGACTGCAGCTCAGATCGTGTTGTCTTAAAAACATATCTATCGATATCTATTGTAACCCATTTTGGCCAAAATTAAATGCCCGCGTCTACGGTGAACGCACAACCACTGGGACGAGATTTGCGGAGTTTAAAACAGGGTTTTGTTAAACACGTCGTTTAAAAAATAATCTCGCAGTTAATTTAGACACGAGTTTAGTTTAAAGTTAAACACGGTTTTAAGCTTAAACCGTGTTTAGTACGAGAATACGGCCCTAGTCTATGGCCAGTGAGCCATTACAGTTACACCAAAATGTGCGTGCAAAAGAAGAAAAAATATGCGTGATCCACTTGCCAGACCAGGTGGTTGGTTGTAAATGTATAACCACTTCGATAGTGAATAAGGATTAGCCATGGGATAGAATTCTCAAAATCCGATTGACATAATATACTATCACGTACCCGTACCCGTACGTACACGTACCATTTTACCGGCAAATACGGCCTGCGCCTCCGTCTCTGACGTAACTGTTTATTTTAAGTGACGTCTTGATGTAGGCCTAACCTTATAATTCCACATTTAGACCACAAAATGATGTAACTTGTCTTGACATAACAAATAACATAAAATAATATTCAAAGAAAATTACGATGAAGAGACACTTTAAAAGTAACTTAGCTGACATCTTCAATAAAATACTTTTTTGATATTCCGGCAGACAAGTCACAGGTATCCATCAAGTAAGATACGACAGTCAAAACAAATCAGGCCGATAAAACACAGTATATGGTATTCCGGAAGACAGCTAAAACTACAAGTCTAACATCTAGTTAGGTGGCAAAACGTTTCATATGATATAGCTGCTACGTGTATAATGTTTATTAGTCGATCTGTCTTGTAGAGATCCAAATCCAATTGACTCCCTATAATAAAGTAACAGAGAGGAGCCAATATGTGGTACGGCTGTTTGGTCCCACATAATGTGTCCGTTTTATTCTGAGAACACCGTAACTTGCTGGCCCAGTTCTGTTTTAACTGATTCAAATACCTGAATATACTGGCCATCTTTTGTAGAAATTTCAGAACATTTGTTGGTGCCATTTCTGAGAAATAGAGCTTTGAATATTATTATTTATTATAATAGCGACCTCATCGGCCACATTTCCTATAGATTTACATGTAAATATGTATCAAGTAGAAAATGCCGATAATTTAAAAAGGGCTCGAACAATTTTCTTGAAATTATCACCGTATACTCTTATTCATTAGCACTACCTAAATCGGGTCAAACTATAAAAGGGCCACTATATAATATTTTTTATCCCATAATTTTAATTATAAATCGGACAGTCAAACAGCCGTGGTACGTGATGGTTGGTATAACAGGAGGTGCTTTCCTATGTACGAGGGGCATTCAATAAATACCTGCAACCATTGAAATCTCTGAACCGTGACACGTGTCAATAAAATAAACTTATGATACTTAAACTGAAATGAGACTTAAATTCTTACTCTTTTCTCACAGAATTTTCCAACATAGGTCATTTTTATCATTACATTTCAGCACTGTGAATACCGTGATCTCAGTGCACTGGTTAGGGAATTAAATGTTACAATGGCGGGAAATTTGAAAGACAAGTTTATGGTTTGCATTAAGATACATGCGTTAACAGTGTTATTATTGGCGCTTGATTTATAATGCTGGTTCTTGTCAATTTCCAGTGCCCAGAGACCATGATGTTTATAGTACTGAAATTACATGATAAAAATGACCCACATGTTTGACATTTTCCGTGAGAAAGGGGTAAGACTTACAGTTTAAGTATCATAAGTTTATTTTATTGACACATGTCACGGTTCAGAGATTTTCAATGGTTGCAGGTATTTATTGAATGCCCCTCGTATAGACAATAGAATGGCTGCCATGTATTGAATTCTTAGTGGGCTATTCAACACACCTAGTAAAACCTAAAACAAAATATCACGTAGCAGCTATGATAGATGGGGACTTCTGTGGGCCACTACACCGCGAAGTTATGCCCATCGTTCCCAGTGACTGTGAAGTTTGTCCCATTCCGTGATTCAGTGTTTCCTCTGTATAAAGTTTACATGCACATAATATAAAAAAGTAAGTAACGGCTTTTCGTCTGCATGGTGTATGTAATAAAGTGTCGAGTTCTCTAGGATGAGTTGATATCCATGAGTTTTGCATAAGTGAGTTAGAAAGTTAGTTATCAAACGAATGCAGATTGCGACGCCGACCAATGGCTACATCATGTCAAAGTTCGCCAATCAGATTTGAGCTCATTCCACATATAATTATAAGAGCACAGCTCACATATAAGAGCACATATCAACATCACCAGGAAGCAATGGTGAATAGGCCGACTCAGTTCTAATGAAGTCTGTGCTACTTCTAACGGAAGCTTCATCAATTAAGTTACCAATGGATTGCCATTGCTAAAGTCTTTCCTATACTATGTAGCACAGTGTAATTGCGCGAGGCTATATGGATGACCCCGGGTGAATGACATCCTGGCGTCCCAATTTTGTCATACATTTCTTTTACAGGGTGAGATCTACTTTGGTCCCTTTCCCTAGACTAAACCACTGCAACTCTATATTGTACACATCATAGGCCTAATATAAACTCGTATTCTAATAACTCTAATAAACTCACATTACTATAACTCTAATACCTCTAAGGTCCATGACTGTGGTAACCTCTGAAGTGATGCGATCAGGAAATCTGCGTGTCAGATGTTGTCATAGTTTTCGACACTGTGCACGCAACGACCTGATTAAGACCTTCTCCTTCTAGGGTCCATGATCAACACCATATCAAATTGGAGGGTATAGAAGTCAATCACAATGTCTGCGTTAAAAGGTTACTGAAAGTTAAATATCTATGAGAAAGTCATGTGAGACCCTAGCGGTATTGAACAAACAGATATACACTTGAATAGATACTTTTGAGAAAACAAGTGCATCAATTGGGCTATTCCATTTGAAATCCATACACCCCCCAATGCATGTAACCCATTTGAAATTCACACTCACTGTGAGGAAGATTAAAGCAGTGTTTTCCATATTGGGGGTGTATCGATTTTAAATGGAATAGCACTTTGTTTATGTTTATGGGAGAAAACGTCAGGATGCTGTACCCGTAGATGACGGATGAAAGTATAGATTTTTTTTAAATATCAAAACAGTACATTAGTACAGGGTGTCTCAAAAAACCCGTGCACGTGTTTACCCAGCTTATTGACCATGAACTTATAAAATTTGGTGTAACAATTGTATACATAGTGATAGCCATAACGGTTAGCCTTCATATTCCGTTTATTTCATTTGATTTGGATTTGTCAATCTTGAGATATGACCAATTAACTAAAGCTACCTAAAGTCGACGTTGTGCCACTTTACAGTTTGCAATGAATGGAAAGGGTTACTCCGGAGAGAGGGGTTGTTACCACCGGGGTTACCACCCCCTAAACAATTCCAATCCGAAATGCAGAGTATGCTTATTTGGGTACCATGTTATAGCTAGACTGCAGGCCTTCTCAATTAGATTTTGTAAAGCACCACTTTTGAGATGTTAGTGATCTAGAAGCGCCACTATCCCTGCGAGCGTAGCGAGCGACCGCGTAAGGGCCCCTGGAAGCTCATGGGTTTACCCCCCCCCCCCTTTTTTAAGAGGCTAAGGAGAGCTATTATTTGCATGCAATATGGTACAAGAAAATAATAAAGAAAATAATATGTTGATGGTAAATTTTACAAAAAGTGGTAGCAAATGATAATCATTAGGCCTACTACTACTAATCATGACTTACCCCCACTGCAGTTAGTAGCTGAAGTGGTTTTTCATGCTTCTTGCGATCTGATTGAAGTTGGGGATACATTTTTTTCTTCTTTTTTTCTTTTTTCTTTCTTCATGCGTCCTTCAGCGCGCCACTCGAACTGATGCAATGCGCCACAAGTGGCGCGCGCGCCACCATTTGAGAAGGCCTGAGCTAGAGGTTTCCTCTACCCTTACATACTAAAACAAGTACAAACATCCCACGCATGACGTCACAATGACGTCACCAAACATGGCCGACCTCAAAATCCCGCCGTATTCGCTAGACAGTGAAATATCATAGAAATCTTCGCCAAAAAAGTTCTAAATATCGGAATTTCACCCGATTTTTTGCTTATAAGTGATGGAAATGGTGTTTCTAACATAGGCCTATGCTAAAATATTTCGGGAACATACAATAAAAATATTTTTCAAAATGGCGATTTAAAAAGAAATTGTAAGGTGGCAACCACCACCCTACAATCGGACTTTGACGGCTTACCCTCCCCGTGTAAGGTAGCAGCCTCAATTTGTTTTCGTCAAAATGAGCGCAGGGAATGTAAAAGCGATCACCTAGACGCCCTAGGTCACTGTTTTTTGCGTTCTAGCGCAATCGGCGACCACCAGGGTTTTAATGCTTATCTTAAGCATTCTTTCCGTAAAAGTGGCACAACTTCGATTTTAGGTAGCTTTAGTTAATTGATCATATCTCAGGATTGACAAAACCAAATTAGATGAAATAAACGGCATATGAAAGCTAAGTGTTTGGTCTATCAATATGTATACAATTGTTACACCAAATTCTAGAAGTTCATGGTCAATAAGTTGGGTAAACACGTGCCCGGTTTTTTTGAGACACCCTGTATAGGGAATATTTTCTCCAAGCTTTGTTGAATATACAATCATTCAAGCGATGATTGTCAGATTTGTCAATGAATGTCAATACAATGTGCTTCACCGTATCCGCACTGATATAAGCGATACATGCAATGCACTGCTGCACTGCAAAACAGAACAATACATTGCATTGTATGATTGTGCTTCAATGTATCAGTGCAGTTGTGCACTCATGACATCATGCATCAGGAATAAACTGCAGTACAATTATTATAATTATAGATGGGGTGACAGCAATGTTTATCAACAAACGCAACGGTCGAAGGGACTGGACTGTCGATACATGCTTGAGTGAACAGCATGTGACCACAACACTGTCCGCTATGCCTTATTGCCCTTTATATTGCTTTGGCGCGAGTTTTAAAAGCACGGGTCCTAAACAAAACAGGATGCGCGCGCAAACCGCCGGGCAAAGAACAATGATAACTGCTGGCCAAACGCCCGGTGTGACGTCACCTGTCACCCCATACAGTGAGGTGTTATGGAGTCCGATGGTAGTGCTGTCATTGTACATATACGATATGACGTCGTTTACTGGAATCATTCATTCGGACTACTGAACCTTTTTCATCCAAACTACTGAACCTTTTTCATCCAAACTACTGAACCTTTTTCATCCAAACTAGTATAAGAAGCTAAAATCCCATTTCATAATCATGCGAGTTTGTGCACCACTTCAAAAATCCCGCGTTAATTCAAAGAGTGAACTGAATGGGTCTGTAAGTGTAATACGCCATGATTACGGTGAATGACTCATGGTTGATTCCTTTGTTTCTCAGTACAATGTAGTAGAGCCGAACGAACGATGAATGTATGCACGGGAATGAATATTTGTTTAAGATCAAGCAAAGACAAACAAACCATACTCATAAATGGCCGATAATAGAAACCATTCTGTGAGGAAAACCACAGTCTGCGTACGTGAAAACTGACCAACATACGCACGCATGCTATCAACAAAATGTAGGACGCTTAAATGTCCAGCAGCATACAGTAGAGCAACAGGTGGATTTGATTTTAAAATTATGATCTTGTTAGACACAAAATTGACGGGAACATTTATCGGATTCGGACTACTCTTCCGATGTTTCAATTTGCCCAATTGATCTATTACCATAGGGGCTACCTAAAACGTAACGCAAAACACTCCTTACAGGTGGAATTGATTCAACAAAACACGATCAGAGTAATTCACTTATATGGAGAGCTTTATTGCTTGGTCGGAAACTAAGAAATTATGTTTAGGCCATTCTCCATTCGTAAAAACCCTGGTGGAATTGTAATCCTAAGTAAATTAATGAGCAAATTATGGCGAAAGCAGTCCGATTTTTAAATATGTCCTTCTAATAGAATGTGGTTAACTTTTGGATAGCGTTTCATGTGCTTTATTGTATGAGATCTATCATGTCTATTGTAACCCATTTGTGCCGCAATAAATTAGATACCTGTATAGAGTGAACGCACGACCACTATGGGGACGAGATTTGCGGACGGTTTAAAATCGGGTTTTGTTAAACACGTCGTTTAAAAGATAAACTCGCGTTTAATTAGACACGAGTTTCGTTAGACACGGGTTCAAGTTAAGCTAAAACCATGTTCAGTACGAGAATATGGCCGGCCCATTGTCTTTACTAAATATTGACTTATGATATCTGGTAGACTATGATGCACAGAAATATAGACATGATCGAGGCAGTCTGTCTCTCAGCAAGCAATCCCGCCCGTGTGCAGTGGCGTACCGACCGGGGGGGGGGGGGGGGGGGGGGAGCAGGGGGGGCAAGTTGCCCCCCCCCCCCTGGCTTCAAATACCGGGACGCTAAATTCGCAATACAGGGACGCTAAAAATAGGGCCTAGGCCGAAAACACTGAGGATTGGGCATTAATATTTGTTGACTGTTGTTCTTTTTGGACTGCAAAATTTTATGACCGTGCGAGTTTTTTTGACCGTGCGAAATTTTTTGTCGGTCCTGAACAGCAAGACCCCTCATATAATACGCATTATGGGTGCAGATGTTAAAAGTGGATCTATCGTTGGTGGAAGTTATGCATTTGCGTTAACGCAAAACAGTATCGACCGATACTGGAATACAATTTGGTGTTCCAGTATCAACCGATACTGGAACAGTAAAATCGTACAAGTATCGAGCGATACTGGCAAGTTTTATGTTCCAGTATTGCACGATACTGGTATACCAGTATCTGGGACCTAAAGTACACTTTTCCGAACACGCAAGATAGTGTGACAGGCAAGTTTCCATTCGTTCCATCTTTTCCATCGTTCCATTTCCATCTTTCTGGTAGAACCCAGTCTGTTTCTGTCCATGGTACTACTTCTGTTTCTGTTCCTGTTCTGTCTGATGTTCCCCAGGGCTCTGTCCTGGGGCCTCTTCTCTTTCTCATCTACATCAATGATCTCTGTCTTTCTTCCTTTTCTCCCAACAGTGACCTGGTTCTTTATGCTGATGACACCACCCTCAAACCAATATGTAATGATGATAACATCTCCACCTTTCAAACTAACATTGACACCATCCATCTCTGGTTTGTCAACAACCTTCTCACCGCCAATGCCAGCAAGACAAAGCTCATGATTATTTCCACCAAAAAGGACCCTTTCCCTATCATATGTCTCAGCATGACCAACCAGGTGATTGAAAGAGTTTCTTCCGTCAAATTTCTTGGTATTCACATTTCAGACAAATGGACCTGGAAAGAGCATGTGGACTACATCTGTAAGAAAGCCAGAAAAACCATCGGTTACATCCACAGGGCTTTCAACAGTGCCTCCCCTAAAGCCCGCCGGCTTCTTTACTTAGCCTTGGTTGAACCCATTCTTGAGTACGGCAGTATCTCCTGGCACCCACTAAATATCACCCTCACCAATAGGCTTGAATCCACTCTCAGGTTTGCTTGTAGAGTCATTCTTCATCATGGAAGCTCTCCATGAAAACCTCCTCCTCAAAGCCGATCTCCCTAGATTATCCAAGCGCCGTGATATTGCCGACCTGTGTCATCTTTTCAAGATTATGAACCACCTCTGCACATCTCCCAATCCTTTCAAGCCTCATCCTCGGCCAACTCTCCGTAATCTCAATAGCTTTTCTCTCAATCCACCTTTTTGCAGGCTAACACTTTCACAAGGTCTTTTTACCCTTATGCTCCCATATTATGGAACTACCTTCCTGAGTACATAGTAAACTGTGCCTCTCTGCCTGCTTTTAAAACTGCTCTCCGCCTCCACCCTATACATAGCCTGGTGTCTCTGTGTTTCATGTGGGCGGGTGGGGGTTGGTTTGGATGGGGTGGGGGGGGGGGGTTGCGTATTTTGTGTGTGTGTCTATGTTTGTTTGATGTTTGGGCATCCCCTTTAATTTAGTGCTTATGTCACTATTGGGTTCGTCCTGGCTGTTTTTGCCAATTGTTATAAAAATAAAATGTTCTACTTCCTAACCGGCGCCCCTCTCTCGATCATGACAGCGAGTGTCTCCTGTATAAGGATTTCAGCTTGGACCAGTTTCGGTATTCTATAACATACACAAGATATCCAAGATGCCTGCTAGATATTAATTGAAAATACTGTCACTATAATTGTCTTTGTTTTTCCATAAAATGTCTGCTTGAATAATTGAGCCAATT